>CM077295.1:11209552-11227052 GCA_039654925.1 Anguilla pacifica
GCAATGAAACAAAATGCCAAAAACCGCTATTGTTCAGATATTAAAGTACTAAAGTCATGGTTTATGACTTCAATACTTTAATGATATCAATAATAATCCAGTTAATCAAAAGGTCATTTTATTTTTAAAGTTGTATGTAACAAACAATGACCAATATATTACATAGCCATAACAGGCTTTTACAACACTGAGGAAAACAGTCAACTCAAGTTTCAAATATTAACAAAATGTTTCTATAAATCAAAACATAGTTACTCATCCTTACTCTGAACTGCAGAGTATGAACTGCATGGACACCCCCCCCACCTCTACCTGAGGGACACTTAAGTCAATTATAAACTGAAAAAATAATCCCTCATCTTCATTATGTACAGTATGCTACAAACTCCTAATGAAATAAAAAACTACAGAATGTAAGGCTAACGTTTTGTTGTTTTTTTGTTTGGTAATACTAGTTCTCCCCTCTTTGTTGAAGCCCCACTTTACCTGTAAGTTTGTTTTGCATTAGCTTGGATAAATTAAATTAAAAATCGAAAAGCTTCCCTGGATGGAATACATACATGAGCTATTATGCTCTTACACAAACTTCCCAAAGTTGTATTTTGTGAAGACAAGCTCCTGCACGTGTGTCGGATATATCCAGCATTTACGGCATCGATTTCTGCACCAATAACGACCTAACTTGATAAAGATTATGAAACTGAATATTGAAAAACTATTTTCTTAAAATAAAGGACGCAATTCAATCAATTTGAGTTGCAAAACCTGGGATGAAACTCTTCTTAGATGAGTCTGAAATGAAAAGCTGAAATATTTGTCAACGTTTTTATTTCTAAATAGAAATATTAAAGGGAAAACGTATCTAGGACAGCTAAAATGTGCATGACAAGACATAAAATGGAAATGGAATGGAAAGTAGTTAAAGAAATACGAAGCGCAATAATTTCTTCGGTCAGTGAACTCAGCACATTTCTCCCTCCCTTCCCCTTGGAGTGTGCTTTCACATAGCCCACGCACCAACTCACTCCTCTGATCGATTCCACAGACGTCGCACAGCTTCGGTGGTTTGCTGGGACAGCGCGCACACAGATCGGTTACACTTCATGCAGTCGTCACGTTGCTGCTCTATTCAGTTTGTTCAAAGTCTCGGTTTCGGTGAAAACCTGAAAATGTGTTGGCACGGGGTTCCAAGCTTACCCTTTCTATAACTAAAGCTTCGACAATTACTCCTCCCCGCCCCAAAGGCTTTATCAACTTCGCCAGACGATTGCAGCGAATGAATTCATGCAGTCATGTGATTATATGTGCAAAGTACATTACGATAGCGCTTGATTGGGAAACTCGTGCCAAAACGCTAGCCATTCAGTTTCTGAACGGCGTGCTGGAGCAGACAGCGACACGTTCACGCCTGGGGAAAAGCACCTGTCTATTGTCCAGGGGTCGTGAAGAAAATGTCACCAACTGTCTGCATTTCTTTTGAGTCCATTTTTTCCCAATCATAAAAAATTCCTTAGCCCAAATATTTTGTAAAGTCGTGGAAAGACAATATAGCATTTACAGCGTTGCAGTGATTTTAATTATAAAGTCCCCAAAGTGCGGTGGCACCGCTCCGGCCTGTGTAGTATTAAAGGAAACTCTCACTCGCTGTCTCTCTGCAGGTGCGTGTGTGCGTCTAATTGAGAGACTTGGTGCAGACTTCTGAGCGAATTGCATCAAAGAGATGGGAAAAAAAGATCCAAAACCAAATAACACTGGCCAAATTCAGGAGGAGAAAACATTCAAGGAGAACGCATTATTCAAGCATTGCCAAATATGGTATTTGTATTCGTTACTATCCCTAATATATATATATATATATATATATTAGAACACTCGCCCAACGTAACTATGCATACTATTCCCTTGTCACTCAGAAAGTTGTTGTCAATTTGTGGTAATTTCGCCACAAAGAAAGTGGAGAAAGCGTGAATGTACTGCGCGTCCCACTGCAGGGCATGGGTTGTGTTCTCCGGGGCTGCTCGTGTGACAGTGAGGAATGAGTGGGCCTTGAATTTCAATAAGAGCTTTACGGCCATCTTACTTTTCCAGGGGGGCTCAGAAGCTCCGGAGCAATTTCTCCCTGGATCGATGAATGAAAAAGTTTGCCCGTATTTTACCATTAGCCTGCTAAGAAGCCACAGTGCTCCCGCCCCCTCATAAAAACATCAAGCGATAATGTGCAATCAATGCAGGAATGAAATTAAAGATATATAAAAGCGAGGTGCGAATGGCACGGGCTAAATCTTCATCAACGCAAAGAGCAAACAAAGGCACCCGCCCCTCCCCCGTTCGCTGTGCTAACTTTGGCGCGCCGTTTACCCACAGTGCTTTGGGGGGGGGGGGGGGGGGGCTACGAAGCGCTAATGCTAACAGACTGCAGAAACTGTAATTTACCGCCAACTAGAAAAACAGCCAATTCAGAAACCCCCCCAAAGTGGCTTTTGGGTTTGGAGAAATCACCAAAAGCGGAGAAGTTAGCCCGGAGCAAAACTGCAAATCGGGGAGAAAGCGTGACCCGCGGCTGGTCAGGGGGGTGTGGGGCTGGGTAGCGTTTCCACAAGCGTGTGCTGCCTGGGCCCACTGCAAATTCAGCTCTGGGTTCAATTTAACAGCATCAAGTATCCAAGCAGACTGTGCTAAGTGATGACACACACTTGAAGGCAAGAGCACACAAAGACATGTGCGCACACACACACTCACATGCATACACACATATATACATATACACGCATGCACATGCACACACACGCGCACACACACATATACACACACAAACACACGCGTGCACACACACACGCGCACACAAGCGCGCACACAAGCGCGCACACACACACATACACATATATACATGCGCACACACACATACTCACGCACATACACACACGCACTCACACACACACGCACACACATACACACTCACACAAGGACATCGTTTGGGTTGGGTTGGGGGTTTTTCCCCCAGTGCAGTCTGGTCATTTGAGGCGATGAGAGAGGGGGGCCTGGGGCTGGGTTCTGAGACGGGGGAACAGAGCGGAGGAAATAAGGTGAAGAGCGGAGGGGGGGCGGGGCTGCACCCTGCGGACACACCTTCAGCAGGACCTGCTTAACCAAGGGCCCCGGGGCCCCAAGGGGCCGTAAAACAGCCAGCTGGGCCTCCTCACAGCCGCTGGGGAGAAATGAGATTCATGAACCATGAGCCAGCGGGCTTTAGCACAGGCTAGTCAGGCAGGTCTGTGACATTTCTGCGTAAGCACAGAGAATGATCATATATAAAACAAAAACATTTCTAATTACATTACTCAGAAATAAACAAATACCGAGTAATATTATAAAATATGAAGTGCAGTATTATGATAACCTTTATGAATTACAGTAATATAAGAATAAGTTATAATAAAGTAATTACTGTAGCTACTATAAATAATCAGTGATATTTACATAAAACAGGCTAACAGGCTGTTTATATACATGCATTCTCATTTCACTGTATTTAAACTTTGCATTTACAAGTTTTTCAGCATTTAACAGAAAGGCAGGCCAGGTTGACATGAGGGAAGAGCCAGGATTCAGTTTTTAAAAAAAAAAATCATAATAGTAATCATTTTTAAAAAAGGTCCCACCCAGTTTTATGTCTACGGCGAACCCAAAGGTTATTAAACGCTGGCACGGCATTGGAAACCCGATCTGCCGTTTCTCCGAACGACGGAGATGCCCCGCCCGAACACGCCCACGCGCCGATCTTCACCTCAGCTGACCCGCCACTCTCAGCGCGAGCCCAGAGACCGAACCTCACGCTCAACCCCCACCCCCCCCTCCGCGCGCGGCAGGCCGGTCGCCGGCCAAAAAACGGCCTCGTCCACCAACCGCCACGGACCCGTGACCCGGGATTCACTTCCCCCCCCGTGCGACCGGACGGCCTGTCTCAACGCCGCCTCCAGACAATCACAAGACCTCGCACCGTCCTGCCCAGGGGGCGAGGAGACTCGGTGACCCAGCGCCGCAACCAAAAATAACCGAAAAACAACTTTCACCGAAAAAAGAGCTTCCCGAAAAATAGGAACGCGTGACCTTTACTTACTCTGCAGCCTGAACTAGGCACATAAGAACCACGCTTCAGCACAAAAGCAGAGCAAGCTAATAATAGTACTTAAATGAGAAGTTAAGGAAATATATTCTTACGTTAAAGGTGCTGAAAATATGGGGAGATAAATAATTAAGACAGTGCAGCAGAACAGTCTGTGACTGCACTTGGTCCAAAATGTCAAGAAACAATAACTAACGAGATTTTCAAATTTTAGAACCCCCAGTTTGAAATTTTACAAAGATGACTTGCGTGAACACACCAAGCACTCTTAAATGAGTGTTTCATGATTATAATTATTTATTAAACAAGGCTATTTTTTGTGAAAAAATGAGTTTCTGCTGCTCCTGATAAACTGGACATTCTGAGCTGTACAAAACAGCGATGGCTACCAGAACAGTCAAGAACAACAGAGCCAAACACTGCCCGCATTCACCAGATAGTGCCTGCGCTCGAAATATAGCAAATCATGTTCTGTCCCTGCTGGTCTATGTCTGTCACCTCTGATTGGTCAGTCTATGTTTGACCTCTATCTCCCCCTCAGCTGCAGGCACATCCCACCCCCTCTCCTCCTACAGGGTGTGGAACATCCCACCCTCTCCTCCTACAGGGTGTGGAACATCCCACCCCCTCTCCTCCTACAGGGTGTGGAACATCCCACCCTCTCCTCCTACAGGGTGTGGAACATCCCACCCCCTCTCCTCCTACAGGGTGTGGAACATCCCACCCTCTCCTCCTACAGGGTGTGGAACATCCCACCCCCTCTCCTCCTACAGGGTGTGGAACATCCCACCCTCTCCTCCTACAGGGTGTGGAACATCCATGCCTGCTCACCACCTCTTACGGTACAGCCCCGCCTCCTCGCATAGCTCTGCCTACACCCTGATTAAAGCCCCGCCCCCACAACTAGACAACCCCGCCCCCTCTGAACAAGCACAGCACTTAATATTTTAGAGGGATAGGCTCGAGTGCTCAAGGGATGGAAAGACTTGGGCTGTTCAAACTCCCAAAACTGTTTCCAGCACTCTAGAAGTTTGCCTGCACCATTATAAAATGCAAGTGAAATAATGGTTGTAGTTTCACCATTTGCTCTGGCACTGCAGCTTTAGCAGTTGGTTGTTTTATGGGAAATAAAGTTGTTTTATGGGCCTTTACTCAAATCCTCGCCATATAGTAGCTCTTCTAAAATGGGCGATTTTTCCAACGTGGTTGATGTCGTCAAGGATACTGTCAATGACACTCAAATTAAGTCTCACCTGATTCAAAGGTGCCATTTATCAGAATTCTAATCAATATGACAACAGGGAGTATAATGACTGTAATGACTAATAACTGTTTTTATTAAACAGCATGAACTCTACATGAATAGCATTTTTTAAAAATGTAAATGCTGTGAGACCTATCTGACCAAAACTTTAAAAGTTTCATGATGGCACTTATTCTTTTCAATTGAGCATTTTTGGATTTGTAGTTGCAGAAATATGACATTATGAAATTAAACTGATTACTACACATAAAGGGAAACAACATATTTTCATGGAAATCTCTAAAACTCTCACAAATGCCAAAGTTTACTTTTCATGCGTGGACATCGGCCCTTTTTGAATTTTTTCTTCGTTAAGTCGATCAATTATCCGCGGAAGACATTCGGGAAATGAGACGAGCGGAAAAGTGAGGCAGAAACAGGAAATGAAACAATGGCCACTTGTTCCTCGTTTTTTTTTTAACATGTCGACACCATGGATCCATTTATACTAAATAACAGCGCAAGACAAAGAGATACATCCCCCCCCGATCTACAGTTCGTCCTGCCCCCCCCACCCAGGTACAGATGCCATGTTACAGGGCCCCCCTCCCTGTAGTGGAAAGCCAGTCCTCGACCCCACGCTACCTCTGCCCATTCACCCCCAGAGGTCTCAACAGCCTTTGGTATCGCCCCCTACATGGGGGACTCCAATCAGTCTTAGTGGCCGTCTGTACATGGAAGGATGCATAAAACATAACTTCATATACTTTAGAACAGCATTAGGCGCACATACGTTTATTCAAATATAGATTATGTATTAAACCGATCATATTACCAGTCATATATACACTTGAGAAAACAGGTCAAACTGTCTGACTGCAAGTCATGAAATTTGGAAAAGAAAATATTCTTTCATCTGAAATTTTTTAATTTGGGTCCCTCCTGGAACTCCTCTGTGGACCACTGCAGGTCTCACGCCCTTTCGTCGGAAACATTTGGTCTAAAACACACCGGTGGGAGCTTAAGTCCAAACTCTTACCTTCCTGCCAGCCCCCCAAAAAAGCTCCCCGGACGGTGCGTGGTTTACCAACCCCAAACGTATTTAGGAATCGCCCCGCCCTGCCCTGCCCTCCATCCCCAGGCACTAAACCACAGTAACTTGGATCATTTACACTCATGCACAGGGCTAGAATACACAATACCTTTCCTGCAGATTCATATTTAAGTCAAGTGCCCCACTGCAAGCTGGGTAAGTGCAGGCACACTGTGCAGTCACGCTGGCAGCTTCCTGAAAACACACAATCCCAACCAATCAAACGCGGTACTTCTAGCTGCGCCAAGTCTTAGCGGAGACTTACCAGCAAGCTGCTGTGACTAATAACAGTAAGAGTCCGTTTGTTAGCGTTAGCCATGAGTTTGACAGAACTCTCCACCGAATGCAATGATTTTTACGTGTTCGGGGAGGGGGGGGGGGGGGGGGGGGGGGATTTGCAGCAGAAAACCCACACAGACTGAAGTACAGTGATCATTTTCAGATTTACAACATATTCAGTGAGAAAAAGATTATTTTTTCCCAACATTTTTTAAAAATTCAAGGCCCAGTCCATCAACCACGAGACGTTTGGCACGGTCCGTAGGACGGCCTACTCTGGAACACCATCACCACAGCCCCTTCTCTACCTTCTCTTACCCTCTCTGCTTTCAACCTGCCCGAAAAAAGCAAGAATATGGAGGGCAGACTCTGCTCACCTTTAATGGTGAATATTCCTCATGAAATACAATTGTGTTAAACAAAGTGAGAAACAATATTTTTTTATGAGGCACAAAACAATGTATTTAAAAAACCAGATAAGAGTGTTGGTAATCTTTTTGTTCATCTTCCATAAAATAAAAACAGCCATTGCTAATCTAGTTGCCAGCATTGTTATTTTTTGTGGAGGTAATTTGGCATATAAATGGGTAAAGTTTTGACCGTCTGCCCACCTACAGTTTGATATAATGTAGGAGTGTCACTTCAAATCTTTAAAATCCATAAAAGCCAGGTAGCTGAACCAACTGTACACCCAAACAGCCAGGCAAAATAAAATGAGGAATCAGTAATTACTACTCCTGTTTCACTTAAAGCGTTAAAAAGACTTGATATGCCTCAAAATACTCTCGGCAGCATTTTAAAAAGACATCTGCAATTTCACATGATGAATTTTAAGCATAATATTTTATTTTAAGCATAATTTTAACAGAAAGCACCTTGAGACTAAAATATGACAGGATCTCTGTGGAGTAAAAGGTAAAGGAATTATGATGATGATGGATTACCATTACTATTATTAGCAGTAGTGGTATTATCATTAGTATTAGCAGTTATTATTATTATTAGCACTTCCACCACTTAGCAACCCTTTAGCAATTCTGTTAATGTCAACTCCATTAGAATACAATGGAAATTAGGCCTAAGGTGAATTTATTTGAGGCGTATCAACTAAAGCCATTTCCAAATCTACAAATATATGCCGATATTACATTAAACCAAAATTCTATTTTTATGGCACAGACTTTCTTTTAAATTCAGCTTTTAAAAGTAGCGGTTTCTCATTTGTTATAGTAGCGGTTATTCATCAGATTAACAAAGAGATTGCAAATACATGTTTAATAAAATGTAGCCATCACTGTTATTCTGTACTGGATTTAGCTTTTTCATCATAGATATAAATAAATAAAATTTTCTAATAAGTTCAGTCAAATATTTGATAATGTACTATTTTAAATGCAACAGCAATCCGAAAAACCAGGCCATAATTCAGTATAGTAAATTTGTGGAATACGTGAGATGACTGTGCAGGTTTGATTTTGGAATATATATGCTGGGAATTGTGGTTTACATGCTGGAAGCACACAAATCGCCTAATAAAAAAAGCCTTTTGCACTCCTGCAGCATGTATCTATTTCCATTATAAATAAAGCATTTTCCTCGATTTTGGCCATTGGATTTGAGGACGTCCGCGCCTCGGATGCTGTTCCTGGGAAGGTTTCAGTTTTTTTTTTTTTAGTTTTACAGGCATTTAGCAGACGCTCTTATCCAGAGCGACTTACATTGTACCCAATTATACAGCTGGATATATACTGGAGCAATGCAGGTTAAGTACCTTGCTCAAGGGTACAACGGCAGTGTCCTAGCGGGGAATCGAACCTGCGACCTTTAGGTTACAAGACCAACTCCTTAGCCATTATACTACACTGCCGCCTGCCTTAAGAAGAGAGCGGCCGACTGGCCTGTGTGAATAACACCCCGGCACGGGCGCGGTGCCAGAACCTTCCAGAAGACGAGGAGCCACTCCAGCGGCGTGAGATGGCCCCCGAAGGGCCGCGCCCCATTACAGACGACTCAGATTACAGGATCTGTGTCGGTGAGCGAGCTCCACGCTTAATCACGCTTAAATCTGTGCTTAATCATGCACAACGTCCACGGGTCCTCTCTGCTCTCCTGCATCAAACCTGTGGAAAATAACTTGCTTTTACCCCCGGATATACCCACCACCCCTTCACCCCCCGAATATACCCGCCACACCTTCACTCTGAATATACCCACCACCCCTTCACCCCCCGAATATACCCGCCACACCTTCACCCTGAATATACCCTCCACCCCGAATATACCCACCACCCCGAATAGACCCGCCACCCCTTCACCCCCCGAATATACCCGCCACCCCTTCACCCCCCGAATATACCCGCCACCCCTTCACCCCCCGAATATACCCGCCACCCCTTCACCCTGAATATACCCTCCACCCCGAATATACCCACCACCCCTTCACCCCCCGGATATACCCACCACCCCTTCACCCCCCAAATATACCCGCCACACCTTCACCCTGAATATACCCTCCACCCCGACTATACCCACACACCCCTTAAGCTCGAAAATACCCTTCAACCCTTCACCCCAAATATACCCGCCATCCCTTCACCCTGAATATACCCACCACCCCTTCACCCTGAATATACCGCCACCCCTTCACCACGAATATACCCACACACCCCTTAAGCTCGAATATACCCTTCAACCCTTCACCCCAAATATACCCGCCACCCCTTCACCCCGAATATACCCACCACCCCTTCACCCTGAATATACTGCCACCCCTTCACCACGAATATACCCTGCAACCATTCACCCCTAATATACCCTCCACCCCTTCCCACCCTGAACCGGCAGTACACGCACTACTCTCCTGTCATACAGGTGTGAATGGTGCTGCAGAGGTACGTGTAGAAGACATTAGCACAAGAGCTAAAATAAGCAAACAGGCGTGTGAGAGTCTGACAGAGAAGAGAGAGACAAAGGGAGACATCGAGATAGCTGGAGAGGAGGAAAGAGAGAGAGAACTAGATATCCTGGGGGGGGGGTTGACAGAGAGACAGAGAGAGAGAGAGAGAGAGAGAGAGAGACCCAACATGCCACAAATTGAGAGATTTTCATAATTGCTTGATCACTTGTGGAGTTTTATGTAGATCACTTGCAGTGAAAAGCGAGCATTGCGCCACTTCAACTTTACTTCTGCCACAATAGCGCAAGCACAATCTATTCACACCAAGATGGGATTCACTGCAGAAAAACTCTCTCTCTTCAGAAAAACACCAAAACTACTGCCACTCTGACAAACAGATGCAAATCAGACATTATGTGTGTGTGCAGGGTGAGGGCTGGGCAGGAGAGGGGGAGGGGGGCAGCCAAGGTTAGAAATGACCTCAGCGCTATTCATTAATAAAATCACATCCAAGGCGAGAGGGAACAATGAAATATGGGCGAGTGCTGCAGTGTCGGGGTCCGGCGCGCTATGCTAATGCAGCCCGGAACAGACTGGAACCCGCGCCAGGTCTGAGAGCGCAGAATGAATCTCAACAACAATGACCGAGAAACCGGGGGGGGGGGGGGGGGGGCAGGGGGGCGAGGGGGGCGAGGGGGGGTGCAGAGGGGGACAAAATCCGCACAAAGACCCACCGCTGGATCAACAATGTCTGGTGTCACCCGCACACCAACGCGTCGCCGAGAACCGATTTCCCCCGAAAGTGATGAGAAAAGAGGACTTAAAAATGAATTAATGGAACCGGGGAGGGGGTGGGGGTGGGGGTAAGGGGTTCACTGAATCTCATTTCATTTCCATGGCAGCAGCCTAACACAGTCCTGTGAACGGCACTGCATTCAGCCGCGGACAGAGGTAGCACGCGAAGCGCCAGGCACGGATCCGAGCCGGGGGGGGGGGGGGGGGGAGGAGCAAAAAGAGAGCAAAAAGAGAGGGATGGGGAAAGAAAGAAAAATGGAAGGCACCTGGGCAAACACCGTTTTCTAATTCCTAACTCGCCGACCGGAAAAATGAACAGATGAAGCTAATAATCCGTGCGAGGGGGAGAGAAGGGGAAAATGCGGTGGAGTAAACAAATTTCATTAGCGCATGATGTAAATCAGTCTCTCACCGATGCAGGAGCCAATTGGCTGGAAGGCGCAGCAGTGGCGCCGGATTGGCTGCCGGGGGTCCTGGGGAGGGAGGAGGCGAGGCTGACGCCCCAGTTGCTGACGAGAGAGGCGGGTATCTTTAGTGATGCCACCTGGAGCAAACGCCCGGGGAGCAAACGCACCCCCCTTAAAAAAAGACCCCCAATATAGGATGCACACAGGCTGTGTTATTTATTTTCTGTCAAACAACTTTCATTCTGAGTCTAAAACAGAGCCTGACTGGAACTGATTTAGGGCTTAAAAGCATCAGAACAGAATTATTCCACTGACATCAATTTGAGGCCAATGTTTTTTATTCTCCTCCCACTCCCTTTTCCTCATTGCGGAAAAGTACACCTTTGCAGACTGCTTGCACTGCAATTTGAGTGAAAAAAAAATATTTATGTACAAAAGAGTCATCTTTTGCATGCCTTTGTTTTAAGACAAAACACAAAAAACATTTAGTGGTACTAGTTTTGCCCTTTTTCATTGTTTTTGCTTGACCACTGCAAGCACAAACCCGAAAATCTGCAACCAGTCACCGTTTCCTTTACTGAGTTTTCCAACCTGTTGCGTTACGTTAACACTGTTACAACACTCGCCGGTGCTACCACCGTCGTTTCACGTGATCAATATAAGCATTCTCATTACACTTCTGAGCGGCGTGGTAAACGCACCGGACAAAAAACAGTGCGAATATCTTTTACAGTTAAGTAGACTCGCCACCACTGAGAGAGAAAGGTAGCCGTATCAACTTCACCAGACAATGACGCACGTCGAGCCGTCCCCTAGCCATCCACTTAATAACCATCAGCTATTGTCTGCTGCTCCCATTGTCCAATCACAGGCCAGCTCCCCCGCAGCAGAGACACAATAGGTGCAGCGGCCGTGCCGTCACGCCGGAGACCTGCAGTGGCCGCGGCTCACGGGACCTCTGCCGGAATACACGGAGGCATTTAACAATCGCTGCGACACAACCGCCCGAAATCCCGATCTACCGCAGTTGTATTTGTTTAATTATGTACCGCCAGAGACACATTGCAGTGGTAGCTTTGCCGCAGTATAAATATGCGTAATTAAGTGCGCCGGACAATTACATTTCATTAGCAAAATTATTTACAATTGATTCGCAAACTATGAGCAAGAGTGGCCACCCCCTGCAATATAAAGGTACATTTAAACAAAATGTACATGTTACTGACACACACACACACACACACACACAAAAATAAAAAAAATAAAAGCTTTCTTTCTCCTGTTATTCACTCTTGTTCTCATAAACACTGACAATGCAAAAATGCAATGAGCTTGGAAATAATTCCTGCTGGAAATCATTGCTGATACAGCCGTAAAACTCATTTGAGCTAAGGCTCATTTCACAAATCAAGAGCTTATTTCACCAATCATTCAGCAGGACACAAACAGCACTGGTGCATATGTAATATGTTTTTTTTTAAATCTTATTTTATCACAAAAAATTTTTAAAATGATTTATGGACGCACAGCAGCATTATTCGAATAGATGCCACAACAAATATGGATTCCCTCAGGGAGAAGTGACCCCACCTCATTATACATTCATGAGTCTCGAGGCGCTAAAACGCGCAAACGAACTGGCGGGACCCCAGCGCCGAAGCAGTCGCCCAAATCCGTGGGGACCGGGGGGCTTAATGAGAAACGGACAGCAGCTCACGCTGCGAGGCGGGCCTCGCGATAATGTCTGGCGGACCGAGCCTGCAGCTCGGAACCATCGATTTCACAGACAAATTGAAGAACGTCATGTCAGGTGACGCGGGGATTGTCTAGACAGTCAGACAATGGGAGATTGCCCTGGTAACGGCTGCTTGTCATCAACGGAGTGTGGCGGCAGACATCTGCAAGCGGCCATGTTTTTAAAAAAATAAATATAATAATAATAATACGTGTCCATGGTGAAGCTGAGCACATCCCCTCCACCCCCCAACAGAAGAAAAAAATAAACAAGCAAACCACTGCCGGAGCCCCCAGCCCTTCTGTCCGACTCATCCCAGTATGGCTTTCTCCTCTTTTCCAAGCACAAGTGAAAGGGGTGAAATGTGGCGCAGTGTCTGCTTCTCAAGCCGATTCACTAAAGTAAACATCCAGCTGTTTATTGGACAATATCCCAAATAAATAAATAAATAAATAAGCTATGCAACATCAAAGTATGTGCCACAACAAAACACATTTTTCAGGAACAAAATACACCAACGGCAGCTGTGGATTGTTTTAGCACGGTTTAATGCACCCAGTCGGTTTCCTGGTGGTGAATACTAGGCTATGCACAGACCTGTCTGTGATTTAGACTTGTGTTTGATGAATGATGACAGCTTCACACGGCAGTGTCCCCGTGCTATACTTGTCCTTTGAATGGAGTGCTTGCATAGGCCGACGGGCGTTTTGAAGTCATATGGTGATGCCCTGTCACGTGTTATTCTCTTGTCCATAGCGTGCTTTGGCAAATGGTGAAGACTGACTTATACTGTCCTTAAAATAATAATAATAATAATAATAATAATAATAATAATAATAATAATAATAATAATAATAATAATAATAAATACACCGTTTTAATTCCATACGCGTATTTACCCTATTCTTAGGCCCTCAGCTGGTACAGAATTAAACTTTGACGCTCTCTGCAATATCGGTTACGCTTCTCACCGCACAGCAAAATCCATTTGACAAACCAATTAGCATTGAGAGTCCTGGGGGGAAAAAACTATGCTGCAGCGCACCCTACTGGACACGTATACGACCCTAGAAACACATCTTAGCACCTGCAAAAGTTGACTGAACACCCTCTTACTGAAGGGGAAAGGCTGCTGCGTCTGTCGGCTTTTCAGACCGGTCCACCTGTGTACTCACCGGCACCAGGTTCGCGCAGCAGTCATCCGTCCCACCAACCGCCTTACCTGTTTTCGGAGGACCAAACAAATAAAAACGCTAATTAAAATGCATTCGAAGTCAATTCAATTGCTGTGCACACACCCAATAGCCTAAGAGTCTGGAGTACTTCCTTCCATTTGTCCACAAAGAACACCGACATTCCATCCAAACCCCTTTTTTATTTATTTAAGGGATCTTGTTCAAAGAGTGTGCCATCCCAGGAGGACCACTGCACTATGTTTAAAGTTAAGCAGGCAAAGCGATTGCGGTTTAGATCGCAACTTAAGTAACAGTCCGAGTGTTTAGTAAACAGTAGGCTATAGCGTGCGTTTCATGAAACAAACAGGCCTGTCATGAACAAATACATGGCCTAGTACGCCACAGTCATTTTTACGTCAACATGGACTAAAATATTAAGAATATGGTACGTATATATTCAATAAACAAAACCATGACCGTGAACGCGAGACAGGTGTTGTATTCACCAAGATGGGCGTTGGAACAGGATTTGCCGTAAAGGCCTACCGATAAATTAGCAGCCATTTATAAATTCGATATTTGTGTTCTCTGTTATTTAAACGTTTAATAGTCCGAACTTGCAGCGTTCATATTTACCTGGTCCAATTTCAAAGACGGATGCACTTCCGAGCTGTTTCCAATAAATGCGAGGACAGACCGTAGGCTACCCAAACTTGCACACAAGATACTCTAACAGCAGAGAATTCAGCTAATTTATCCGCGGCTTCAGAATGACTGGAGGCTCCACTAGTATGTAGGCCCTACTTTACGCAAAACCTTCATAATGTATCTATAGGCCATCGACTCAAATAGACCCATAACAGACAATGATGTGAATTTGAAGCCCATTAGCAAATGCTAGAAATCATATAGCCTAAATAAGTTGGCTTTTCGACAACGCTGTTTCATTTAAAAAATATTATAGAAAAAGCATGTATTTAAAAGCATTAGGCTATGCAACGCGTTAAGTTATTAGAAATTTTTCAATAAAGCAAAAAATAAAAATAAATGAAAACTGTTAACCTATATGCATAGGTCATTTTTAAAGCATTTTAAAAACTTACAACGCAATCACAGAGTAAAACAGAGCAAGGTGTGCACAGCACCACTTTTGAAGTTATCGGTACTAACGATCAAACCAGAATGGCATATCGCCAGACTATCATCTATGTTACTTCGATAGGTTACAAACAGGCGACCTATTTGTGTGCCTGAATTGCAGACATGACTGA
This sequence comes from Anguilla pacifica, assembly GCA_039654925.1. Classification (NCBI taxonomy): domain Eukaryota; kingdom Metazoa; phylum Chordata; class Actinopteri; order Anguilliformes; family Anguillidae; genus Anguilla; species Anguilla pacifica. The sequence continues at coordinate 11,224,570 of CM077295.1, forward strand.
CTAGTTTATTTTTCTACCAGTATGGCACACACACGGGTAAAACAACCGAGCAAACATGTCCATATTATAGGTGCCAATATTTATTTATAGAGGTTTAATAAAGTGTCTTGTTACTTAGCTTAGCTACACTGTAGGCTACCCCCACCACCTGAACTTAACTTCAGCCTCCGCTCACAATTTATCATGCGAGGGCAAAACGATAACGGAATAAATCTACATCCAGGAAGTACAAACATTGTGAGACAGCTTCGTTTCTGAATGGTGTAGGATAAATGGCACATGGACAAGGAAAACAGATCTGGATTACAGAGCACGCGAAATGAACAGATATGGAACAGAGAAAGGGGAAAGCAAAGGCTTAAAAATATTTATTTAATCGGTGGGAAACCAGGATGAATTTTGAGTATTTTAAATATACAGAAATACCTATTGAAGTATGATTATACAAATTACATCAAGATTGTTTCAATCTCATAAATCAAAAATGACCAAACGAGCCGACTTGAAGGTATTTGACGTATTTGAAAAACTTTAAATTTAAAAAATTAAAATGCATGCAAAAAATTTTAAAATGCATGCAATTGAAACACAGGCCATCCCTGATAATTAGGCAGTGTCTTGCTTTCATTAAAAGTAGGCTCATTTCGAAACGAAAAAGTGGAAGGCTACGACATTCCTGGAAGGGGATTTCTAACCAGTAGCCAAATCCTAAAAGCGGCAACCAGAGATGCCCTTCACTCAAGATAAGTCGATTGCTGTACTTATCATATATACTTAACCTGAAGCTGTCCAACGGCGGGTCTTGTGATTTTGCCAGTGATGGAAGACGGTAATAGATGCACCATGCTGGCAATACTAAATTAAATTTTGATTACACTGCTATTATTTCTGATAGTGCCCAGGGCCACAGTATAAGCATTATTACAGGGACCAACTTGAGATATATGCTCTTTTCTCAAACGCAGATGAAGCATCATTAACATGTCGAGAGCACTTCGCCCCGCGGCACCACCTCTTCACGCGCCGTCTTGCCTCGCCAGTTGAACTCTGAGGTAACTGCGTTTTCATTCTCACAGAGGACTACGGGGGCTGCCACCTACGAAGGACATGCGCTGCCTTTTCTCACGGGGAATAAACCCGCTAAGACATAAAACACCGTCTATACCGCTATGAAAGATCATAATTTCCACGAAACATTAAAGAACACAATTTGCTCCGTTTTGTGGCCAAACGCCCGAGGTGGGAGACGGTGCCATACAATTTAAAAAATATTCTGTCGAACGGCAAAAACATGTCACGGGTCTGGCGACACCCTTTGTGCCGCCAAGTGAGTCACGACTCAAGAACACAGACACGGCGATTCTATTACGTGCACAACAATGCTTCTTATTTTGATAACCGGAGGCTAATCTCGGATTTTCCCGGCCCGGCATTAACAAGATTTTAATTAAAACCGATTGCCACGCAGAACAGTGATTGAGTAGCTGCCCTCTGAGCTGCGCGCGAGGAGGGATCGATACGGGCAGACCGTCACGGAGACGGCCGAGATATTGAAAGACAGACGAAAGAGACTCGATACGGCCGGGGTCTGTGCGATAAAGGGCAGAGGTGAAAGTGGTGTAGCGGCCATAAAGGCTTTGCGGTCACCACTGGAATAACTCCGATCAATAGCGAGTCTGATGAGACAAAAGGAAAATTTAATCAAATTGTACTCAATGACCGTGCTTATCGGGACAACTTAACAGCTTGTAGCTGGATGTTTACACATAACGCAACGACACTTCTTGGTCAGATAAAAAAAGTAAAAGAGCTGAATAATCTTTGACGTCCCGACGCTGGGGTTTATTGTTTTATGCAATTATTTGAAAGACTGAAATTGAAAATGTCAGTGATTCTGCAGGGGCGGGGTGCAAACACACGCTATGGGGTACATTTGTGTTTTCATAGGCAGAGTTCCATTTAATTACAGTCTCATATTCCTCGTGCATCACAGTGCTAAAATGTGAAGAGGTCAATGACAAAATACGTGACTTCATGAGCCGTTAAATTGGGCTGTTGCCATACGCTGCCAGTGCTCCATTATTTGAACCAATCAAAATGTTTGGTGTAGTGCTAGCAAGTAATTTTTACTGGCTGAAATAAAATAGCAGCCGCCAGCACGTGGTAGTTCTACGAAAACAAAGCAAGAAAGCCGAAGAACACTGTCGGGCCAAAAATGGCAAAAAACAGAGCTTTATTTACAGGCCACAGAAAAAAAAAAAACAGGACGGACAGACATAGCACATGCGGTAAAGCTCCCGGGTTCACCGCGGTCGTCCGGACGGAGAACTCAATCCTGCACACGGAGCAATTGATTAAACAAAAACACAAATCCAAAAAGCTCTTTCATCCTTCAAGAAAATATGCAAACCTGTGACTGAAAACTGCCAGAGCAAGCAGAGTTCTTCTTTTTAAACAGAAAAGGTTTGTGTGTGTGTGTGTGT
>CM077295.1:11232052-11722052 GCA_039654925.1 Anguilla pacifica
GGGCTGAACACCTGCAGCTCTCCAAGACCAGGACTGAACACCTACAGCTCTCCAAGACCAGGACTGAACACCTGCAGCTCTAGAAAACCAGGACTGAACACCTGCAGCTCTCCAAGACCAGGACTGAACACCTGCAGCTCTAGAAAACCAGGACTGAACACCTGCAGCTCTCCAAGACCAGGACTGAACACCTGCAGCTCTCCAAGACCAGGACTGAACACCTGCAGCTCTCCAAGACCAGGACTGAACACCTGCAGCTCTCCAAGACCAGGACTGAACACCTGCAGCTCTAGGAAACCAGGACTGAACACCTGCAGCTCCACCAGATTTTATACTCCAGTCTGATCTACAAGTGGACCAACTTTGGTGTACAATGAAATAATTAAGCCAGCAGCAAAAACACCAGGACGCAAAAAGGCAAATCTCTCAGCCCACTAAAAACACAAACACTGTCCTTCAGCACAAACACCAGGACCCAAAAAACGGTGAATCTCCCAGCCCACCAAACACACAATCCGCAGGCAGAGTGTGGGGTGCTGGAGATTTTATGCAGTGCGCAGCTGCTAGCGTTAACAGAGCCAATTAGTGGGAGAGAACACAGGAGAATAGGCACAACACAAACCAGCACAGGAAGTGATGGCTTTTAAAACAGCGATTTAAAAAAAACAAAAAAAAATGAAGCAGGCTGTCCTCACTTGACCTGAAGACGGCGTGTGTGCGCATTGCAGAGAGAAATGCAGCCCGGTGTCATTAGACCCACAGCACACTGATCAGGGCCAGCGCTCCAAAGGGCAGCAGTTAGCTCGCCAGGCGGGGGGGGGCGGAGTCCCACCCCCCTACCCCTCCCCCTCCCCTCCCCTCCCCCTCACCCTCACCCCAGCAGTGATGGGTATTGATCCACGTCCTCGGCCAATTCGCTATTTATAGCGGCAAAATTGAGAGGAGCGGGGGCGGGGTCGACATGTGGGGGGGGGGTTTGAGAGACTGCTGGTGACAGGAAATGATGTCAGCACTGAAACCGAGCGGCAACGTTCAGGCTTGGCGTTCTGGCGGTACGGCAGCAGAGAAACGGCCTAAAGTGGGGGCTGCTGGGTGTGGTGTTCCACACGCAGTAGCCTACATTCACGGATTTTAAAGAGACAAAAAACTTTGAGGCGACCCCGCCTTCAAATCAGGTGACCCCCACATGGGGTTGCAACCCACAGTTTGGGCATACCCTGGCCTAAGAAGTGGCTGGACGGTAACAGGAGACATCCCCGATCAGATGAAAACTAAACCACGGACGGAGCTAAATATCAGTGCTGAAAGTCCCAGAAAAGCTCACAGACAATCACATTCAGCTGTGCTTACTGTCTCACGTTCGCGTCTTCAGAAACACCTGGTGGTGTCGATACGAGGAGGCTAAACGCTGAACGTGCATCCGTTTTCGGCGATTAAATGTGAATTACAAAATGTCCCACTGTGAAATGATGCCACTGTGGACAGAAAACAAAACGCATCATTCTGAGCTCTACGGTTCAGCCTACGCAGCAGAAGGAATTTCAGAGGACTCTGTCGCCCTCTACTGACGATAGTGGGGACTCCAGATTAGAGTGGGATTCGTGGAAATTTGTGGTAACCAGGCACAGATAGAACCCGAACAACAAAAACAGTCACCAAGTCAGAATCGGCTTGAAATTTAACCCTTCAGACCCCATTAAAGTTCTCGCAGATTAGTGACCATTTTAGAAGAAACAGGCATTTTTTTACTAGCATTTAGTAAGAATGATTTCTCATGAAGATTGCTTTGCTAAGTTTCATCGCAAATTCCTAGAAATCTGCAGCGATTTCAAATTTCACTGGTAACTAAAGAGATTTCTAAACCGGAATTTGAGCCAAGGCCAGCTGCGTGAGAGCGAGAGTAAGTACCAGGACTACATTAAGCCGGATTGAGCCGGTCGGCTCCAGAGGGAGACAGGCTAGGGTGAGGATACAGAAACAGAGACAGAGACACACACCTCTTCTTCTGGAGCAACTCCACGCCCGTGAGCAGAAATATGGTCCCCGTTATGAACTTCTCATAATCCTGGTGCCACATCTGGAAAGGGGGGAAAAAAAAAAAGAGGAGGTGCAGGGAGGAGGAGTTAGGAAGTTTCCCTCTGGGGATTAATATCATTATAGGAGTGGCATCAGCTGCAAAGGGGCGGAGAGCCAACGCAAAAAAACGAAAACACTCAGAAGGAATTAGCGCTTTCTTTTGCACCAGGAGTAACCGCACAGCTCTCAGAGCTGCAGCTCCTCAATCGGTATGACGTGCCAATTGGTTTCATCACACACAATTAGAGACTAATGATAATAAGCAGGTTCTGCTGTACGTTCGAGCTGAAGGATTCAACAAGTGGGGAAACGATTGCAGACGGCACAGCTTCTGAGCTCAGCACCAAAACGTCACAATTCATAAAACCACTGAAAGACTTCAGGCCTCTCATTCATCACACTAAGATGTTAATTATTCATTCTTTTCTTTTATCTTCTCCTGGTAAAAAAAAAAAAACTCCATTGTAGCCATAATTTCAGGAGGCAGAAACCTTCAGTTCTCAAACGAAAAGATGCCAGAAGCTAACATGCATTCTGATCGCAACACAAAAATGCAGAGGCTAACACATATGCTAATTTATAAACATAGCATAAAAATAACAAACATGCTACTTACAACACAAAGCATGTGGATAGCTAACATGCTAATTACAACACAAAGCATGTGGATAGCTAACACACATGCTAATTACAACACAAAGCATGTGGATAGCTAACACGCATGCTAATTACAACGCAAAGCATGTGGATAGCTAACACCCATGCTAATTACAACACAAAGCATGTGGATAGCTAACACGCATGCTAATTACAACACAAAGCGTGTGGATAGCTAACACGCATGCTAATTACAACACAAAGCATGTGGATAGCTAACACGCATGCTAATTACAACACAAAGCATGTGGATAGCTAACACGCATGCTAATTACAACACAAAGCATGTGGACAGCCAACACACATGCTAATTACAACACAAAGCATGTGGATAGCTAACACACATGCTAATTACAACACAAAGCATGTGGATAGCTAACACCCATGCTAATTACAACACAAAGCATGTGGATAGCTAACACACATGCTAATTACAACACAAAGCATGTGGATAGCTAACACACATGCTAATTACAACACAAAGCATGTGGATAGCTAACACCCATGCTAATTACAACACAAAGCATGTGGATAGCTAACACGCATGCTAATTACAACACAAAGCATGTGGATAGCTAACACCCATGCTAATTACAACACAAAGCATGTGGATAGCTAACACACATGCTAATTACAACACAAAGCATGTGGATAGCTAACACACATGCTAATTACAACACAAAGCATGTGGATAGCTAACACCCATGCTAATTACAACACAAAGCATGCGGATAGCTAACACACATGCTAATTACAACACAAAGCATGTGGATAGCTAACACACATGCTAATTACAACACAAAGCATGTGGATAGCTAACACACATGCTAATTACAACACAAAGCATGTGGATAGCTAACACGCATGCTAATTACAACGCAAAGCATGTGGATAGCTAACACGCATGCTAATTACAACACAAAGCATGTGGATAGCTAACACACATGCTAATTACAACACAAAGCGTGGACACGGGGAAACAAACAGAGAAAAACGGTTGGCGGGCAGCTCAGAACAGGGAGAGGCTGAAGGTCACGGGCTCGCTGACCTCATACTCGTCCGTTTCCGCTTCGTCAGCTTTCATGAGGTTGACTTTCTCAACGGCCAGCATGGCAGCAGCCTTCAGCCTGCAGGGGGAGACACAGCACAGGCTGGTTTTAGCAAACCATCCATTATCTATACCGGCCTGCAGGAGGAGACACAGCACAGGCTGGTTTTAGCAAACCATCCATTATCTATACCGGCCTGCAGGAGGAGACACAGCACAGGCTGGTTTTAGCAAACCATCCATTATCTATACCGGCCTGCAGGAGGAGACACAGCACAGGCTGGTTTTAGCAAACCATCCATTATCTATCCCGGCCTGCAGGAGGAGACACAGCACAGGCTGGTTTTAGCAAACCATCCATTATCTATACCGGCCTGCAGGAGGAGACACAGCACAGGCTGGTTTTAGCAAACCATCCATTATCTATACCGGCCTGCAGGAGGAGACACAGCACAGGCTGGTTTTAGCAAACCATCCATTATCTATACCGGCCTGCAGGAGGAGACACAGCACAGGCTGGTTTAAGCAAACCATCCATTATCTACACCGGCCTACAGGAGGAGACACAGCACAGGCTGGTTTTAGCAAACCATCCATTATCTACACCGGCCTGCAGGAGGAGATTGAGTGCATAGAGACTGCTGCTTCGTGACACTGAAGCCCTAAAAAGAACAGTGACGATGCTGGCGGTTAAAATACTCCTGCTTTTAACCAGGAGGTTTCAGGTTCAGATCCCCAGCGGGGCCCACTGTGGACTGACTTCTGTAAATTCACAGCTGAATAAGTAAACGGAGGAGTGGGCAGACGGATCCAGCTTCGAGAAGCAGCCAAACATAGAGCAACCTTAACGGGGAGATCTGAGAGGCCGAGCTCGCTTTCACCGTCCGTCTTTCAGGCAAGCTTCACGTTTATGGGGGAGGTGCAATATAATAACCTTCATTCACAAAGCGCTTTCCTTGCTAATCGCACAAAGTGCTTTCCAAACAAACACAGATAAACGATAAAAGAATAAAACGGTCACAAAAGGACACAATAAAAGCGATAAAACGAGAAATAAAAGACAAGTGCAAAGACAGAAAATGACGAAGTGAAGTTTTACGAGGTTCTAATGCTCCGCAGAGCAGGAGCCCTGATAGCAAAATTCCCTCCTCCTCTAGTTCTCAATTCTGACAGAGGGAGCAATGAGGAGCTCTTTGGAGGAGAATCTAAAGGAGTGTACTGGGGTGTATGTATTTAGGCCAGCGATGTACTCTGGGGCTAATCCAATGCTTGCCTTGACAGTTCTCAGTAAAATTTTAAAATTCAATTCTGAAAGGAAGAGGAAGTCAGTGTAAAGAGGTCAGAAATGGGGCTGTAGTTAGAGTTAGTTAGTTATACTTTGTTGACCTCATGGGGTAGATTGTCCTCTGCATTTAACCCATCCTAGCTACTTAAGAGCAGTGGGCAGCCACAGTGAAGCCCCTGGGGACCAACTCCAGCTCTGAGGCCGGTGCCTTAGTCAGGCCCACGTGAGCACAGGGAGAATACACACAAGGATCTGGCCGGGACTCAAACCCGCAACCTCCGTCTTGCAAGTCCTATCGGTTTTTGTGAGGGGTCTAGCGGCAGAGTTTCAGACTAGCTGAAGCCTGTGAAGGTGCTTTGTCTCATGCAGGAACACAGAGAGAGTCCACAAACGGAAGTAGAACAGACAGTGGGGCACAAGGTGAAATGCGCCAACTGTCTGCATTGGCGGGTTTTCCAGCCAATGGGACACGGGCCCAGGGTCCAAGATGGCGATCGTACCGGTCGTCTGTCCCGTGGCTGCAGCCGGCAAACTGCTGGAACAGAGTCCTTTCCAGAACCTTCTTCGGCGCCTGGTTCTGGAGGAAGTAGACCACGGGGTGCCGGAGCCGGTAGTCGTTCTCGGGGGCGTGGTTCTTCTGGGCCAGCTTCACCAATCGGGCGTACTCTGCTCTGATCGCCTGAGGGGAGGGGGGGAGACACGGTCAGGTGCAGCTCGGCCTCCGTACCAGCAGAGGGCGCCAGTCTTGGGTGCAAAGTAGCGGCTGATGCCAGTATTATACCTCCCCACCATGTTAATGAAGCACTGGCGTGGGACTGACAGTTATGTGCTAGAAGTCCTGAAAGTCTTTAATGGAAGCCTTGTGCAAAAGATGCAGAACTGTAAACCGTAAAAGGCCTAAGTTACTGTTTGCTCAGTCATGCCTATTCCTCAAATGTCGTCAAGAACAGAAAATATGAAGACCGTTCCTTTTAAGACCTAAACCAATGAACTTTTCAGTGGTGGAACTACAAAGAAAACATTTAGAAAACAATTTCCTTGTTTCAGCAAGCAGAAATATCTTTCCAACACACTTCTTTAACCCAAAGCTTTGAAGCAGGCTCCTACCAGACGATGTAGAATGAAGACCACCATCCAGTTCACAGCTTAATCAAATAAACTAATTAAAAAACCCTACTTGCACAAAGTAGTCCCAGGACCAGTGAAGTGAAACACCCATCTTCTTAACGTGATACTACTGGATCCACTCATAATTTTAGCCTAATACACTATTTCAGCTTAACACAACACACAAATAAAATACGTTGTTCAGTCACTGATTGAAACATATAACAAAAGGTTTGGCTCAAACAATGAAGAGGAGGTGTAAACATAAAAGTTTAAAGGTTTGATTCCAGTTAGTGTGCCTAACTATGGGAGGAACCCCTGCCTGACTGTCAAAATCTGCAGCCAATAAACAGAGAGCACGAAACACACCAATGCAGGAAACATTACTAACAATGCCCCACCCCATAAAAAGCTCACTAGATATTTTCACAGAAAACAAAGCCACTAATCACCAGCCCTGTCTTTCGGAAGAGGTTCCTTTTACTACAGAAATGGCGTGTAGTACGTTACAGCCAGAAAAAAAAGGCTTTGGCAGTCCATGCAAAAGCAGAAAGACGGATTGAAAGCATACAGATAGAAGAGCACTGCAGGAAAAGCACAAGAAGAGAAGAAAGGAGGTACCTGATTGGACAGCTGGTTCTGGGCCATGCCTCTCTTACGCACTCCTGGCCTTACCATTGGTCACTATTACATCCTGCACAAAAGGGGCCGGCACTGTGTGCTCCAGGACGAGCGACAGGGTGGCGCGTGATTGGGTGGGACGAAGAGGGGGAGGGGATTGTGCCTACTCGTGTACCGTCCTTACCCTCAAAGAGACTTAATGAGGACAGTGCAGTGGGAAGCAGTGATGGAAGGGGAGGCCTCTTCAGAGACACTGCTCTAGAGGGCCAGGCTTTCTTCTGAACGCTGTGTCACTCACGCCGACAAATGCAGCCTTAAAAGAAACCTCTGCAGTCTGGAGAGTCGAGCTTTAACGCTCACGTAGAACGGCTCTTACGGGGAAAAGCTCTCTCCTGCGGTGCATGTTAAATGCTATTTGCACTGAGGTGTGTGAAATGTCACAGCCTGTCGAAGAAGCAAATCTGCCCGCGTGTCTCGCGGCAAAGGAAGGGACGAGAGATGGGCTTCGCCGTTTCACAAATCGGGGAATACAGCCATGTAGCCGGCAGCAGCTGAAAGCGTAAAGCCTTTTCATTTTTCAATAATCTATGACAGGCCAGTGTTAAGGACCCTGCAGGGCATTACACTCCAGACTGGGTGCCTCAGAACGTGGAAATCAGCACACACACAGCTCGAAACAGATCTTCAGCTTCAATATCCGTCCAATGAGAGTTTTAATAATTCATTCAATCGTACATAAAAACACTTCAGCCAACAACAGCAGATTCATTTGTCACATAAAGAGCAACATGAAGAGATTTATTTATTTAGACTAAATCAATTCTGTCAAGCCTTTGCCGTCAGCCAGAGATCCATTGATGTGTTCAGCTTATCTGAACTGTATTAAAAACAAGCTGCAAAACGAATTTGGATTGATTTTATGCACTCTAACTAAATCTCCCCTGAAGGACATCACCCACAATGACGCAAGTTCAATAGTCTGCGTATCAGACACAGCAGGAGGAGAGCAGAGCAGTTTAAATCAGAGCAGGGCTGGTCTGATCAACAGATACATCCGCAGGACAGTCAGAGCGACTCAGTTTCACTGTCACAGTCCAGGATTTTAACAATGTCATCATTGCACCCAATCGGCTGGGCAGGAGGGGGAGGGGACAATTCCACCATTGGCTGAGCAGGAGGGGGCAGGGACAGCACTTCCATTGGCTGAACAGGAGAGGGCGGGGACAAATACACCACCAGCTGAGCAGGAGGGGGCGGGGACAACTCCATCACTGGCTGAGCAGGAGAGGGCAGGGATAAATCCACCATTGGCTGAGCAGTAGGGGGCGGGGACACTTCCACCATTGGCTGAGCAGGAGGGGGCAGGGACAGCTCCACCATTGGCTGAGCAGGAGGGGGTGGGGACAAATACACCACCAGCTCAGCAGGAGAGGGCAGGGATAAATCCACCATTGGCTGAACAGGAGGGGGATTGGACAACTCCACCACCAGCTGAGCAGGAGGGGGCGGGAACAATTCCACCATTGGCTGAGTAGGAGGGGGCGGGGACAAATCCACCACCAGCTGAGCAGGAGGGGGCGGGAACAATTCCACCATTGGCTGAGTAGGAGGGGGCGGGGACAAATCCACCATTGGCTGAGCAGGAGGGGGCGGGGACAACTCCACCATTGGCTGGGCAGGAGGGGGCAGGGACAACTGCACCATTGGCTGAGCAGGAGGGGGCGGGGACAACTCCACCACCAGCTGATCAAAAAGGGGCAGGGACACCTCATCAGCAGAAAGGGACAGGTTGCCCATTGGCTGAGAAATAAGAGGCTGAGCAGAAGGGGGCGGGGGCATGTTATCCATAGGCTGAGAAGGGGGCAGGGACATACAGCCCATTGGCTGAGCAAAAATGGGAGGAGGACTTAGGGCATCTGTCTCCACATGGGCCTGACAGGTAAAGGGTATGGTGGGGCCCTCATTATCAGGCTGCAGAAAGAAAGAAGGAAAGAAGGAAAGAAAGAGAGAAAGAGAGATGGGGCCAGAGTGAGAGAAAGCAACTCAGATGATAGAGGTAGAACAAAACAGGAAATGAATGGAAAGACAGAACTGATCTGAAGAGAGGAGAGCAGCATGCACATCCGACTCTACACACCTACACTGCAATCGATACTGCTGCCAAAACACAGCAGCTGGATACCAGCAGAGTCTACACAGACTGAGTCCCTCCCGAGGACCAAAAGCTACTTATAGGGACTTAAACAGACCGCACATGATTCCTGCTCCCCTACTTCTACACAAAACTTCTTCTGTACACCCCCAGAGCCTCGTGACACTTTCTGCGTTTCAATAAGCACTGGCATCAATTCCACTTCTACGCGGTCAGTACAAGTAATGAACTCAATGTCAATTAGCGAACTGGAAAACACCCTTAATTTCAATTACTTTCCTGAAGTGCCTGCTTTGAACGGTAATTGGCCGTGACCCTGTTATGAAGTGTTGCATTTTATACCGCATTTAAGTCGTGTTCACACGCGAGTCACGCGTTCAGGCTGCGTTGCCTGGGATGGGTACGGGTGCAGCAGGCTGTGAGAGGGGGTGCGTGTTTGGAGGGTGCGGGACGGGCGGGGCTTCCTTACGGCGGAGAGCAGGGCCTCGGGGGTCCGCTCCGGGTCCTCGCTGGCGGTCTGGGACAGCGCCCTTTCCACGTCCTCCCTCCAGGCATCCAGCGCGCCCGCCGTGGGGGACGCATCCACCGAATCTGGGGCCTCCTGGGGAGCTGCAGATTACCCCACCGCTGTTACACACTGCTGCATATACCACTAACACACCGCTCTTACACACTGCTGCATATACCACTAACACACCGCTCTTACACACTGCTGCATATACCACTAACACACTGCTCTTACACACTGCTGCATATACCACTAACACACTGCTCTTACACACTGCTGCATATACCACTAACACACCGCTCTTACACACTGCTGCATATACCACTAACACACTGCTCTTACACACTGCTGCATATACCACTAACACACTGCTCTTACACACTGCTGCATATACCACTAACACACCGCTGTTACACACTGCTGCATATACCACTAACACACCGTTCTTACACACTGCTGCATATACCACTAACACACTGCTGCATATACCACTAACACACCACTCTTACACACTGCTGCATATACCACTAACACACTGCTCTTACACACTGCTGCATATACCACTAACACACCGTTCTTACACACTGCTGCATATACCACTAACACACTGCTGCATATACCACTAACACACCACTCTTACACACTGCTGCATATACCACTAACACACTGCTCTTACACACTGCTGCATATACCACTAACACACCGCTGTTACACACTGCTGCATATACCACTAACACACCGCTCTTACACACTGCTGCATATACCACTAACACACTGCTCTTACACACTGCTGCATATACCACTAACACACCGCTCTTACACACTGCTGCATATACCACTAACACACCGCTCTTACACACTGCTGCATATACCACTAACACACCGTTCTTACACACTGCTGCATATACCACTAACACACTGCTGCATATACCACTAACACACCACTCTTACACACTGCTGCATATACCACTAACACACTGCTCTTACACACTGCTGCATATACCACTAACACACCGCTGTTACACACTGCTGCATATACCACTAACACACCGCTCTTACACACTGCTGCATATACCACTAACACACCGCTCTTACACACTGCTGCATATACCACTAACACACCGCTCTTACACACTGCTGCATATACCACTAACACACCGCTGTTACACACTGCTGCATATACCACTAACACACCGCTCTTACACACTGCTGCATATACCACTAACACACCGCTCTTACACACTGCTGCATATACCACTAACACACTGCTGCATATACCACTAACACACCGCTCTTACACACTGCTGCATATACCACTAACACACTGCTGCATATACCACTAACACACCGCTGTTACACACTGCTGCATATACCACTAACACACCGCTCTTACACACTGCTGCATATACCACTAACACACCGCTGTTACACACTGCTGCATATACCACTAACACACCGCTCTTACACACTGCCGCATATACCACTAACACACCGCTCTTACACACTGCCGCATATACCACTAACACACCGCTCTTACACACTGCTGCATATAGCACTAACACACCGCTCTTACACACTGCTGCATATACCACTAACACACCGCTCTTACACACTGCTGCATATACCACTAACACACCGCTCTTACACACTGCTGCATATACCACTAACACACCGCTGTTACACACTGCTGCATATACCACTAACACACTGCTCTTACACACTGCTGCATATACCACTAACACACCGCTCTTACACACTGCTGCATATACCACTAACACACTGCTCTTACACACTGCCGCATATACCACTAACACACCACTCTTACACACTGCTGCATATACCACTAACACACCGCTCTTACACACTGCTGCATATACCACTAACACACCACTCTTACACACTGCTGCATATACCACTAACACACCGCTCTTACACACTGCTGCATATACCACTAACACACCGCTCTTACACACTGCTGCATATACCACTAACACACTGCTGCATATACCACTAACACACCGCTCTTACACACTGTTGCATGTACCACTAACACACCGCTCTTACACACTGCTGCATGTACCACTAACACACCGCTCTTACACACTGCTGCATATACCACTAACACACTGCTGCATATACCACTAACACACCGCTCTTACACACTGCTGCATATACCACGAACACACCGCTCTTACACACTGCTGCATATACCACTAACACACCGCTCTTACACACTGCTGCATATACCACTAACACACTGCTCTTACACACTGCTGCATATACCACTAACACACCGCTCTTACACACTGCTGCATATACCACTAACACACCGCTCTTACACACTGCTGCATATACCATTAACACACTGCTCTTACACACTGCTGCATATACCACTAACACACTGCTGCATATACCACTAACACACCGCTCTTACACACTGCTGCATATACCACTAACACACCGCTCTTACACACTGCTGCATATACCACTAACACACCGCTCTTACACACTGCTGCATATACCACTAACACACCGCTCTTACACACTGCTGCATATACCATTAACACACTGTCGCATAGACCACTCACATACTGCAATCTACACCACTAACACTGCAGTCTACACCATTAACACACTGTCAGTAATGTTTGTCAGTGCTGTGTGATGGGTGTCAGTAGTGTTTGTCAGTGTTGTGTGGTTTCAGCGAAGCTGAGCAGCTCTACTTGCGCATACACGTTCTCTCTCTGTTCTGTGTCAGCAGTGTTTTCAGTGCTGTGTGGTGCTAATGCTGTGTGTTATGGGTTTAAGTGAAGCTGAGTGGCTTGGTTTGTGTTTACGTATTCTCTCTCTCTCTGACTCACCTGTGCTCTGGGCGGGGCTCGGCTCTGTGCTCCCAGGCTGATTGGCCGACTGGCTGTGAGTGGCGTCCCACTCCTCCAGCTCTTTCTCGAACAGCTGGTTGTCCTCGGTCACGTACGCCCTCAGGTCCGGAGGCAGTCTGTCCAGAACATTCCATGCCTGCCCCGTCTCCTCGTCCACTTCCTCTGGAGACAGACAGGGGGCGCCAGCAGGCACACATCCTTACTGTCTGAGCCAATCACAGTGAGCGTACTGAAGACCAGCACACGGCAAAGAGCAGCACATTCACACTCACTCACATTCACAATCACTCATTCACTCACACTCACATTCACACTCACTCACATTCACACTCGCATTCAGTTTGCAAAGCTTTGGCTAACAGTCGCATTGACTGTTAGCCAAAGCTTTCCAGGCCATGACTGCAAACTCAAAGAATAATTAACCTAGCGCAGCAGAAAAGTACAAATTCTGAACTGACAGAAACAGGAAAGCACCAGAACAGCCTTACTGATACAATGCAGAATGAACCCTCAGCACTGTACTTTCATACTTTAGCATAATGCTCCACTGATATTCACAACTCTCGCACTCATGGGATCTGTATGTTTTTCAGGTTTAGGTTATATAAAGACCCTAATAACACTAATAACAGTATTGTTGTTATTATGATTAAGATGATTATTATCATGATTATTGCTGTTGTTATTGTACTGAGCTGTACACAGCAGGCAGGGCGTCCCCGCGGGTTACCTTGCGGCCTGCAGGGGGCGGCGGTGCTGACGTACATCAGGCAGTACGCGCTGGCGTTGCGGTGCCCGCCGTACGACTCCTGGGCGAGCTCCTCCCAGGAGGCGGCGGTGACGGTGATGTCGTTGTAGCGCATCCAGCAGTGGTGCTGGGCGCTGTAGATGTAGGCCCAGTAGTGCCCGGTGCAGGCCTGGCCTTCGTGCACCAGCACTGCGTGGAGCCGGTACGGGACCTGGGGGGGGGGGGGGGTTTTCAAAGCCACTCACATTTACAGCTGCACATCACACATTTTCATATTATTTATATTTATATGGCTGGGCGTTTACTTGAGGAATTCAGGCTAAGCACGTTGCTCAAGGGTATAACGGCTGTGCCCTAACATGGGAATCAAACCGGCAACTTCTCAGTGAACAAACGCGTGTCCCGATACACAGCACTATAGTGCCGACCCTCGTGTGGGAAACTACATGATTGGGGCAGGGGTGAGGCAGGAGCAGGGGTTGGGTGGTGAGGAGCAGGGGTGTGGCAGTGAGGGGCAGGGGTGTGGCAGTGAAGGGCGTGGCCTGTGGGCGGACGGAGGCGCGCTTGCCTGCATCATGGCCGCGTCTGAGATGACCCGCTCCATGCTTCCGTGTGTGCTGGCGACACGCCCCTGCAGCTCTGAAACAGAGGGGACGGGGGGGTGAGACTGAGCCCCTGTCCAGAGGGCGGGGGCATGGGGGGCTCCAGCCCGGGTCCTGGGGTGCTGCGACCTGGCAGGGTTTAGTTTTATGGTGTTTATGCACTTGGTCACACACTCATGTACACACATGCAAATATTTTGTCTTCATACAGGCGCATCACGTATACACATCGTTTGTTAAACAGCTGGACAGTCACAAAAACCATTTGGGTGAGCTTTTTTCTCAAGGTTAAGCACACAATACGACCCACCTGATAAGGTGGGCGGGGCAGATGAGGGCGGGTGGGAGAGATATGGGTGTGGCAGGGTGGGGTGGTAGATATATGGGCGTGACAGGGCAGGTGGGTGAGATATGGGCGTGGCAGGCATGGGCGTGGCAGACGAGGGCGGGGCGCGTACCCTGGATATCGGTCTCCACCTCGGTCCTCCAGCGGCGCAGGCAGTCCTCCAGCACCTGCATCTCCTCCGGCGTGATGTGGCGCGGGGCGGGGTGCGTGGGCGTGGGCGTGTCCGGCGGGGGGCCGCTACGGGGCCCCCGAAACAGAAGCGAATCGGTCAGCATAACGGCACTCCCCCCCAAAGGGATTACAATGACACTGTGTAACGCTGTTCACCCTGGGCAGCTTCCAGACTGCATCACATCACTGCGTTCGATAGGCTAATAAGATCAGCAGTCAGTACAGAGATCAGTAACACTAGTCAATAACAGCGTGGCAAGAAGCGCTTGATTCTACTTCACTGTTAGTATACATCCACAGTAAACTACCCACACAAACGTTCAACTAACATTGACTACGTGTACATGCACACGATATTCCGGTTATTGCCATTGTTTCGAATAAGACAATAACCTGAATAAGCCGTTTACAGGGCTCCTGAGATGTTAATGTTCTTTGAATATTCACGTTTACATCCAGACTTGCAGTCCGATAACATAAAATGGCCACGTAATGTTACATCCCTTAAGCTCTTTATTCACTTGTCAAATTATTTTTTAAAGTAGGATCATTTCTCCCTTCATCCAGAAATGATGTGTCTCTTTTTTGCAGGGTCCCATCCTTGTGCCCTGTGAGCTGCTAGCTGACTGGCTCATGTTTAAATCGCAATGGGTAGCCTAGCAACAGCAGTGCCGAGCGTAAACAACACCCTCAGGCCGTATGACTTGCAATCTGTCGTGAAAACCCAACTGGAGATGGATATTCTGAATAAGCTGTATGCATGTCCAAATACCACTCTAATATCCGGATTAAATACCCACAACAAGGCCTTATTCCCGAATATACCACATTTGAAATAAGGCATTTTCGGGGTATTTAATTAGAATGTGTTCTTTACATTATCCAAATCTTATTCAGGATATTGTCTTTTTCAGAATAATATTGAAATGCACGTAAACATACCCAATGACTGCTACAGTTCTTTCTAGGGATGCACTGAAATTAGAATTTTTTTGGCAGATTTTTAGGGGCCGACACCGATACGTGGCCAAAATTTAGGGGCACCCCAAGTTCTTAGGCGATAACAGCTGCCGCAGCCACAGTAAGGATCCTGGCCCGCGAACGTGAACGTGAACCCGCGTACCTCGGCGTCGGCTGCGGCGGCGCGTTCGTGCCACCGGAGGGCGCTGCCGTGCGAGGATCCTCCTCCTCGGAGGGGGGGAGGCCGGACTTGGTGGAGGCGAACTCCATGGCGTACTGCAGGACGTGGACCAGGGGCAGCCTCTTGGGGCCCGAGCCATAGCTCAGGTACCTAGAGAGGAAGGAAAAGCAGCCATTTCCACAACGAAAGGGCCACGCGTACTTTCTCCACCGCTCGTTTCAGACGCTGATGCTGAGGGAGATCTATCTGAACGCATAGTTCCAGTTATACGGCTAGACAGGCTAAAGCACTTTGCCCTCACGCATAACATCCTCCCCATCTTCATTCTGACAATGCGTAACAGGAAGTCAGAATGCATGGCATCCCTTTGTCCAAGCGGGCCTCTGAAAGGCAGAAAAGACTCTGAAGAGCACTTCACATTCTGAACCCGCGGGCTTCACAATTCAAAAGCCAAGCCGCGCGGCCGTAGCTTTTACCAGAGCTCTCAGCGAAACACAAACAGGAGAATCTTAATGGCGAGAACGGGCCGTTCGGCCCATCGAAGCTTCGACATATCAAAAACCTGATTGGTTTTTCCACGCTTTAACTCTGTGTGAAAAACGTCTCCCAAATATTATGCGCCTTTAACTACTTCCAACATGTTCTCCTGTCAGAATCTCAGAAATATGTTTGCCAATCGCTTTAATACACCCTTTTTAACAAACATAAGCCGCTCGCTGAAATCCCCCTTAGCCTAGATTAGCTCTGAACTGGACGAAAGACAACAGCGATTATTCCTTTTTCGTGTCGGATTTAGCCAAAGCAAAAGATCCGCTGACACATGCCTCTGGATTAGGAGGCCGTGCAGTGTTGCGAGTGCGTTGTGAGAGCGTTGTGGGAGCATTTTAGGGACGTTAGCCGGGCGTAGCGAGCGTACTCTACCTCTCCAGCTGCTGCTGTAGTTAGCGCAGCATTGCGGGAGCGTTGTGGGAGCGTTTTAGGGACGTTAGCCGGGCGTAGCGAGCGTACTCTACCTCTCCAGCTGCTGCTGTAGTTAGCACAGCATTGCGGGAGCGTTGTGGGAGCGTTTTAGGGACGTTAGCCGGGCGTAGCGAGCGTACTCTACCTCTCCAGCTGCTGCTGTAGTTAGCGCAGCATTGCGGGAGCGTTGTGGGAGCGTTTTAGGGACGTTAGCCGGGCGTAGCGAGCGTACTCTACCTCTCCAGCTGCTGCTGTAGTTAGCGCAGCATTGCGGGAGCGTTGTGGGAGCGTTTCAGGGACGTTAGCCGGGCGTAGCGAGCGTACTCTACCTCTCCAGCTGCTGCTGTAGTTAGCACAGCATTGCGGGAGCGTTGTGGGAGCGTTTTAGGGACGTTAGCCGGGCGTAGCGAGCGTACTCTACCTCTCCAGCTGCTGCTGTAGTTAGCGCAGCATTGCGGGAGCGTTGTGGGAGCGTTTTAGGGACGTTAGCCGGGCGTAGCGAGCGTACTCTACCTCTCCAGCTGCTGCTGTAGTTAGCGCAGCATTGCGGGAGCGTTGTGGGAGCGTTTTAGGGACGTTAGCCGGGCGTAGCGAGCGTACTCTACCTCTCCAGCTGCTGCTGTAGTTAGCGCAGCATTGCGGGAGCGTTGTAAGAGCGTTGCGAGAGCGTTTTAGGGACGTTAGCCGGGCGTAGCGAGCGTACTCTACCTCTCCAGCTGCTGCTGTAGTTAGCACAGCGTTGTGGGAGCGTTGTGGGAGCGTTTCAGGGACGTTAGCCGGGCGTAGCGAGCGTACTCTACCTCTCCAGCTGCTGCTGTAGTTAGCGCAGCATTGCGGGAGCGTTGTAAGAGCGTTGCGAGAGCGTTTTAGAGACGTTACCTCTCCAGCTGCTGCTGCAGGAACGTCAGGTGCTCCCGCAGCCTCCGCATCTCGGCCCGCTTCAGCTGGGTCGCCTCCCTGTTCCTGTGCATGTACCTGTCACCACGGAAACGGGGCAAAACAAAAACACAAACTCACTCAACGACAAAGCCGTTCAGTTTGTCTGCGCACGCAGAACTTTGCCAGGCGTCAAAACCACCTTCTCTCTCCTGATTGGCCAGCAGGGACCACTGAACGCAGCTTTGGTTTGAAATACTGAATCAAACATTCCAAATGGGTGGGAATTACATTACATTACATTACATTACAGGCATTTAGCAGACGCTCTTATCCAGAGCGACTTACACAACTTTAACATAGCATTTACATTGTATCCATTTATACAGCTGATATATTGGAGCAATGCAGGTTAAGTACCTTGCTCAAGGGTACAACGGCAGTGCCCTACCCGGGAATCGAACCTGCGACCTTTCGGTTACAAGCCCAGTTCCTTACCCACTGTGCTACACTCCGTCCTACAATGGACATGTACCATCCCACGTCGGGCGGCAGCGTTTAAAAAAAGGGAAAGCGGGTTGAGGGGTGGGGTGGAGGACTCGTCCCACCTGTCCATGTACAGAACGGAGGGGAACTCCAGCTTGCTGTGGATCTTCTCCGGCCGCCCCATCGCCTGGTTGAACTGAAACCTGGAGAGTTCAAAGGTCAGCACCGACGGGAGTTCAGTGAACCAGCGCTGAAAGACAAAGGAGAAAGGGCTTTCAGCTTTCACAGGCGCAGACTACTTAATGCATTCAAATTTATTCACCTTTTACTTCACTTTTTGTACCTGCTGTTCTCTATGGCTTAAAGGCTGCATAGCTTATATAGTCAAAAGCACACTATGTGTGGGAAAATGACTAAAAAACAAAGGAAATTAACTCCAGCAGAATTTGACCAGCTTTAATGCATCAGGTTTGTCTCAGGATGTTGGTAAATGTGCCACATGTAGTGTTGAGTTTCTGTTACAGACACGTATAGGGGCTCTCTTTCGAGCAGTGTGAACCCTGTTCCCTGAAGGGAAACTTTTCAGCCAAAGCAGCTCTTCATTTTACCGACTCTTACATATGCAATGCTGCTTTAAAAATGATAATTAGCTCCCTCTACTGGCCACCAACTGAGCAACTGAAATGTTTCATTTTAAAGGCAACACGCAGAATTTATTTCTGTTTACAGCCAAAAACGTCACATTGACACTACAAAAACAATAACCTCTTGTTTTTTCTCATGTTTTATTCAGTTTTTTCTGAGAGAACAGCTAGATGCACTTCAAAGGGATGGCGCAACTGACCTCTTGCCCAGATTTCCCAGAATTCCCGGAGTGCAGGGTCTCGATCTCGCCCTCGATGGTGGCCGCCTCCAGGCACTCGTGCAGGTCCTTAAACCCGTTCACCTGGAGGGGGTACTGGCCGAACATCTCCGTGTTCTCAAACCTCTTCCCTAGACGGCGACACACGTGGACACAGGTGTAAGGCAAGGGTGAGCTCCTTCTACCTGAGATCTGAAGCTTTCAGGCAGACCGTAAAGGTGCTGGATGCAAGCTCAAGAACACGTTTGTACATATTTGGTTGAATTTTCTTGACATCCCGATAGATATCAATAAGTTAAAAGCTCAAGGAAAAAAAATCAGATCTCTTGACTGCCCCAGGCTCTGAAATCTGCCACTCTAACAACCAATCAGGATAGCTCTCTGAAAGGAAGCTTCCCAACCTGCCTGTCAATCCTGCTGCATGTTCACATCGCTGCCAGAGCAGGCAGGCTGGTGCTCACGCAAAGGGGGAAGCAGAGATACTACAGAGATGGTGCTGAATTTAGCTAGCACCATAAATCTAGCTCTTTCTTGCTCGTCTCTCCGAACTTACGTACCGTACCTTTAAGTTGAGTGAGAACAGTCAAGTTTCTTTTCTCTCACCTTCAAGCACCCCCAGTGCCAAGAACTGCCCGTAGAATAGCTCCACCAGCGGGTTCTTCAGCTTCTCTCCCTCCCTGATGAAAACAGCAGGAGGAGCAGAAGGAACGATCGCTTCAAATAAATACACCTCTCAATAATATGAGCGTTTTGTCCCTGTCACCAGGACACACGTGAAACGCCCTTTTCCCCGCAGTGACACTCTACGGTACAAACTCTGGATCAGTACTGCTGTTCTCCGGGTCTGCACTGTTCGGGGATCAGCTACGGCCTGCTGAATGAGATCACACGTTCTTTCGAAATCAAGGTTCACTTAAGAGTAATTATCTATAAGCCAAAAGAGACACAGGGTTGACTTATCATGTTGGTTCTCCTGCATTTATTTTGTTTTAGCTCAGGGTCTTCCTCACAGGGGTGAATGGCACTAAAATGGCGGTCATATCCAGGTATGTACAGGACGCAGCGTGGGCCGTGTTAAAAGGACAGGAATGGTGAGCCTGACAGCGCTGTAGGAGAGCAGTGAGCCTCTGTCCTGCGGCACGCGAGCAGCTTACCGCTCCTCCTGGACCTGGAACGCGTCCTCCAGCCAGTCCAGCAGCCTGTGGGTGAACTCACTCACGTCCTGCTGCTGACACACACGCACACACACACACACAAATATACAGACACACAAGAGGATGAGCAGTAGACCACGCCCCCGGCCTTACAGCTGTACAGTGTATCACACAGACAGGTGGGCAGCCATGCCAACCCACTAATGAAGAGATGCTTCAGTGTTTCGGGCCAGTCTAAGGCATACCACTGAGTAGATCTACAGAGTGAGAACAGCAAGCACACTTCATGTGCCGCACTGAGCAACTGCTCCAAACACTAGAGCATACCTCTGATGGGATACCAGCAGTGTGGGCTGATGGGATACTGCGGCCCTCACTGTGGGCTGATGGGATACTGTGGCCCTCAGTGTGGGCTGATGGGATACTGTGGCCCTCAGTGTGGGCTGATGGGATACTTTGGCCCTCAGTGTGGGCTGATGGGATACTTTGGCCCTCAGTGAGGGCTGATGGGATACTGTGGCCCTCAGTGTGGGCTGATGGGATACCACCAGAGTGTGCTGATGGGATACTGTGGCCCTCAGTGTGGGCTGATGGGATGCTCTGGCCCTCAGTGTGGGCTGATGGGATACCGCGGCCCTCAGTGTGGGCTGATGGGATACTTTGGCCCTCAGTGAGGGCTGATGGGATACTGTGGCCCTCAGTGTGGGCTGATGGGATACTGTGGCCCTCAGTGTGGGCTGATGGGATACTGCGGCCCTCAGAGTGGGCTGATGGGATACTGTGGCCCTCAGTGTGGGCTGATGGGATACCCTCAGTGTGGACTGATGGGATACTGTGGCTCTCAGTGTGGGCTGATGGGATACTGTGGCCCTCAGTGTGGGCTGATGGGATACCCTCAGTGTGGGCTGATGGGATATTGTGGCCCTCAGTGAGGGCTGATGGGATACCGCACCCCTCAGTGTGGGCTGATGGGATACTGCAGCCCTCAGTGTGGGCTGATGGGATACCCACAGTGTGGGCTGATGGGATACAGTAGCTGTGGCCCTCAGTGTGGGCTGATGGGATACGGTACCTGCTGCGCCCCGCTGGACTTGAAGGCCGTGTTGAGGATCTCCAGGGCCCGGGACGGGTCCACGTACTTGCGCTTGGACGCCAGCATGAGGGCGAACAGCCGCCGGAGCTCCCGCACGAACAGCACGCTGTGGCTCTCCTGGGGAAGCACCAACCAATCAACACTCTCCTCTCCCCTTCGTCAAGCTCCGTGATTGGTTGAAAACCATGTGACTGGTGTGTGCGGGAGCGTGTGCGTTTAAAAGTTCTTGGAGGATTAGTAGATTAGCTAGCTCTGCTGGGATAGCGCTGGATCCAGAGAAGTGTCGGAGAGCGTGTGTAAGTGAGGGCTGACCTGCTGGTTGCGCGGCAGGTCCGCGGAACGTTCCGGAGGCGCGTACAGCAGCACCAGCCTCTGGAACTCCAGCAGGTGGAAGAGAGACTGAAATAGAAAGAACCAGAAAGAAAGGAGATGCATTGACGACATATTCTTAGTTACTCCCAATTATTCCTCTTGCCTTGTCTACTGAACTTGAACATACATACATACATACTGTAGGTACTGTAAGATAACCAGTTACAAAATGTATACTTTTGCTGTAATCCCAGATATATCATCTACAAGTATAAAGATCAATCAGATGGATACTTTGTATAAAAACACAAGTAAATATGCATATCTCCCCTATTATAATACATTTTGCACATGAATACTGAACTCCACTTTGTAGTAAATGATATCTTTGTTTAGAGGAGAAGAGCCACTTGGCTCACGAGCTGGGGAGCGGATCTTGGATCAAGCGGGAGGGACGTGCGTTCGCTGACCAATGGGAAGTGTGCTTTAGCGCGAGCTCAGACCTGCCGCCAGGGAGGACACGGTTGGCAGATCTCCCAGAATGCAGTTCCAAACAGACCAGTGGGGAAGATCCGATTTAACAGGGCAGGGCTGATCTAACGAGCCTCCGACAGCATCAGAGGCTTGGATCGAGCCCAGCTGGCAAGCCCCGCTTCCTGGCTCGCCTGTATCAGCCAATGGGGACTCACGTTGTTAGCAGGTGGACGTGCAGCTGTGTGACCGGCTCCTTGTTTACTGGCTTCCCTGCCTGATCGGTGCTTCGAGATAAGGGGCCTCCTAGTTATTAAATCTGACCCATGAAAAGTGGAAACATTTTGACCATTCGGTATCCAAAAGTGTGTTAACGTTCACGGGGCAAGTTAATCATCTGGAATCAAACCAGCAGTGAGCTGGCTGACCCTTCTCTTTTTAAGACTGCAGATCCCACCGTTAACCACCTGCTCACAATCCTGCTTCTCATCCAAAAAACAAAGCTTTTTTTTGTGTTAACTTGGCATCTCTAGTCAAATGTTTTGGATTCAAATACTTTTCTATGCTTTACGGATCTTGTCTGGTGTACTGGAACCAATGAAATACTCCCAGAAAGTGCAAACCCGGCCTCCTGGTCATATTGGCAGGCTCAATTACACCAGGCAAGATCAATAGAGCACAGAAAAGTATTTGAATCCAAAACAAATACGTATTTGACCCAGGTCTGGGCCCCTACTGTTGGCTCAGGAGAATGAAGACAACTCGCCAAAGCCATCAGGGGTCACTTGAGAAAAGAACAGTGCGATCCCCGCTGATTGAATCCTTCCCATGTACGCCTGGGGCAAACCGAAACCAAACGTGCGCCTCCCCCGCAGGGCTGTCGGCCACAGTTGGCACCGAGCGTCGCTTTTGTCGACTGAGCCACCCGGCAGCACCGCTCTCTTCTGACACCACACTCTGTTCAAAAGGCAAATTCTAAAAGCCTTCAAAAAAAAAAAAAAAAAAAAAACATTCAGACAATTATAATGGTGTCAATGACTAAATAACTTCCTCCTGTCTACCTCCAGTCTGCCAAATCTCAGTGAATGCTGGATGCGAGAAGTGAGGTCACAGCCCGCTTTGTATCGCGGCCAATCGCGGGACTCCGTGTTCCCGGGACGTGTCCCAACGGCCCCCGTGTGTGGTCTGAAATGGAGCCCTTCGGGGTTTGGATAGTATCGCTCCTCCCCTCCCTCACCTGAAGTGACTGGCTGTTAATCTTCGTCCCGACTAATAATAGAACTCTCGAAAAGAAAACCCGGCCCGTTCATAGGGCGTATATTTCCTGTTGAACTAACAACCCTTGATGCACGTTGTGAAAAGGACTGCAAAAACCTGGAACTACCTGTGGGAGACCAGCTGGAACATTAATTAAGCTTTAGGTTACCTTTACCTTGCCATATGAGGTGTGTTACTGTTACATACTTCTTCTAGCACCTTTTTCAGTTTTGATTTTTTTCAGTGTTAGCCTAACCCGCTGAACTGACAAAAAGTAGTTTTTGTGTCATTTTCTAAATAGGCAAAAAAAAAAAAAACCTTTAGACAACCACTGGTTTGCCACTGAAAGGACAAGACGCCAGGTAAACAGGAGCAATTCCAGGACATATTCCCTTCAAGAAATCAAGAATCATATCTTAGGATTCTTTTTTTTTAGTTTACTTTTACTTAAATGATAAATCATTATACCTGAAGTTTCTGCCTGAAGTTTAACGCCAAATATGTAAGCAAAGTGCATTCTGGGAAACACAAAGTAGCCAGATCATACAATGGACTCTTCATAAATAGATTTTGATGTGCCACTCGATCTAACAATCAATCAATCAGCCAATTGAAATATTTGTTACATATTGCTGTGCAGCAGGTGTTCCTAGAGGGGGGGGGGGGGTACACACACATATACACCTGTGTGTGAGTGATCGGCAGTATGGGAAGCGGAGTGCTGTGGGTTCACCTGGATGACCGAGCTGAACCAGTAGGTATTCTCCAGAGGGACACACACACGCACACACGCACACACACCTGTGTGTGTGTGCTAGGCAGTGAGGGAAGCGGAGAGCTGTGGGTTCACCTGGATGACAGCGCTGAACCAGCAGGTGTTCCCAACGTTCTTCAGGCCCACGGGGCAGGAGTCCTGCCGCTTCCTGTCGTGGGGGTTGGGCAGCTCGCTCCACGGGGTGCTCTGAGACTGCTTGTTCGCCTCTAGGCTGGCCTCCAGGACCCTGCGGGGGGGGGGGGGGGGACACACACGTAACGCAAACGTCCTCCTACGCGGTCACCTCCCCGCGTTTCTCTGTCTCTACCGTGTCTGCCGGTTACCTCTGTTAGATTACGTTCCTTGAAAGGACAGAGCAAGGAGGCCAGATCCTCTTTGGACAGAAGCAAAGGCTCCGTCTTAACGAAGCACAAAACTTTTAGCCCGGGACAGAAGCCGAGCGCGTCGTTCCTGGAAGCTCAGCGCCGTGCAGCCCATCGGCCAATCAGAAAGAAGGTCCGCCCACCTGCTGATGGCCTGCTCCTCCTCGGAGACGCCCGTCTCTCGGAAGGCCTCGCTGGATTCGCTCAGGCTGAGCGCCAAGGCCTTCTGGAGCTCGTCCTTGTCATCGCCTGCCGCATCAACAGACAATCTCACAAGACGGCCACCCGCATTCAGACACATAAACACAGAGTCTTCAGACTGACCACACGAAAGTTCTGCCTACTCTAAGCTGAAATGTTCCCATCTGATGCATCATACAGCAGAATATTCATGAATGTGGTATGGTCAAGGACAATAAACAGCTGCAGTGGACACTGTGCCCTTGGGCTCACATCTTCATGAATGTTCAAAAAATATATAATATACCACCAAAAACTGCATTTCCAGTTGCATAGCCCACCAAATAAAATAAATCGATGGATGATATAAAAATAGAATCTTAACTAATGCACTGAGTTTAAATTTACTGTCAAGCTTTCCATACTCTCAACTCCTCTGACAAGCATTAAGCCTAATACCTTAAAAGGATAACATGCTCATCGCATTAATTCAACAGCTAATTGTGTGTAGCTACCCCGTGATGAACCGACCACCAACATATTTATCAGATAAATGTGGTACAAGTTATGAATTATTCAAAACTGCAGCAGTGAAACTACATCAGACGCCAGGCCTCCCTCGAACCATGACTTGGTAAGACATGGAAGGTGAGGTATTTCTTGGACCTTGCCAAAACTCAGTCAGGCTTCCGGGTTATTCTCCCTGAAGAATGCTCCACGATGGATCAACGAGCTGGAGAACGCACGGTTTTGTGGAGATCTTGTGGGTTCATGCAGGTCTGTGGAGCACGCTACTCCTGCATTAGCTTGCGGGTTACAAACGCGCGACAACAGTGTGCTCAGATATATTTAACCTTCTTTCAAGGCCGTTCAAGTGATCTCCTTTTACACTACGACAGTCAGCTGATTGTAACCTCAATCTGAACTAAGGGAATAAAAAACAAAAAACCATGACTCATGATTCAAGAAGTGTTACGCAAGTGTCTGGCTGAGCAGCATTACTGCAAAGCAGGGGATTCTGGGAAAAAAAACCCCACAGGGGTTGAGTTTCCATGAGAAGTGTGGCAAAGGGGAGAAACTGAACATGACACATCATGAGAGGGCCTCCAGGCCTGCGCAACGACCGTCCACCTGCAAGGGCGACTCTGCCCAACGTTCGCAATTTGACACCCTGCTGACAAATCTACGGTTTCCACCATGATTCTGAAGTCACAACTGAACTATTTAAGACCTAACTGACATTTGGGAATCTTTACTTAGTCTTTAGTTTCGTCTGAACTGAAGCCTACATTCAATTTTCCGAATCTATGCTCTACAATTGGGGGAAAGGGAGGCAGAACACCAAAGTGACAACACTGTCTGAGGGTGGTAATAAAATAGTAATAATAATAATGACAATTACATACAGTTTATTACATGGTTTTTCTTTGTGCGAACAATTTCAGTTCTACGCGAGCGCAGTAAAAAGCATTTTTTTAAATGACAGGAAAGCGAAATAGGATAAAAAGGATAGAAACAATGTAGCAAATAAATTGGAGAAATAAAATAATTTGACTGACAAAAGACGACAGGTTTAATAAAACGCATTCCAAAAAAGATGTGGTCTGCGACGGTATAGGTACAAGATTAGAAATGAGAAAGCTAAATGATCCTAAAGGTAAGGCCAAACGTGTTAAAAAATGATTTTTGGATGGAGTTCCCCAGGTATGGGAAATAGACTGGAGGAAGGGTGGAGAATGAGGCAGGGGTGCCAGCTTCAGTCCTGCTGAATGTAGGCAGATTGCGCGTTCGCTCACGGCAAGGACGGGCGTTTTATTCAACCATCTCACATGACGATCTCAAGAGAAATGCCCATCTTGCAAAAAAACCAAAGGTCGATAGGCTTCAGTTACACCCATTTACTCTCATTACTTTAATAAAACGTTCAATCAGGCAATGGAGATACCTCCCTGGACCCTGACTGCTGACAGCCTTTCCTGTTACACTGCGTTACAGGTCACTACAAGACGTACGGCAGTGGTACCTCCCTGGACCCTGACAGATGACAGCCATTACGCTTCCTGCTATGGTGCGTTACAGGCCATTACAGCGCGTACTTGAATCGGCGTGGCTCCCTGCGTCCATCTGCGCCGTCAGGAAGTACGCAGATTCGTTCTGCGGGAGGACCCTGCCGTTGTTGGCCACGAGGAGGGCCACCGCTTTGGTTAGGTCGCCGTTGCAGGCCTACAGGGAGACACAAACAAGGAGCAGACACGGTTAGCCGAGCCGAGCTTACGCCATTAAGCAAGACACAGACGAGCAGCACACGTGCTAAATGTGTTAGCCACAGACGAGCAGCACACGCGCTAAATGTGTTAGCCACAGACGAGCAGCACACACACTAAATGTGTTAGCCACAGACGAGCAGCACACACACTAAATGTGTCAGCCACACTGGGCTCACGCCTTCAGCAAGACTCAGACGAGCAGCACACACGCTCAGTCAGACAGAGACAAGCTCACGCTGTCAGTGGGACACAGGCAAGCAGCACACACTCTAAACGTGTCAGCCACAGGCGAGCAGCACACACGCTAAATGTGTTAGCCGCTCTGGCCTCACGCCTTCAGAGCTGCCATTATGACATCACATCGAGCATCAGACAGGAGGCGGGATGATGTTGTGGATGTGAAACCTACAGGCCCTCTCGGAGTTTGAGAGCTGATCCATGATCAGTCTGGCCTTTTAACTGAAAACAGATAACATGAGGAAATGGAGTGCAGAAGATTGGTCCTCCAGCTGAGGAACCCAACTGCCAGCCCACTCGGATTTCAAAACTTTAAATAACGGCTGGTGGATGTGGTTTGGCCAGCTCCGACACCAAATTTTGCATGAATCCTCTGTAATACTCTTGAGGAGGAAAAACATAACTTCTTTCTGGCTCATTTAAAATAGTAGTTTTCATGCTCCCATTTCAGGCACCCATACACTCATTGCAGCAATATACAGAGTACATTTTAAATGAGCCACTAATTTTAAATGAGCCGGTAACTGCTGTATTTTTCATGCATCCATTGTAATACTTTCAAGAAGAAAAAATACAAGTCGCTGGCATATTTAAAAATGTCATAACAATATACTCTGAGTTTTAAAAAAGAAAATAAGAAAATATATTTCCGAGGGAAATGAGGAATTCTGTCTTGGCAATGACATTCTGGACTCCTAACATTGACAGCTGATCAGGCTTTTGCGCATAATGACTCGAGCTTACATTCAGGCTGGGTGAGCTGATCCAGCATCAGGTTGCACAGGGATCGTATCTCAGTCAGCGGCGCTGTACCTGTAAAGCGTGCTGCAGACGCTGCGTGTCCGTGGTGCCCGTCGCATCTCTCAGCTGATTCAGGAGCACCTGCTGATACTGCGGGCCAAACACGCAGACACAACGCAGACACCAGACACAACGTCAGCAGCTCATATAAACACGTGCACGTGGTGTAGCGGGTCACAGCCGCGGAAAGACTCCCAGAAATATTTCCCCTATTTACAAATTAATTTCTTATATTTCCTAAATAATGTAAATATGACATTCCGTTAAACCTTATTATTCGATATTCTGTTAAATGGCCGCATGCCATATAGATCCACAATACAATGACAGAAAGAAAGAAAATACATTTTTTGTCATCTCACATTTGGAAGCCCCTAGGGTTGAGCACTCAACTAGAGCCAAATGTCTTCAGTTCCAAACCAGGGTGAGATATTGTAATAGTGTTCTAGTGCAAGATATTTTATCTTAATCTCACCAATTTATTTCCAACCGTCCAAAGGTATATGTAAATGTGCGTGTTTGTAAGGCATTGTAACCCTCAGCAGTGCTATCAAGCCGCATGCAAGATTCTGCTCAACGGACATTTGCATGAAGGGTTTTGGGTGCAAATTTAGGAACCTGGGTGAAGTGCCTGGCAACAAACCATAGCACACAAGTGCAAGTAATCCGTGTATCCCTCACACATACGTTTTGTTAGAATAAGACATGCAGACTATAGGTAGCGAAACAATAGTTAAATCCAAATTTACGTAATTAATGTTACTATGTGTTAAATGTCTATAGTACTACAAAAGTGAATGTCTGATAGCTAGCAAAACTTGACGTAAAAGACAGTCCTAGGAATCCAGTTGGACCAGCTAGGTACAGAACCAGAGCTAACACCATAGAATTCGTGGCACACCATCTAATTTGTGCTCAGTGAATCTTTAAGCAGCACGTATGTCTCGCTATTCGTAAACAAACATCTCATAACGGTAATTTGAGTATGTAAGCATATATCATGACAAGGCATGAGCGGCATGGCTAGCGTGCTAGCCTAGCTACAGAGGCAGCGAGCGGTGCATTGCTGTCACTCGCTGACAGTTCGTCAGCTCCCTGCTCCAGTGCCCTAAATTACAGACTTTGGTTTTGAACGTGTCCTGTTCTTTACTTCAGAATGATTCACCCACTAACTAACTTGCACTAACTAGCTCACTAACTTGCTAGCTAACTGGCACTGTTCACTTACGCAAGCCACTTTGTTAAGAACTGCTTCAAAACTATCCTGGCTGTAGCTACAGCTACCAAGCTATCGCGTTTGGAATGTAGCGCAACTATTACTAAGTCTGTCTTTCACTTTCTTTTCGACAAATGAGCAACACGTTGCAATGTTTGTATAGCCTAAGACTAAAGTTATACTGAATAGACAATTCGGCATTTAATACTACGCTAGCTAGACAGCTGCATACGAGGTTAACTTGCTGGTACGTTCGCTTAGCCTCAGACTATATTAGTATTCACATTATAAAACGCGTTAAGTAACACAAGCGCAATATTGCTACTTCGCTAGTAGCTTGGCTATATCAAAACAAACGGTTGGCATTTCAAACACTGACATTAATGGCTGCTAACTGCTATCGACTCATACGAAAAATGTTTGCTCAACTTGATTGAGTATATGTGGTGATTATACAGCTGTAACAATTACTTGACGTTTGCTAGTTGGTTTAAATACACGAAGTGAGATACACTTGGTAGTAAGAGGAAACCAGCACTCTGGAGGTACTTCGGCTAGCAAACCAACTTGCCCGTCTTTAGCCGAGTTGAGTTTTCCCCAACGAAATGTAACTTAGTGCGCATTACCGACACAAACTTGCCTTCTGAGAATGATGTTGAAGGACATTCTGCTCCACGGTCATTGCAGGTACAGAGTGAAATACAAATGAAAAAATCTAAAAACTTAAAGAATAAAACAGTTAGCTAAAAGTAATACGAATAAAACATCTGGCGGAGACGCCCACAGCATGAACGGCGGGTTGGAGAGCGTCATTGGAAATGCGAGTTGCGGAATACGTGTAAAACATCAACACAATCCATTTTTCATGTTCCATTGGTAGAGCCTTAGCTAGCAAATGGCCATTACGTAATCGTACTTCTACAATCAAGACTTCACCGTAGCTTTAGTATAGAGGCAGACCGTGCAGAATTAAGGCAGTGAAGTCCCATGATATAAACTTAAAGTTATGCCCTGTGCTCTGTTTACATATTAGCACTTGTGAAACTGTTAGTCTGGGTCAGATAGATCCAGGACATTACTGGGATTTTACAGCAATAAAATAAAATTCATGCAAAAATACTCAATGTATGTTTATCTCAATTCCACACACACACACATATATACGTACATACATACATACATACATACAGATGGGTGACAAATTAAAGGAAAAACCAATATAAAGTGTCTTAGTAAGGTTTTGTGCCACCGCAAACCGCCAGAACAACTTCAATGCACCTTGGCAAAGACTGTACATGCCTCTGGAACTCTAATGGAGGGATGGAACACCATTCTTCCAAAACATATTCCCTCATTTGGTATTTTGATGATGGTGGTGGAGAGCGTCGGTCCAAAATCTCCCATAGGTGTTCGACAGGGTTGAGATCTGGTGACTGCGAAGGCCACAGCATATGATTCTCATTATTTTCATAATCAACAAACCATTCAGTGACCCCATGTGCCCTGTGGATGGGGGTATTGTCATCCTGGAAGAGACCACTCACATCAGGATAGAAATGTTTCATTATAGGATAAAGGCAATCACTCGGAATAACTTTAATGGCCAAGCCTTCCTCCATGACACTAATAAGAGTGGCATAGCAGACACCATCAAAATCTCAGATGCAGAATTGGGTTTGGATAATTTTATTAATGCTTCTATTTTAGTGGTGGACAAACAAGCCCCTTTTAAGATATTTTAAATAAAAAATAGATCCAATCCTTGGTTTACAATTAATTTTTAAAAACTCTCCGTACAGCTAATTGCAGAATGCATATCTCACGTTTTTAACCTTGCTATCACTGGAATAACCCCTAAAGCCTGGAAGACTGCTAGTTCTGTTCTTCCATTACATAAAGCTAGTGAGAGGACTCACTTAAATAACTACCATCTTATATCCAAATTGTGCTGCCTGGCTCAAATTCTGAAATAACTGTTTAATAATCACCTCACATCACACCTATCTATGTTCTCTGTGCTTAGCCCTTACAAATCTAGATTTAAGCCTAAGTATAATGCTACTTCAGCTATCTTCTTGGTTTTAAATTACATGGTATTAGATCTGGATAACAGAAAGTCCTGCGTCGCTGTTTGTATTCCTTTCTAAGGTCTTTGACACCATGGATCACTCTTTGCTTCTGGGTTGTCTGACTCGCATTGGCGTCAGCTGCCCTAGCCGTTTGTGGTTTGAGAACTATGAGTGATATCCAGTCAGACCTTTTACACAAAGGGCGTTCAACATGATTCTGTTTTGGGACCAGTACTGTTTACAATTTTCATTAATGACATCCTCTTTGGATTAATGTAAATTCAATTTTCATATAAATATCTAGGAATCTGGGTTGATGATAAACTTGATTTTAAATTTCACGTTAATAAACGAGTAACAAAAACTGAGGATAAAACTAGGCTTTCTAGACAGAAATAAGTTCTGTTTTCCTGGGCTCCACAGAAAGAAAATAGTGGAATCACTATTTCTATCTGTACTGGACTATGGAGATGTAATCTAAGGTCGAGCTGTCGCTACTACCCAGAAAGCACTAGATACTGTTTACCACTCAACACTAAGATTTATCACTGGTGACAGGTGTAACACACACCACTGTCTCTTGCATACAAACGTTGGGTGGCTGTCACTATCGGTAAGAAGAGAGCATTCTTTTTATTTATTTATAAAACATTACTGAATAAACAGCCAGCTATATATATATATCATCTCCATTAATCCAGTACACCAACAGTCATGGTACACATTCTCAAAACAGGCTTACAACTAAATGTACAACCAGTGAGAAGCGACCTTGCCTTCAGGTATTATGCCCCATACATTTGGAATAAAATACAGAGCACTTGAAGTCTAAAATCACTGCTGCCACTTCACCTGGTCAAAACTCCGATCTCTGAGCTTTTTAAGTCTGTGTGTAATTGTTTTTCCCTTTCTGTCTAAATTTAAATTTAAAATTTTATTATTTATAATTTTTTATTTCTGTTGCGCTTACTTCCAATTCTTTCTACACTAAATGGTTAAATCTAATCTATTGCACTGTTTTAATGTCTGTAACTCGACACACCATTGTACATGAAGATTCTTCCTCCATGGTTTTTCCTGATGAAATAAAGTTTGGATGATCAATGACTGAAATTGATCTCTCTCAGTGTCATTCTGGTCAGTCTGACCCAAGCCAAGCACATGGGTTGTCAAGAGGATCCTCTATGTGTTGTGACTTCTGGCGTTTTTAAAGTTGAAATAAACACACACGCAAGTTGAATTAATTTTTGAATGCCAAGGAGAGTTATGTTAAAAGAGAGCCTCGGCTGACCAGTTTATGGTCAGAAGGGTATAAAATTAAGGGAAAGTGAACGCACTTGAATGGGACAGAAGCTTTTCTTTTGAAGAACTTAGCTGGGATTTACTGCCAGGCGTGTAAATACAGAAAATACTATTTTAAAGAAATTATTTTGAAGAAAGAGGAAATTACTTCGGTAGCACCTCGGCTGTTTAATTCATTTGTTTGGCAGTTTTATCCTTAACCACGAATACACACTCACACGAACAGTGGCATCAATAATCCACTGTCTAGCAGAAACTACAGCTTCAGAGATAAGCATGCTACTAACTTTGTGTGACATACATGTCTACAGTCTAAAAATGTAGCTAAAAGCATCACTATTTTGCTTTCACACAATGTGCTTACATTGCATACAAAGGCACATAAAGCAGAACATTCTTGCCCACTTCCAAAGGTTGCCATGCCTATTTCCCACAGCCGCTTGTGCTGTTGGTCGCCTCACAGCCTCCAGGGGGCGCCCCGTCACAGACGGCCTTTCTCTCAGTCTTGGAGCACTGCCTGATGGAGGAGCCCAGCTTGTCCGCCAGCAGGAATGGGTTGAGGTGACAGTACTGAAAGGGAGAGGTCAGCAAAGTTGAGCACAGGGGGATTACCTGGCAGGGCACCTCTTGCTACACAGTCAGGACGTTGCCTGGCAGTTCTCACTGAACACCCATTTAACTGTTAAGGTTTTTCCACAACAAAATTTTTTTTATGTCAGTTGGCTTCTGACATGTCTTCACCTGAATGCTCCCATGACCACACGATGCCACTTCATACACACCTGACCCAACAGTACACTTTTCCTGGGGTTTATACTATGACATCACAGCCCAAGATGGCTGTTGAGCCAGAGGAGGTTCTCCCAAGCGAAGAAATGCATCTGCAGCCCAAGATCATCGGGCTGCGGTGTGCTGTGTTTAGCCGGAACAGGACTGTGCCATCAGTAGAGACCGGTAAAAAGCACCCATCTCCTTTTTTGGTCTGGGATAATATTTTCATTTTCTGTATCAGAAACTTTTCAATCAAATCAAAACTTTCAATCAAAACCAATCAAAAAATTGTAATTATCAACACTGTCTAAATCATTAGTAAAATAAATGTTTTGGGCAAATTAAATACACCGAAACCTGCTTGTAAAAATGGGATTCCTCCTGAAAGAGTTCATTTCTTTCTATCAGTATATTTATAGAAGCAGAATGCATTCAAATCAATGCCATAATTTAATTTCTGTCATGAAAATGTGCTCATTACTGGCATGGTTTTTCACCTGCAGAAAGAAGCTATACGCCGTCATGTTGAAGAGATTAATGTTTCCTGTCACCTTGTTTACCTGAAAGATTTTACATAAGGAATTTAGCATAAGACGATGCACATATTTCAAACATAAACAGCTTTTATCGACTTGATAATTATGCTGAAAAATGGGGACAAATAACAAGCCACTAATAGACAGCAGATTCTATGAACGTTTCATTTATGACAGAGCTTATTATTCTTAGAAACCGAGTCCTTTGCTACTACACGGACGGTATTTCAGACAGCATTTCAACAGGGACGATTCCATCCTCGCAGTTTCAGCTCTACGTCCGGGTTGTTGCTACATCCAAGCAGGCTGCGCTGTAATATCAGGGCGTAAGCCGAACGCCACACAGTCCTGCTTCCAGTCCCCCCTCCGAGGAGCCCGTTACCTGGGGCGTGTGGTCCTGGCTCGCGGCCTGGCTTTCCCGGTCCTGGATCAGGAAGTCGGTCGAGTAGCGGGAGGAGCGCAGCACGGCAGCCGTCTCGGCGTCGACAGGAAGCGGCACGTCTCTCTGCAGGGGGCGCACAGGAAGTCAGAGGGACCGAATATTATCTGCGTCCAGGGCCAGGCTGGTAAATAAAGACTCTGATCTGTATTAAGTCTAGGTGCAAGACAGTGTGCTGCAGTTAGACTGGAAGGTCTAGAGGTTTTTTCCGTAACTGCGTTCCCTACAAGCGGCGCGTGACGCTTCCTGAAACCTTTTTAACCGCTAGCATAGCCGGCGAGGAGCCTCGGCTGGCCCACCTGGAAGGAGTGCGAGGCGTCAAAGTCCAGCTGGTCGCTGTGGTCGGGCACCGTCCCCTTGTACGTGACCTCCGCCCCCACCGTTACCGAGCTTTTGGGCAGTTTGAAGAAGCGGTAAGTGCCAGACGCGTACCTGATGCCACCTGCATGGAAGGAAGCAGGAAGGCGGGGGCAGGGTGGGGGTGTGGGGGGGGGAGGGGCAGTCCACAAACAGACAAAGGTCACGGAATGGGGGAAGAGTCTCCTTATGATACACACTGGGCTGGACCGCAAGCAACCAACATTCTGATTGACATTTCGGTTTTTTCCTGGCAGACGTAGCGGGCCCCGCCCTGTAACGGAGAGGTACCGGTTTTCCTCAGGAGCTCGGCCTTATGGACCGCGATGTGACTGGCGGCCAGGAGGCGCGGGGTGCCGAAGCCGATGTCCCGCACCAGCGCGATCAGGTCCCGCCAGTAGAGGGAGCCGCTCATGCCTTCCCCTGTCACAACACAACAGTGCGCAGTTTTCATCCTCTTTTCTTTTCTCATGTTGTTTTGTTTCAGGAAATATGGCCACAAAAAAGACAAGTCCTACAGAAGTGCAAAAAATACTGAATTCACTTAGAACATTCCTGATGCGCTGCTCAGTGTGCTGTTCTGTTTATATGACATTTACTATTACAGAAAGGACTTTGGGCCTATTGGTCAATAGACCTCAGAAGTCTGACAACACAGAGAAAAACCTTTGCCCATAAAAGGATTTCCGGATCAAAGGATAATTTATCCACAGAGAAAATGAACACAACCGTTCCTGTCATTGTCTGTGAATTCCGACGCCGCTTTCCAACCGTTATAATCATTGTGACAGCAAGCTGCTGTTAATGCTATTGTCACAGCTAGCCTGGCAGTTCATCAAGCTGGTCAGAGCTACCATTAGCCAGCAAGGAAATTCAAAGAAGGTACTCAAATAACCTAAGGAAATTACTAATGAGATTACTAATGAGAGCAGCAATAATAAAAACGACAAAGATATTTACAGCAATATATACAACCGTACACAATAAAAAAAAAACCATATAATTTATTACACTAACGAGTAACTAACAGGTAATTATGTGGCCATCTTACGAAGACAAAATAAACTTTAAAAAAAAAAACTTTACCAGCAGGTTATTGTCAGCTGTTTGTTTCAAAACATGCCCACAACAGCCATCAACTTCACAGGCACTCTGTGCTTACACTGTTTCTTTGATCATTTAGGCAATGAAGTTTACACTAGTCTCTCCAAGAACTATAATAGTACAACAGAGTTAAATGAAAATACTAATCTAAAATTTTGTTTGGAGACGAAATACATCACAAACACTATTAAATGATTACGCATATTTACCCCATAGTACTGGATCTTCTTTCAGATGTTCAGGAACAACTTTGTCTGCATACATATCACTAAAATAGAATTCTCCACCTTCCTATAAGACAAGAAAAATTGCATAAGAGAAAATGAAGTAATATTCATATGAATTTTGCTTTAACATTTGCCATATTGCAGTTTTTGTTTGTTTTTGAGAGGCCCAGACAATATTTTTGTGCAATACTTCCAAGACTTCCAGAAGTTTCTGACCAGCAGCTTTAAAATGGCTGCCATAACACCATTCAGAAGGTCACGACCTAAAGCAAGAAAAACACTTCCAACTTCCAAACACCCCAATACCAGTTACCGTAAAGCTGGCTGGTCATGAGACTATTCTGTAAATATCAGTATAGCTTGCTGGCTTGCATTTAAAAAAAAACTGTCTCAGCAAGTGTAAAACATATTTACAAAAAGTGAATTAATATTTTATTAAACAACCCCAGAAAGTGAACTATCCCTTTAAGTTAACCTTCCTAATAGGCTTTGTTCACTCTGAACAAACACTTATCTGTGGTGGCACCGTATAGGTACATAAAAATGTATCCCTAGCCAGCAATATGTAATTTGTTTGTAACTTTTTTGCTTGTAAAAGGTACTTATTAGTACCCAAATAGAATAGTATTAAGAACAAATATGTTGGTCAACCTCCACTACACCTTTATTTCTCAGAGTGTTGTGTGCATTTGCATCAGATGGAAAATGTCTGATTCACTAAGTCATCGAATGGCCAACAAAATCAGAAGAGTCAGAGGTTGCTCTACCATGAAAATAAACTTACTACGGAGCTGGTGATCAAGGAATTGTGCCCGTATGGGGAAATGATTACCTTAAGGACCCTGTATGCCTCTTTCAGGACAGCCTTCTTATCTGGACACAAGCATATCACACAGTTTGACCTTGAAAAAAAATGACATCTTCATTCATCTCCGTTACACTGAAATGAAAGGTATAGAACTGCTCTATCAAATAACAGCATCTGGATCCGAGCTCCTGCTAAATGGCTGTGAAAATAACATTTGGTGATATTTGGAGCTGTGTGACCTATTGGCGGTTCCTGACAGAAACAAAAGTTTTAAAATGCTTCGGAAAAGAAAGGTGCGTGCAAGCACACGCCTTTTACAGAAGACAAAGTGGCCTGTTCTGTCAGGAAATCCCGCGGACACAAATGACAATAAACGGCAAGGCAAGGTGCATGCTGGGAAGGCGTTTAGTTTACACTACGACATCCAGAGAGTCGCTCTGTATCCCAGCCTCTCCCAGCCTCTCCATGTATCCCTGGACGAAGGTGGTGTTGGGTTCCTCGTAACCAAACGCTTCCTGGTGGTACTTGATGTATTTACGCGACGCCGAGATCTAGAAGATGAAACAGCACAAAAGACTGAGTGACGGCGTCACGAACAGGCCGGCTAATTTAGCACAACACGAGGGGCACGTGGGTCACAGTACCAGCTCCTCGGTCATGTCGATGCCAATCACGCGGCCGCTCTTCCCCACGAGCCTGCTAAGGACGTAGCAGTCTCGTCCAGAACCGCTCCCCAGGTCCAAGACCTTACAGCCTGTCAGCTTTTCTGGAACCACTATGCCACATCCAAAATACCTGCAGGAAAATAATTAACATCCCGACGACAGTGCCAACCACATGCCTCAGGGGCCAGAAAGAAGGTTGCCAACCAAAATATCATATCTGTCCTCCCTTCCATTCAATTAAAGCAATTCATACAGAAAATTTTGATGTCCATTCAGTTTTGTCTTGAGAGGTCATGAACCATGCCTGTGAAGGTAGACTATAGGCCTACATCTGATAGTTACATGGGGTTGCCTTATAAAATGGAATTAGAACCAAGAAAATCCTAAATTATTAATGGAATAATATTCTAAGGTATTAAAGAGGTTAACCTTTTTGACACTTCTGGGTGGACCAGTTTGAGGGCATCTAACGCACTCTTGGACATAGGGCGCGCGGGCATCGTGCATGACGCACTTGTTTGTAAGTCTTCGGACGTTTCTAGGCGCGAGCCGTAGTATTCCTGCCCAGAGAAGGAAGCGGTAAATACAGCCATGAATAGGAAACCCCAGCTTCTTTACCTTAACATTTTGATCAAACTTAAACACATATGCAATCGGAAAATGTATTTCTCTTTAATGAAAGGGTATACCTGAACATTTTTATGCACTTGAGAGGCCATGTCGTTAACTGCGTTCAACTCAGTTCCAGAGCTGCAAAAACAGACTACGTCATTTGAAACGGTCACTGCCTTGACATTTCAGGTCGCATGGTACTTCACCTGCAATACTTCAGTATATCAGTGTAAATGCTATGTTAAAAATTTTTTAAATAAATAAGTTGCGTTAAGTTGCTCTCGATAACAGCGTCTGCTAAATACCTGTAATGTAATCGACGCTCTTATTCGTGTTATATACATGTAAAATACTTCACAGTTTAATAAGCAACTACTCTAGCGAGTAGCTGTCAATTTCCAACAAAATATTCTTTAAAGTTACTGTGTTTAGGCATGGAAACTAGGCATGAAGACAAGTTTACCTGTGGAATAGTGTCCAGTTCTTCCCTCTGAACTATTTATGCAACTACTGTATATCAATATAAATAAGGAACAAGATCTCGGGAAACTAGGAAAGGTTGGTAGGTACAGAACACTATGTACGCTCTATCAGACAGCTCTACGCTCTACGCTCTATAAGTCCCCGGGAGCATATGATCTCTACTGCGCATGCATACTAGGGATGTCTAGGGAGCTTTCAAATCACTGCTGTTTCTAACATAGAGATTACATAAGAACCAGAGAGGATAGGAGGGGGACAGGCCTACGGTTTCAAAGTACTGCTCCGAGCATCGAGTTCATTGATCGAGACATACAAGCCGGTATCTCTCACCCAATGCATGCTGGGATAGGCTGCCAGCGACCCTGCCCAGAAGAAATGGGTATAGATGATGGATGGAAGTCACGTGGTAGCTTTCACTCATTGAAACCCATAGTTTCACTCATTTTAATTTATCACTAATGTGAAGAGTAATGACAGGCATATTTATTGACCACGAGATGTCACTAGAGAGACAGGTGTCAAGTGATACAACCAACACAACGACTTCAACAGTGTCATTGCTTCGGAAAGCTTTGCTATCGCTATATTATTATACCATGCATAGCCATTCAATGTAGACAGCCACAGTAGTTTAACGAATAAATAAAACTTCATCAGTCAAACATTTG
Source organism: Anguilla pacifica (assembly GCA_039654925.1). Taxonomy (NCBI): domain Eukaryota; kingdom Metazoa; phylum Chordata; class Actinopteri; order Anguilliformes; family Anguillidae; genus Anguilla; species Anguilla pacifica. Next base: position 11,270,747 of record CM077295.1, read on the forward strand.
TGAAGAAGCTTTGGGAATTTGTAAAGAACTTTTGGGAAAATATAGAATGTTTAATTCTTTATATATATTTTACCACATGGAGTGGAACAAAAGAAAATTCTATTGACTTGCATTCATATGGAAAAATGGCAATTGCTGATCTAAATTTATCAAAGTTTGTGCAGTAAAAAGACACATTGACTTGTACCTAACCCAGTGAATTTACTTTTTCAAGTTACTACCTGGGGCTACACTTTTAAAATTGTCCTCTTACTTAAAACAGGTATAAAAAAGGAGATACAATGCAGCATTTATTGTCCTTTCCACTAGATGGTAGTAGTATACCATTTCTTTTCAACATTGGCATGTTTTACACTGGATTTCATGAAGTCTTTCTCAGCAGTTTGTGTGCACTGCTCTCATGCCCTTTCAGCAAATACAGCCATGCACAGAAAGCGCCAGCTTCTTTACTGTAACTTTTTAATTGAACATTTTGATTACATACATATGCGTCGGAAAAGATATAAAAATTGCTCTTTCATGAAAGGGGACGTCTGAAACAATATATTTACATAACAGCAATAAGAATAGGTTAAGGTGCTTCGTAATTAACAAATTTGGTATATTTTTTAATGAAATCAAATCCATTGCTCTCTCTCTCTCTCTCTCTCTCTCTCTCTCTCTCTCTCTCTCTCTATTATGTGCGTGTGTGTGTATCACAATAAAAATATTTGTATTTTTTAACACTTAAGAATTTTAACACCTGCCTGTTACAGAAAGTAACCTTAACGTTGAGACCTAGTTGTGCACTGTTGCCACAGTGACCCGAGGGGGCTTTGATCACGAGCAGATCTATTCATTTACCTTTGACGGTGGTTACTCGGGCAACCCAGTCAAAGTATTATTAGAAGGTCCCGTTTCCCGCCCATACAGTGACCTGCTAGGCGATGCCAACCTGGTCCGGCCCACAGCTTTTACTGGAGGGTTTAGCGTACGTTCAAATGCGACAGCAGGGCAACTCGTTTGATCAGAGGCATCTGACGAGGATAATCTAATCAGGGGATGAATGGGGGCCTCTCAAATCCGGTTTGCATGTTGCACGGGGCAAATGGCGAGGTTACGGTCAGTCCCTGGTGTTAAACCGGGGACAGCTGAGCCGACACAGCAGGATGAAGCCCCAGAAGCATGCCCTAATGAATAAGGACATTGTAACTCCTCTACGCTGTGTGATTGAAACACTATCGTTTGACATTAAGCAGATTTGGTCACGATCTGATCTGGCCTCCATTCGGCCTCAGCGCTGCTTCCCCACACAGGCTGGAAGAGCAGTACTTCCCCAGGACGGTTACATGCGTCAGCTCTTAAACTCGTTTCGAAGCAGACATTTCAGGAACAACCTGTTAAAAGGCTCTTTTGCCCGGAGAAAAATACCATTTGTCGACATTTAAAAAAAAAAAAGATTTTCTGTTCCCTGTTCTGAGCAGATTTAATTTTAGGCTTCCTTCTCTTAAGAGAATAACCACTCCGACATGCGCACACTACTTTAAAAAATACAGTGACCAATACTCTCAGCACATCATAGCAGTGTTATAAATTGAAGGTTTTTAGCGGTTACCGTAGTAGTTGTAAGACTATTCGCATTACAGCCTGAACTTAATAAGATTTCCTGCATAAATTCTCAAGTGATACACCATATAAGAGCATTACCAACACAAAAGTAGCAAAGAATATCTCAACAGTGTGCGTTGGGCCTCTAGTTTTACTTTGTTGTAGTGCTAGAGGCCCAACGCACACTGTTGCCTGTGCTGTAAGATACAACAAAATAAACTCTTAAAATTATGGTAGTAGCCTGCAGTGGACGGACGCTTCGTTGGAAGGATTATTCTAGATATCTGGAAATATTTTCTGGACCTGTCCATTTTTTGCCATACCATCAACTGTGAAACGGCTTTGACATTTACACAGGTTTGGCAGTGGATCCGAGAGGTTAACTTTAATGCAATATTGACTCCCTGCTTCGTCTCAGAAGACTACTCTACCTCAGCTGCCGTGTCTAAGAGACGGATAGGATCTGAGTTATGTGTCCGCTGAGTCTTAAATAATAATAATAATAATAATAATAATAACCAGTGTCAGTTAACCAGGCGTGGTGAGCGGGCACACCTGCGCGTTGCGTTTTCTAAACGGCCTGCGATTATAATTCACTTCTGAGGTTCGCAGGAGACCAACAGAAAAGAAACAGCCGCCACGTTCCCTTTCCCGGTCTCTGCGAAGCCCGACACAAAGAGACGCGGCGAATGCGGCGGCGTTTTTGACGTCGGGCTGAAACGAAGCAGAAGTCTTTCCCCCCCAAAACGCGTCGGGCTCGGCGGACACTGCGAGATTGTTCTAGAAGCCCGCGCAGAGCTTGCCCTTTTCCGCGGGGGGCTTTGGGTGGTCGGGTGGTCCTCGGGTAGCCCCCTCTGAGGTCTTCTTGGTTTTCGGTTTTTTTTTTTTTTTTGGCCGGCTAATTCAATTTCTATCGTCTGAATCTTCGGCGACCCTTTGGACTCGCGTCCGAAGTTCACGGCCACCGGGGCAGGGCCGGGACATCAAAGGCACCATCTGCACACGCGCCGGGACTCCAGACAAACGGGCGATTGTCGGGGTTTTCTTTTTTTTTTAGAGCTCAACCTTGCTATAAGCCTGTGACTTATTTGTTTAATTTCCTTCTCTTTTTCTCTCTCACAGCCAGAGGAAGCCGGGGAGGTTATTGGTAGTGCAGGGCCTGATAAACACAGTGGGAATGAGAAGTTCACGGGTGGACGAAAGGTCAACTGAAGTTTAAGGAAAGGGTAATCTTCAGAAGATCAAATAAAGTGGAAATTGCTCTTGGGGGGGGGGGGGGCGGTGGATGGGCAATGTGTCCCTGCCCCCCTTCCCCCCCATCCCCACTGTGAAGACAAACCCTCACTGTTGTCCCCCCCCACTCCCCCCCGTCCCCCCCATCCCCCTCCCCAAACAGACACACACACACAGGCCCTCTTCTCAGCCTGCGTCCAAACCGAGTTCCTGTTAACCTCTGGCCGTTCGTGAACTCGCCAAGATTTTCTGGGGAAAGCGGGCTACTCCAAACACACATGGTCCACGGTTAGTCATTTCCTTGCGGGGAAACAATGTTAACTCCAAACATTAAGGCTCTTCAAAGGCGGCGCTCAAGATTAATGCGGCCTAGGGGTCAGTAATCCTGCGCCGTTTAGCGTAAACGAATCCAGTGTGACGCTTGGCTATCCACCCCTTGCAATAACGACATTTTTTATCCTCGATTACATTTTAAGTATGCATTGTGCATTCTCTTTTCAAAGCAGCTGTAAGTCCTGCACAGTATTTTTTACACGCATTTAGAAAATGGCCCTTAAATTGTGGTATTGCCTTAGCAAAATCAACTCAACACCCACACCAGTGTTTTCAATGCCAACACTTGATATGTTACTCTTTCTCTGGCTTGTTCATAAAAACAACTGAAAATCAATTACAATAAATAACACTAACAAGCCTAATATTTTATGTTAAAATATTCCAGACTGTGGTAGCATATACTAAAACTGGTTTAAAATATATTGGAAATTGTTCAGTGTTAATTCTGAGTAAACAGTCTATCAAAATACAATTTGCTCTGTCAACTGAAAAGTATTCATGTGCCATGTTTACTGTATCATTTGTGCAACTGACAATAGTGGTCTATTAATTCCAATTTATTTCAGGGCACTTAAATGTGTTGTTTTCCATGTACAAAGCAATACATAAAATAAGGGTAACACTTTTTATAAATGGTCCTGCATAAGAATTTGCATAACTTCTTTTTAAGCACTTTATAGACATTCATATTTTTTTGTCTATAATTTAACTGCCAATGGACATATGGGGTGTGTCACTTGCTACATCTGTGGTGACATAATCTATATGCCTGTCTGCAGTTATTAGCACAAATGTCTATGAAGTTCTTATGAAGAAGTTATAAGGCTCTTATGAATGACCACTCCTAGAAGGCATTATCACACAATCACAGTGTTACGTATCACAAACAATGGAATTAACTCTCGTGTTTTATGTATCTTCAAAAAATGTACAGGAAAATGCGACACGTTGTGTGTCAGATTTGAACATCTGTCAGTGTTTTAATCAGAGAGAGAGAAAAACTACAGAGAGGACACTGATCAGAGATCATGTGAACAAAAAAAGGTGTCTGGAGCTTCATTGTCCGTGGCCTTACTACTGCAGTATAGATGTGTCGGCCTAATTGTTTTTTATTGCAAAAAATATATTGTTAAACGGAGTACAGCTTTATTCAAGTAAGGGGACCGTCTGTCTAAGATGGAAGGTGATTGACAGCATTGAAACAGTGAATACATAAGCTAACCATGTGTAAATAATAGAGAAAATTAGGTCTTTTGCTTCTAGAATTGAAAAAAAAAACCCCAACCATAATATTACTTTTAAATCATGTAAATTGAATGTGATTCGTTGGCAGCAACAAACACAGCCGAGGTACAGGCCTTGTAGATTTCACCCGTTGAAAAGAAGAAATTCTGATGGCTTGAATTCTCTTTCTTTGATGAGTGAGAGAACTGCGCACCTCAGAAAGGTGATCTGTCTTTCCTCACAACAGTCACTGCAACCGAAGGAGAGCACATCTTATACCCGTCTCCGTGTCTCACACAAGTCTGCTCAAAAACAGCTCACTGGCTTGGGTTGTCAAAAAACTGAAGGTGCCTTGGGAAAAAGAAGAAGTCTTTCTTTTGTGAAAGCCCAACATAAATCTCTTGGGACTTGACGGACTGTCATATTTTCAGTTCCATCTTCCACAGATCAAATGCAAGGGGAGGACAGCCAGAAAATATGAGTTATCAAGTTACAAACAATGCAGCTGATTAACTGCAATGAAGACAGGTAAGATGGGGGGGTGGGGGGGTGGGGGGTGGGGGGAGGACACAACTCCATAATACCATTTTAATAATACCGTCACCGTCTCAGCCAAAGCCTCCACAGACCGGAGTTTCGCACCCGTCTCTCCTGCAAAGATTAGCTTCGTAGCACCAAACTGAAAACCTGTCTGCTGTTTCAAACAAATGATTCCGAGGAAAAGTAAAAGACTGAAAAGTTTATCACTGTAAACAGCACAAATGAACCAAAACACCAGCAGAGATGGAAATACATACACACTGACAGTAGTCAGAGGCCCAGCACCCTGAATAGTCCTCTCCTTTCTCTGGTCCTTCACACAACACAAACTCCTCTACTCTTGTTTACACCCAAACTTAACGAATGCTGCCTACACTTCGATTCACTGGATTTAATGCAGTCGCCTTATTAAACTTCCCAGGCTACCGCTTCCTATCCTATTTTATCTGGTCCTCTAACCCGGCTGCCTTCACGCTAGCTTATATTTGTACTCGTTGTATTTCCTGCTGCTGCCAAGTGCTAGTTTTAAGATTAGAGCGCAGGAAGACGTCCCTGTTATAGCCCACAAAAATATACGTCCAGGCTGGACACAAGAAACATGCATATCAAGATAGCTACATGCTAAACCATAGATTAAAAATATATTGAACATATTTTAATGCCTCGTAACGGATTTTGTACATGAAAAATAAACGCATTTTCCTTCGTGCACAATTATAGTGCACTGACTCTCACAGATTGTAAGAAAATCCCACAGTAATGCGGTGAAAGTGATAAACACATTTTCAAACATACTGAAACATCCATTTTTTTTAGCATTCTACGCATTCCAGTCGAAGGCTGCACTGTAAATGGGAGGTCTGCATCTATTTTACACAAAAACCATAACCTAGGAACAAACAGCTGCTCATAATAGACAGTCTTTTCTCCCCCCCTCTCTCTCTCTCCTACACACACGCACAAAAGCATGACCCAGTTCTAGGTCTACAGCTGCAGAAATCGCAATGAAAGATCAGACTCAGAATCAGTTATGCTCCACAGATCTGAAACAGACTTCACTGCTGCCGGAAAACAACACGGGCGCGCGCATAAAAACGGCACCCTCCAACCCAAACCCCCGACGCATCTGGTGCTCCTGCTTTAGAAAGGAGCCAGGCACATCCGAGGGGCTTGGGCAGGAACCTTAAATTACATTACATTTATTTGGCAGGCGGTTTTATCCAAAGCGACGTTCAATAAGTGCATACCGAAGGTCACTGGAACGGCTAAAAAAACACAGGTCCGATAAGGTAGGCTACAATACTCATTATGTAAGTTATTCATAGCCATGAACACATTAAGTCCAGTTCACGCAGTAAGCATAGGCCAGGCCAGTCCAGAGCGTAATGTTAAGTCAAACTAGGAGGCATGACAGCAAGCTACAACATCAAGATAACGATACAAGCGCAAAGCCCCCGTCCTCACTCGACCAGTAACGCCACTCGTTTTATTAGCTATGTTTTAATATATTTTACACACCGCTCTGCGATACGTATTTAATTAAATGAGCCGAAGGATCGGCGAGAGCCAGCTGCCCACGCCCTCCAGGTTGCGAAACGGCAAGCAGCGTCAACTTCTAGATTCACCCCACGTCATACATCAGCATTAGCTGCATCGGCCAAGAATTAATTCTGTCACAGCACCGCCCGCCTCCCTCCCCCGTATCCCGGCCTGGTGTCATTTCCTGTCTTTGTGCGCGCCGCAGCTGAGCTGAGGGGCTCGAGACTGCGATCCGGGAGGTCATCCAAAGAGGAACTAACTCATATTTAAGATTCAGGAGCATAATGGACCTCGCCTAAAACAATGGCAAGAAAACGTCCGCCAGAACAGTAATAAACAGCATAAGAGTACAAGCACCTGGGTTAGGGGGTCAAGTTCTTATCTATTCATCCAAATCTAGGAATTAGTTCAACTGATTTATTAAAATTACAAAACAATTAGGAAATGGAAATGATCTTGCAAATGGTCAGAACATTTGTCTTCCTCTATCACCATATATTTGTGACATGGAGGTGTCTAAAGAACTTGATTGACGGGGCTCCCCCGACACCCGAGGTTGATCGCGTTCCTGTTCCTCCGCACCGTGAATAATTCCACGCTACATAACCTTGATGCCCCCCGACGCCGGCCGGCCAGAGACGGGACCACCCCTTTGCTCGCGAATCGTTTCATTTTTCATTGTCTGTATACGGCAAACGGTGGGAATTGGTGTCAGGACTTGGTGCTCAGCGGCTAAAGTAGGTCAGCCAAATGTGTCGGAGTCGGCATCTGAGGGAGACGGCGCTGTGTTAATAAAGCCAAAAGTTGTAGCCTATGTTTCAAAGAATACAGATTTAAAATTTCAGAGTTTTTAAACCAGCAGGCTGTCTCCCATCCTATCGAGATATTTCACGCTTTTTATTTCAGCAGCGATCGGTTGGGCGTGGTTCACGTGAACGTACCAGCTCGCACACTTCTGCGCCCTCCAAAGAGAACGCACAGAAAGTTAACAACCGTGTGTGACGCCCCAGTTGACCTCTAGTGCCACAGTCTACCAAAATCGAGCTGTAGAAGGACACCAATGGCGGGAACATTCCTGGTTTCCTTAACATCAGCTTTTCATCCGATGCTCTTATCCAGAGTAATTTACAGCATACTGTATAAAATACGGTTAGAACACCAGCGTAGGCACTAATTTACTTACCTAAGTGCTACAGTGAATGAGTGCTACACTGAGAGGGAATATCACATCCACAAACGAAGACAATTATAGATATAAGAAGCTACGACGTAAAACAACAGTGCGGGGAGAGGAGACGAATGTGGGCCCACTGAGTTTTGAGGAGTTGGGCAGCCATCTTGTTCCTTGGTATTTTTGTAACGTGTTCAATGTGATAACTAGGCAAGAAATACTCTAAGAGTGATGCTGACGCGCTGGATTAGAAACAGAAGATTGAGGGACATTTGAGAATTCATGTCAATAAAAAGGTATCACATTATAGTTGCGCAGGGCTGGGGCACTGCTGCTTATGTCCGAGTGATCAGGGACATGCGAAACCTCACGTGCTTTGGTACAGGGAGGGGGGGGAGGGGGGGGGGCAAGGGTAAAAAGAGGAAATGACTCCTTCTGTTTATTCAAATTGTGCATTTCAGAACTTTATTTAAAATCTGTGCAAGTAAACACCAAAAAAAAGTATAATAAAAAGACCCAAAAGACGACAAACAACATAATCATATATTTAAGCTCGTCACGTCGATAGAAGATTGGACGTTTGTCCTTAAAGCCAACCAGCAGACAGGTACACAGCAATGCACTGGGCTTAAACCCCCCCCCGCCCCTCCCCGCCCCCCCCAGATGCACTGTGCCACATAATCTGCGACTGGGTTTGGACTAATGCCAGTGGAAAAAATAAGAAACTAAAGAAAAACAAATATTTAATGCACATTAGTCTTTTTAAGTTTAAATATTCGCTTCTCGGTCTATGATTTCATTTACTGACTGCTCGTGTTTTTTAGTTTTTATTTTTTTGAGTAAAGACAGCTCTCTTGTGGTAAAAGACCGATATTTAAGACTTTTTAAATTTCCCCACATCCAGTTTCGATACACAGGGACATCCCATGCGGCATGCATGCAAACAGGCAGCAGTGTCGAGCATCAGACACAACATGTCGTCCAACAGAGATTATCAGAAGCTTACCACATAGTGACACATGCAAAACAGAGGAAACAAAACGAGGGAGAGAAACCAACAGGTCAAAGGTCACAGTCCTCCAAATGCAGTTATGTACACTTGTTTAAACAGTATTTACATTGGCTTAGGGAATTGTAAACTATTACATCTTATCCTCTTTCTGGTAAACCATATAAAATAGCCATCTTTCAAAAAGAAAGCATTATTTACACAAATATATATGCATATATATGTGTGTGTGTACTTTTTAAAACTCTCTTCAAACCTAATTCAATGTAGGCTGTACAATATCGGGGGAAAGACAAAATATTTTACAGAATTTGGAGACCTCACAATGTCCGAACACCCTCTGTTGTTGTGGAGAATATGTGACCACCGAAAAGACAGCAAATATATTTCCAGGACAAGCCTGTCATCCACCAGTAGGACGGCAGTATCATACAGACCTAAAATACAATGTCGTCATTTCAAAGACAGCTTGGCATGTTTTTTTTCCCCCATTTGCCAATGATCCATTGAGCAACAATGTCAATGTACTCATGCCAAGGGCCATTTATAATATTGGGGTCGCATTACATAAATATAAAAACACTGGATACTCTCTAAACTCGGGCATTAAGAACATTTTTTCCAGTTATTAAATTAAAACCTTTTTTCTCCGAGAAACAAACCCATCACAAACCTTATATATAGTCAATTTCTATCAATTCTCTTTTTTTACAATTTGTTTTCAGCTTTTAAAAAATGACTTCACTTGGCTTGGCACAGTTAAAATGCTACAAAGTGTTTTATACAGAGCAAACGGCTTCACAGAAGAATAATTAACATACAAAAACAATGACCAAAAGGCTTTCAGCAAAAGGTTTTAAAAAGGAAAGCAAGATCTCAGATACGTACAGACAGCAAAACACCCAACTCTCTTCTAATCTGCCCAAACTCAGGAAAAGGCATCTAAACACAGACAGCTTCATTCCAAATAAAGAGAAAAGTAACCGTAGTTATTTTTGCAAGGGGTGACTTCACTGATCCAAACTCCAGAAAAATCAGTCCCTAGACCGACTCCACTCTTTCTGAAACTAGCATTCCTACATTTGGGCTCAATGATTGTGTAGAAATCTATGGCACATGCACAACCTTCTACAGGTTTGAAACACTGCGTGATACAGACAGATGATAAATTATGTATGTGCGTGTGTGTGTGTGTATGTATACGTATATATATGTATGCGTGTGTGTATGTGTATGCGAGCGTGCTTCCGCGTGTGTGTGTATGTTTCCTGTCGGTGCAAGTGAGATGCGAATGTCTAACCTGCATTTTGTTTGCTCTATCCCTACTGGTATGCTTTCTGCCACTCAAGTGAAGGACATCAGACAGCAACTGGAATATATTTGGGCCCTTATGATGTATTTTATAAATGTGGACCTAAATAAAGAATTAATATGTATGTATGTATATGTGTGTGCGTGTATGCATTTCCAGTTATACAGGTGTAAAAACAGATTGTTCTGTTGACATTTTTAGATATTCTTTGCCCTCAACACAGTCTAGCAACTCAGAGTACGTACATACAAGTATTTATTATTACTATAATTATATCAGTGGGGGGAATATGTTCATTTTTTCTGGTTTAATAAATGCAGGTTATTCTGTTTGTTGATCATCTAACGCATTCTCTGAGACCTGAGATCCAATCTGACTGAAAGCATTTTGGTACAGCAGCTCAGTCAGATTGCAGAAGTGATGAGCCATGTGAGAGATATTTGTGATGACTCCCCCCCACCCCCACACACACACACACACACACCAAAAAAGGGTTCCACAAACAGCGGCATGAGATCTAGAGGGAACATAACCTCATCACGTCATGCGTGGGCGATTCTTGGAAAACTGGGTACCGGGAGGTAATTAATTTATAAACTTCCGGATTTTAAAAAGTTCATGCAGGTCAAGCTTAAATTCTCTCTGTTTGAAAAAAACATGAGTGGCAAAGAAACGAAAAAAAAAAAAAACTGTAAATGATTCTGAAGTAATATTTCGAGAGGAAAAGATGTGCCGTTTTTTTGTTTACTGTACGGTCAGTGTGTGAGATTCTGAGCACCTGGCCTTCTGTAGCCTTGCTCTGGCCGAGTTTCTTACACCACCGATAAAAACCAAACGCAAACAAAAGCAAACGATAAAAGCAAAGCGTACAAACAAAACAATAAAATAGACCTTAGTCCAGATATAAGCTTTTTCTATTTTTTTCTTTTCAAAATGGCCGTGATTGTTTAATGACTAGCATTTCTCCAGTGAGCCGTTGAGCCTCTCCACAGCGCCCTCTGGTGCCCCCTCCGGCTGGTGCAGGTGGTGTTTGGCGTTCAGTTTATGGTCGTCGTCCTCGGCGAGGGGGGCGGGCTCCTCCTCCTTCACCCTGGGCTGCCCCTGCGCCGCCCCCCCGCCGCAGAGCGCCCCCCTGGCGCCCCTGCCCCCCCGGCCCAGGTGGCTGTTGCTCTTCTGCAGCATGTAGTACAGGATGGGGTTGGCCTGGGTGAGGCGGGGCGAGCCGGGGCTCTCCTCCACGCCCGCCGCCCATCGCGCGGTCCCCTCGGCCTCCGCCTCCCTCTTCACGGGGACCAGGTTCGCTTTGGGGGAGTCCCGCACCCCCCAGGGAGGAGGCGAGGCAGAGCGGGCGCGGTCGGCGACCCCCGACCCCCGAGGGGCGTGGTCCCAGGGAGAGGCGGCGAGCTTGCGGAGGTGGCCGGGCCTCGCCGGGGGGGTCCCGTTCGCCCCGCGGTCCGAGGGGCGGGGGGCGGAGGGGCCGGGGCTGCCCCGGCGAGGCTGCAGCTGGGACAGGTCCTTCAGGCAGTTGTCGGACAGCAGGAGCTGCTTGAGGACGTTGAAGCCCCCCCGGGCGTCGGCCGGCGGGGAGCTCCCCGCGTGACCCCTGCTGGGGGAGTCGGGCTCCGGCGGGCTCCCCCCGTTTTGGGTCGCCAGTCTTTCGGGGGACCTCGAGCCCGAGCGGCGGGCACCGCTGACACCGCTAGCAGCGCTAACCGGCCGCTCCTGAGGGAATCCCTCGATGCAGACCCTTCGCTTTTTAGGGATGGGCGGAGCCTGTGGCTCGGCGGGCGGGGCCTGGGACTCGGCGGGCGGGGCCTGGGGCTCGGTGGGCGGAGCCGGTGGCTCGCCGGGCTCCTCCTTCACGGCCACGGCGACGGACATCGCGGCCCCCGCGGGGGCGTTCACCGGAAGGCTCCGGCACCGCTGCCTCAGCAGCTGGCTCAGGAGGCCGTCCCGGGGGACGGCGCCGGGGGACGCGGGCTCGGGCTTCACCTCCGCGTGGCGCGCGCCGGCCGACGGGGGGCGGAGCGTCTCGCTGGCCCCTCCCCCCCAGCTCGGCGGCGGCGGCTTCGCCCCGTCCTCGCCCTCAGGCGCCGCCCAGTCGTCCTCCTCGGGCTCCGTCTTGATCCTGACGTCCGGAGGGGGGCTGTCGCGGCGACTCGATTGGTCGGGCCGCTGCTCGGAGGGCACGCCCCCGCACGCCGCCCTCTTCCTCCTCCCGCCGCCGGCCGGCGGCTTCTCCTTGCCGCCCGCGGCGCCCAGGAGGAGCTGGAGGACCGTGCGCCTCTCCAGGAGGCTCTGGATCTCCGAGGGGGGGTTGGCGGGACTGGTCCGGGGCGCGTCCGAAACGTGGGACCCGTTACTCACGACCGGGCCAAGGGGCATGCCGGACAGGGGGGTGCCGTTCCTCAGGATGGGGGTGTTCAGCCTCTCCAGGAGGGTGACGGGGGGGTCGGCTCTCAGCTTGGGGGGGGGGAGCGGGGTCTTGGGGGGCGTCTGCAGTCCGCACTGGGCCAGGTTCTGCAGCAGCTTGCTGGCGGTGAAGGCGGGCTCCCGGGCGTCGGCGTCCGGGTTCGAGGGGGCCTCCGACTTGCACAGGTTCAGGGGGGCGGACTGCGCGGGAGGGGCGGGGCACGGGCTGTACCGGGACGCGCCGCCGCCGGGGTCCGCGCCCCGGGGGAACGACGGGGGGGCCTGGAACCCTCGACCGCCCGGCCCGCCGTGGGGGCTCCGCGCGCTGCTCTCCTCGGGCCTGCAGCCCGGCGTAAGCCTGCCGGGACCCGGAGCCACGCCCAGACCCCCGGCGGCCACGCCCAGACCCGGGGCCACGCCCTGCCGCGCGTCGGGGCTGTCCGAGCTCCTCTGGCCCCTGCCGCCCTCGCCGTTCCGGTGGTCCAGCAGCAGCTGCAGCAGCGTCACCCTGTGGTGCGGCCTGACCGCCGGGCCCGCCTCCGGCTCCTTCTTCACGGCCACCGGCGGCGGCGGCGGGGGGGGCGGGAGGGGCGGAGGCGGGGGCGGGTTCTCCGGCCTCCAGCGGTTGATCAGGGACTCCGTCAGCCTGTCCAGGGAGGAGGAGGAGGAGGAGGAGAAGGACGAGGAGGCGAAGGAGGTGGAGGAGGAGGAGGAGGAGGAGCCCGGCGGGGGCCCCGGGCCCCGGCCCCGGACGGACAGGTCGATGGGGGAGCCGCTGGAGCGGGAGCTCTCCGTGTCGCTGCCGTCGCGCGGCGGGAGGCCGTTCTCAGGGCTGGAGTACTCGCCGTCCGACGGGAGGGGCGAGCCGCGGGCGGGGCGCCCGTTGCCGTGGGCGTGGCCGTTGGCGTGCTTCTGCGCGTGGTGGTTGTTGAGCAGGTGCAGGAGCAGGCTGCTGCAGTTCTGGGACGGCCGGGCCGAGCTCCTGTCGAAGCCCCGCCTCTCCCTCGGGGGCTGCGGCGTCCTCCGGGGCGACGGGGCTCCGCCCCCAGCGCCCGGCCCCGCCGGCGACGGCGTCGCCCCGTCTCGCGCGTTCGGGGAGGCCAGCGCGTCGGGGGACGGCCGGGCCGGGCCGCCGGGGTCCAGCTGCGACTGCTGCGTCGCCATGGCGGCCAGCCTCTCGCTGGCCGAGCGGCCGGAGAGCTGGGCCTTGAGCGCCTGCTCGCGGGAGTACTGCTGCAGGTGCGCCTCGCTGCTGAGCAACAGCGCCAGCTGGCTGCAGGCCACGCTGGGCCTGGGCGAGGGCGAGGGGGCGGGGCTCGCCCGGGTGTTCACCAGGCTGGCCACCGCCTTCAGCCGCGCCGCGCAGGACAGCGAGTCCGGGGCGGACGCCGCCGCCGCCGCCGCGCCGACGCCGGCCCCCTTGCCGCCCGGCGGGGGCTGAGGGGACGGGGCCAGTCTCCCCGGGGCGGGCCGCCGGCGGTAAGGCACGCCGCCGTGGCTCTGCGTCTTGCTCTTCTTCAGGAAGCCCTTCAGGCGGCTGGAGGCGGCGCCCAGGCAGGGGCGGGGCTCGGCGGCGGCGGCGGCCCGGTCGCGGTCCCCGCCCTGGCCCGGCGGGGCGGGCTCTGGCTGTTTGAGGTTCTGCATGATCTGCTGGGACAGGGCCACGGTCTGCAGCCGGGAGCTGAAGGACTGCAGCAGGGAGGCCAGCAGGGTGCTCTCCCCGCCCTTGCACTTCGGGGAGCCCTCCAGGGCCCCCCCGCCCCGGAGCGGCTCCCCCCGGCCCCGCCCGTTCAGCGCCGGCGCCGGCTCCGCCCCCAGGGCCCGCAGCCGGCCCGCCTCCGGCCCGCCGGCCCAGCCCTCCTCCGAGCGGAGCAGGCGGGCCTTCCGGAGGTGCTGCGAGGCGCCGCCCCCCGCCGGGGGCCTCCGGTCCTGCTCGGGGCCGGCGGCGGGGGCGTGGCCGGCCGGGGCGTGGCGGGACGGGGGCGGCCCCGGCTCGGGGCCGCCGTCGCGCCCGCCGGCCTCCGCGCGCCCCGCGCCCGTCGCACCGGGGCCTCCCGCCACCTGATGCATGAGTAAGCCTTCCAGATAAGTTAGCACGGCGGAGTCCTGGTGAGTCTCAGAGCCAGGCTCCTCCCCATGAGTCATGTTCAGCGTCAGGGCCTCGCACCTCCAACCGGCTCAACCGCCGCTTACTGAGAAAACGCCGAGCAGACAAAAAAAAAAAAAGGACAGAGATATCTGAGTTTTGTTGTGGAATGCAGTGAAACTTCAGGCTGAGGGTTTAGAGGGGGGAAGGCGATGGTGGAATCGGGGAAAACGGAGACGGTCCCGTCCCAGGGACCCACAGGGGGGCGGGGGGGCCTGAGGAGTTTCGGGGGGCGGGTCAGGCCCCGCGCAGGGTCTCCCGGCGGGTGCTCATCGCTCCAGCGGGACGGACCGAAGGCGCGTTTTGGGCGCGGCGTCCTTCGAGCGGGGCTACTCCGGCAGGACGGGCGGGGGTGCCGGGGCGCTCGTCCCGGACCTCGGCGAGCGTCCCATGACGGTGGATTTTTGAGAGATCTTCTGGATGACCTCTCAGCTGGCGGGGGGGGGGGTGGGGGGCGGGACTTTTGGGTAAGTGTCTCTTCCTTTTCAGGCTCTCCAGATTTCAGACTCCCACAGAGACCCTGCAAAACAACACAAACAACATGACGTGAGAACTACAGATTTTTAAAAATATCCCCCCCACCCAAACCCCAGAAGCCAAAAGATGACATTCATTCAGGTGTCCCTCTCCTAATACCACCCCTGCCTGTACCCACCGCTCCAAAATCAGTAGCTCATACAACCCCGCTCCATTTCACCAGTTCCACGTTCCCCATGTCAACTAACCCCCCCCAACTCCTCCCACATCTACCCCCTCCCTAATCTTTGCTCTAGACACCAGAAAAAGCACTGTCATTATGACAAACGCAATTAACGGAAGTGGCATTAAGGAACATTTTTTGCCCAATTTAAAAAAAAAAGGAAAGGCAAGGGCTAAAATTTGGCCTAGTTTTTTGTCGAGTCGTTTCACAACAACTGGAGAAGATGGTTCGGACCTCCTGGTTCTTCTGAAGCAAGAGCATCAAAAATAACTTCAAATAATAGTCTAAAACAAACTATTTTAAGGCTTTCTTTGATTGGATCATTAGCGCGGGGATAAGCCGCTGTCTGGCAGGAGGGGAGTCGCTGGGGAGGGGAGAGCTGAGCTCGGGTTCCAGCTGCCAGGGCCGTCTCGCCAACTTAGCAACTTTGCTGCCAGATAGTGACTTTTAGGAACCCCCCGGTGGCTTTTCAGACGCCCCCCCCCCTCCCCCAGAGGCTTTTTTTAGTGAACTAGTAGATTTTAAAGTGACAGCAACCTTTAACGATTTCTGGGCCGGACACTTTTTAAGCAGTTTTCAAAAAGGGCTACCTCCACTTACTATACAGTGCAGTCTGTAAGTATTTGGTCAGTGGCAGCATTTTAGTTATTTTGGCTCTGTACTCCAGCACACTGGATTTTAAAATATAAGAAGGAATATGAGATGAAATTATGCTGTCAAATTAAAATGAGGACATTTTACATCCATATCAGGTGTCCCATACGGGAAGTACAGCTCTTTTTATACACAGTCCCCTACAGTTTAGGGGAGCAAAAGTGATTGGCCGGTTGGCTGCTCAGCTGCTTCTTGGCCAGCTGTGTGTCGCTGCATCATTAGCTCATGCACAATAATGCTAACGAAAGGTCTAGATTTGATTCTAGCCGTGGCATTTGCATTTGGAGTCTGTCTCTGAACATGAGGACCAAATACGTGCCAATGCCACTAAAGCAGAACCATCACGAGCCTGACAAATCTGAATAAATCGATCAGAGACATAGCCAGAACACTGGGTGTGTCAAAATCAACAGTTTGATACATTGTTCAGAAGCAAGAACACATTGGTGAGCTCAGCTGTAGCAAATGACCTGGTAGACCATGAAAGACCACTTAGTGGATGAGCAAAGAAGGCTTTCAATTGTGAAGAAAAGCCCCTTTTCAACTGTCAAACGGAACAAGAACATTTTCCAGGGTGTATGCATAGATGTGTCAAAGACTACTATAAAGAGAAGCCCACACCAGCATAACTTCAGAGGGTTCACTGCAAGACGCAGACCACTGGTAAGCCTCAAGAACAGAACAGCCAGACTATAGTTTGCAAAGAAGTACACACACACACCAGCCCACTCACACACACACAAACCAACCTTACCCACACACCAGCCCTGGACACACACACCAGCCCACTCACACACACAAACCAGCCCTACACACACACCTGCCCACTCTCATGCACGCACGCATGCGCATAAACACACACACACACACACACACACACACACACAGAAGCCTAGCACACACACAGATCAGGCCTTTGTGAGGACCTGGGGAGGAGGGGCCTTTGTGAGGACCTGAGGTGGAGGGGCCTTTGTGAGGACCTGAGGAGGAGGGGCCTTTGTGAGGACCTGAGGAGGAGGAGGGGCTGGGGGGAAGGAGCCCGGGAGGACACATCACCACCGTGCCTCCTGCTTCTCCGGCTCCTCCTGAGTTCAAAGTAACGCAGCCAGAACAAGCTGGCCTAATCTTATTAATCCACATCACAGAGGAGACCGTGACGGATCCATCAGCACTTCCACACAAACAAGCAGCAGCAGTAGCTCAAAGCACAGCACAGCACACAGGGCAAAACGCCTCAGTGGAACATCTCGCCCAGACGATCCGAGTACAGCAATCGCAAACGTCAGAAGCCCGTCTACGCACACAGCGGGTCTTACAGGCTGCTCTGACCGTGACGACTGGCCATATAACGGCTGGCCAATGAGTGCCCTGAATACGGGCTGTCAGTCAGTGCAGTTACACGCCCTCTGCATTTTGGAACCGGACCTGAGCGTGGGACAGTGCAGGCTGTCTGCAGGCCCACAGGACGCACACGACAGTAGTTCCTAAATCAAAAGTCACAGAATGAGATAACTTTCCCTAAATACAAAATACAGCAAGTACGATGTAAAGCACGGTAAATATGACGACTGGTCCATTGTTGTAATAAAAATATAATGACTGGCTAATGAAAACACACAAGTGTTATACATCTTTTAAATATTTCAGACTTGCGTTTACAAAGGAGATTCATTTTTTAAACTATTTTTGTTTGAACCTAATTAAAAGGGAAATTTTCCATATTAAGGGCATACTATGCAGGATATTTTACCCTTGCTGTGGTCCTCTGTTTACAATCAAAGTCTCCTCCTCCATCTTCAACCCCTCCCACTCACTCCTGAGTACCCGACTGAGTCACTGACAATTCATTAGAAAGTACCAGTAAATTTCTCCCATCAATAACTCTAGACTGGACATTACATTGACCGGTTGGGACCACAAACCAGACACAAATAATTTGAAAACTGGACAGTCCGGTCAAAAACTGGTCGACTGGCAACCCGAGCTGCACAGCTATACGTAACTGTATTTACAGGTCCAACAGAACACAAGCCAACTCCACATTACTTTTCTTCCCCTTGGGGAACTGCAGCTGAAGCTACCAAGGAAAAGCATTTCCAAGGCTAACAATAGCTCTTGTCGGCTTGTCCTTTTGTTTCACTGTATCTGGACCACTGCAGCGGCTAGCTAGCTAACAACAAACACTGAAATCTGATCCCAAACCACAGACTCTGTAGCCACACCCAGCCCCTCCCCACACAGAAAAGAGCACCACATCCAGTAACGTTCCAAACACATTCAGAATAACACCAACAGGTAGCGGTACACAAATTCGGCAAAAGTGCGTAAAGACACAGATGGCCACCGCATCACAGATATACCCTGGTTATTTCATTATATTTTCAAGGTAAGAATCTTGCATTATATGGAAAAATACATTAGATAAAGATGGGATCTTAGTAGCTCAATAATATATAATAAAAAAGTACAATATATATACTTTAAATTATATCTACAAATGAGAAAGCACGGTAAGGAAGCATTTTCTACAAATGTCATCCATTTCTAAAATGGCAGACTGGATAAACTGGTCTGAGGTCAGATCCTGGTCGCCATGGAAACTGAAGTACCCAGGAAACTATATACCTGGATGTTGAAGAAAATCCTTACATTCCAACATTTAAAAAACAGAACTGTTGACAGACTCCACAAACCCTGTCAAATATACCACCCAAAATTACCTGCCATGCATTGAAAATTGCAACAACAAGACCAGGGCAAAACCTAGTTTGTGGCTGGACTGGCCGACCAATGGTGTAGCTTCATCACTCAGTCACAGACATTCACGTTTATAGGGCTGGCTGCGCTGTTGCGGTCCAGCCAAAAAAAAAAAAACATTTCCAGGATGAAGAATTCTTTTTTAATCACAAGGCCTTCTAGATCAGATGAGAGACAAGCTTATTCTCTCTCCCCCTCCCAGCTATGTGGGGGGTGGGGGATGGGGAGGGGTTACAGCTTTGTGACACGCTCTCAATCCACTACAAATAGGAGCGCCATCAACCTGAAAGCAAGCAGGCCAAGATTCCAGGCCTGACTGATGGGCAGATGCCAAGGCCACTCTCCTGTTCCAAGGCCACCACATCCACATCCACATGAGGGGGGAGCACCACTGACCCTCCCACACTAATTGGCACCTGGCATGGCAGCATCTCGAGGGTGGGGGGAGGAAGGGGGACCCTTTCGCCGAAATCCCTCCCCCCCCCCATACTGGTGTGGCTCTGTGACAAGGTCACATGATTTCCAGGGATGTGACAGCACTGGGGGTGATGGGGGGGGGTCTCTTGGAAACCTGGGGCCTGGAACCTGTCAGATGCATAGAAACTGTGCTTGTCTCTACAGACAGGGGAGGGAGTCCCAAAGTCAAAGCAGCATCCGTTAAAGGTTAATTAAATCTAATGCTTACGATTTTCACTCAATGCCAGCGGCTGTCTCTCTGTGTCTCTCTGTCTGTCTCTATCTGTCTGCTGTCTGTCTCTCTCTCGGCCTCTCTGTCCATCTGTCTGTCTCTCTCTCTCGGCCTCTCTGTCCATCTGTCTGTCTCTGTCTTTCTTGGCATCTCGGTTTCCATATTTCGGTCTCCCCGTCTCCCTCTCTCTCCCCATCTCTGTGCCTCTGCGTCTCTCTGAACGTCCCTTCCTTCCAGAGGGCACACAAGCTCCTATCTGTTGTGGAACCTGCCCCCCTTCCCCCCGCCCCCCTTGCCGCTGCTCGCCTCGGCCTGTTGCTAAGCGTTAAGTGGCCCGGACGGATAATTGATTTGGGCAAACAATGATGACTCTCCACTCCATACGGCTGTCGATATTAGCTGAGCACTGAGCTAATGGGAAACACTGCAGCAAGCAATTATGTTCCCGGACGCCAACAAGAACAATAACAACAACAACAACAAGGCTTCAGAGTTCACACACTTTACCTCCAGTGGGGGGGGGGGACAGGTTTAACCCAAACGGACCGTTAGCATGAAATAGCAGTTCATTTTTAATTCACAACCCTTTTTTAAGGCATAAATGTCTGTTGTACAACCTCATTAAATAACACGTGACACAATATACCTTTTATATAAGAATTATTTTGAATTTATCATTTTTACCAGTCTAACTCATAAACAAAGCTATCCATATGAAAAATAGTACATTGAAGTATATCTGAAGTATACTATTATATACTTAAGAACACTTTAACTATAACTGAAGTGTACATTAAGCATGCTGAGAGTACTATTTTTTCATGTGGGCACACAGAGACTCAATAGGTCTCCAGACTCCTGCTCATTGCTTAATAATAAAGCGGAAATATTTTGTTACACAAATAAAAACTCCCACGAATTTTCTTTTATAAACTGACACCTGTGCTCATCTAGTCTTTTCATGAACGTTGGAGTTTCAGTTAAAATGGCTGGCCGAATATCGCCCTCGAATTAAAATAGCACCCGTCCCCCAATTCAAAGCTGCTGCTCACTGCACACTCTCGCCAAAATTCAGCACGCTCTACAGAAGCTGTGACACATCAGCAACTCACAGGAAGCCAGTTTCACAAGATGTGGTGTCAAGATTCAGAACAATGAATGCCAATTATACCCGTCAAAAAAAAAAAAAAAAAAAAAAAAATTAACGAATTAAAATACCGATTTTTACAAAAATAATTCAAATGAAACCTCTGATAATGCCAGCCTTGCTGAGGGCTCAGATTTTACATCCACAGAGCAGCTTTGAAGGCGGCTGAGAGCACCGTGCTGTTGATCGGCCTAATTGCCAAGTCCCTCCGCTGCAAGGTCAACCGAATTGGCTGCCCTCAGTCTGACCGCGGTGACTAATTAAAGGTAGCTTCGCGGAATTAGGGGCGGCTGACATTTCCTGCTAATCTCCGGAGGCAGCCTCCCGTTAGGACCGAGTTTATTTTCCGGACATTGTCGGATCGGCCGCCAGCAGCGGGACGGGCGCAGGAACAGGGGAGAGAGTTAAGAGCACTTTTCCGTTTTTCTTCTGGAAGACAATTTTTTAAAAATCCCCTATTTTTTTTTTTTTTTACTTTGAGCCGCACGTTTGAAACGCGTTCGCAGATGCGTCCCATCGATTCGGCGCCAGATCGACCGGAGGAGGGGCTCAGGAACGATAAGAAGGGGGCGATCCTGCCGAGTGAAGGCTCCTCACTGGCAGTGCAATGAGCCATTATGGGCTTCCCCCGCACGGGACGTCCCATCACACCCGACACCTGCAGCATTATGGGCTGCCCCGCGCGGGACGTCCCGTCACACCCAACACCTGCACCATTATGGGCAGCCCCGCACGGGACGTCCCGTCACACCCAACACGTGCAGAGTCAGGATTCCCTGGCAGTTTGTGCACAACGCTGAACGTCCAGAGAGAGCACACGTCTCCACGCAGGCTTCAGACAGGAAAGCGGAGCGCTTGAGAATTCTCTCATTTTACTGAGATATCGGTCTCATATTATTTTCCACACGCCGACGCTCTGAAGGCAGCAGAGGCCAGAGGCCACTCCACCCTGCGAGAGCGGTTCCCGAGAAAAAACCGAAAAACAACAAAGAGCCCAGAAGCTGTCTGTGAAAATGAGCTCAGCTTGAATCAAGATTAACGGAAATCCTTTGGGCTTCAAGGAAATTTGGCCTCTTTGGGCGTCTCTGAACGTCACCCTTTTTAAGGCGAGGAGGCGGAGTAACATCACCGGGATGAGTAAAGGGCTTAAAGGCACGACGGCAGAAACGATCGTTTCAAACTTACTCCAAAAGATCCAGTGGTTCTCCGCATCCTCTGCTAACAAACATCACTATGCCAGCGACAATATCCAAAAGATCTATAATGCACAACAGCTTTTTTATTAACATACTGGCATCATAGGGCATCATGATTTGCATCACAGGGAGGAATTAAAGTGTTGTTATATTTCCCTTCCCCTTCTGCCATGTTTTTTCCTCATTTCTGCCTCCAGTAAGCTCACATCGGCGTGCGACAACTCAAACAACGCGGCACCCGCTTGACTTTGTCACCCGCCCTTCAGTTTACAGAGAGAAGCCCTGAGGGCCTCTCGCGCGTTCGCGCCTCGCCCAGCTTCAAATGAACGCGGCGGTGTGTTTCCACACACCTCCCTCTTTTACTGCCGGAGAGAGCGTCCTGTGGACCAAACCGCCCACCTTCCGAAACGCGTCCACGCCGATAAGGAGCCGTGCAGGTTCACGTACGAGTTCAATTTTTTGCGAGAGTTCAAGGTTCAGACAACCGGTTGCCCCCAGGAGGTCTGGAGGAGCCAGAAATGTGTTCACGGAACCGCTTTTATTTTGAAAAACTAGCAGATATGCCGTTTAGCCTTTCCACTGTCCAGCAAATCCCGCGGTTATTTTTATTTTTTTAAACACAACAGGAGGGTTGCAAAGTGGAGTCCATTAGTCCGGATGGGGACTAGCGCGTGTGTGAGAACCTGACTGCATTAGGCTCTAAAAAGGTGTGGGAGAGTGGACTCAGCACCATTTTAAATGCGTGCCTTTATGGAGCCAAAAGGCCATTATGGGCGGGGGGGGGGGGGGGGGGGGGGGCGGGGCTAACGGCGCTGGTGTATGCGAGCGCACAAAAGCAAACCGAACGAGATGTCGAGCAACGTGACGTCACCGAGCGATCGCCGTAGTTACCCGCCGTGGTTACCCGCCGTGGTTAGGCACCTTGAGTAAGAACGAGAGGTAGAAAGAGGAGCGCGGTTCGGATTCCCGCACGCGGTGAGGCAGACAAACCCGCCGCCGCTCGATATCCGCCGCGCCTCAAACGAGCGGGACGAGATTAATCACCCCCCAAAAAACACCGGCTAATAAACCACTCCCCTTTTCCAGGAACTGTAACCTCATCTGTTCACCAGCTATTTAAAATGCATGATGGGAGAAAAAAAAAAGAATAAAAGCGTGCGGGGCCCGCAGTTAAAGTCAAGGTCAGTCGCCGTGGCGAGGCGGCGGACTTGTTGCGACAGCTGCTGCCGATGCAAAGCTTTCGCTTTTAATAAAAAGGGACAAACCCGCCCCGCTCGTGAGCGCCGCCGCTAACGCTCGCTCAGCGGAGACCGCCTCCATTTTAAGAACCAAGGTCGGAGTTTTGAGGGGACAGCTCACTTCTGCAGTTGCTAGCATTTCAGTCCTCAGTGCGCATTTTCATTTGGCCCAGACAGACCTACCGGCCTTACAACTGCAGGTATCGGATCAGGTATAGGGGCAGTTACAGGGTCAGGTATAGGGGCAGTTACATGGGCAGGTATAGGGGCAAGTATAGGAGCAGTTACAGGGTCAGGTATAGGAGCAGGTATAGGAGCAGTTACAGGGTCAGGTATAGGAGCAGATACAGGGTCAGGTATAGGGGCAGTTATACTGTAGGGTCAGGTATAGGAGCAGTTACAGGGTCAGGTATAGGAGCAGTTATAGGGTCAGGTATAGGAGCAGTTATACTGTAGGGTCAGGTATAGGAGCAGTTACAGGGTCAGGTATAGGAGCAGTTATACTGTAGGGTGTATTATGAAATATACTACAAATGCACAATAAAGGCAGAAAAACAGAAAATAACTGTTGGTTAATATTTGTTTGAGGAAATGGCAATAAAAACAGACCATCAGACCTGGGTCAAATACAATTTATTTTGGATTCAAATATTTTTCTGTGCTTCACTGATCTTGTCTGGTGTATTGGAACCCATGAAATACTCTCAAAAAGTGCAAACCCTGCCTTCTGGTCATTGCAGGCTCAATTACACCAGACAAGATCAACAGAGCACAGAAAAGTATTTGAATACAAAACAAATACGTATTTGACCCAGGTCTGCAGACGGCTCTAAACAAACCACAAGACAGCTTAGAGAAACTGATGCACCGTGGTAACCACTCCATCAGAGTGGAAAATTCAAAACTGGCAACTGCCAAATATAAAGACACAATACTCCACGACTCAGCCAATGAGGTCCAGGGCCACTCAAACAACGTCATCACATCCCATTTGTTTTGGTAAAATAAATGCATATCAGTGTGCATCTGCGCACGAGCGCATCAGATATATACGGGTCACCGTCCAGCCAATCACAGCCCTGAAACGCCAGTGAAAACCGGGCCGTTCACGTGACCTACGTACGGGAACAATAACCTGGGGTAAGGCCACGAGCCTCTCGTCTGAGGAGAATTTCCTTTTAAAATGAAGCACGTGTTAATGTAAATTTTTGCGTTAATTCGTGTTTCCTACCTTCCAATCAGGTCTGTGACATCATTCACCCGGAACGAGAGGAAAAAACGCGTCAAAACTTTGACTAAGCCGCATTAGGCGCATCAGACAAGAGCCACTACAACAGCAGCACTCCCAGTTTGTCTTCACAGTATATTGAACTAAAAGCAGGTAAAGCAACGTTCAGGGCCTCTTCTGTACCGCGTCGAGAATTCAGACCGATCGGCTCGGCCCGGAATCCGAAATTCACCCGAAGGAGAAGACGAGTCTCAGGCGGGGAGAGGGGCAGAGGCGCGCCAGTCAAACGGCCTTTAAAGTTTGATTAATCAGAGGCGCGGGCGCGGGTTCGAGAGCAAGGGCCCCGGGGCCGCGCTTCCCCACTCAGCCGCCCGCAGAGCAGCTCGCCTCCCGCAGGCTCACCCAGAGCCCCGGCGCTGGCACAGCCGCTGGCATTTTAAACCCGGGATCGCGATCCCTGCCACGCAGACTGAAGTCCGCGGCCGCCTCTTCCGACGCGCGCACGAGGACGAGCCTGGACCGCGTTCCCCGCGCCCCGCGTCACGCCGTGTTCCTCCCGCTCGCCTCGCTCTCTTCCTCTTCCTCAGGAGCCTCCGCGTTTCGCGACGGGAGCCGAGCGGGGTCTTAACGGTGCCGCGACACCTCTTCGCTGACCTTGAGCCACCTCCGAACGCGCCGCTTGGGACGGACGCTCAGGACGGACGCTCGGGACGGGGTTAGCCGGCGCGAGCAGGGGTTCGGTTAACCTGACACATCGTCTGCGTCAGGGCAGAGGAAACACTAAACTCACACTCCCGCCACCAGCCTGGCTCTCTGCAAAGCCAGCAAGACGCAACTGCGTACAAACACATAAAGACACACGCTACACTACACAAACACACACATTACACAAACACAAAGACAGATGCTACACAAACACACTACACAAACACATAAACACACACACTACACAAACATTACACAAACACATAAAGACAGACGTTACACAAACAAAGACAGATGCTACACAAACATACACACACGCTACACAAACACAAAGACAGATGCTACACAAACACAAACACACTACACAAACACATACACACACACTACACAAACATTACACAAACACATAAAGACAGACGTTACACAAACAAAGACAGATGCTACACAAACATACACACACGCTACACAAACACAAAGACAGACGCTACACAAACACAAACACACACACTACACAAACACAAAGACAGACGCTACACAAACACACAAAGACAGACGCTACACAAACACATAGACACACACTGCAAAAACACATAAAGACAGACGCTACACAAAAGTTATCTGTTCTGGGTGGTTTATGTATGAAGCGTCTCTGTTTTTGGTCAGGGCGCGTTTGTTGTAAATGGGCCGGATGGTGCGCTCAGAGGTGAAAAGCTCACAGAAATGCCACGCTCGTCGCCAGTGAGTCAACACAGCGCCCCTGAACGCTCGCACCACCCAGAGTTTACTGTAAACCGGCACGGTTTAGAACAGCTATTACGTCAGGCCCTTAAATGTCACCCCAGGCCTCCCCCGCAAACCCTCCTCAGCCCCTGCTCTCAACACAATAAGGTGAGTGTCTGTGAGGCAGAGCCTGGCCTGTGGTATGTAGTGTGTGAGGCTGAGTCTGGCCTGTAGTTGTGTGTGTGTGTGTGTGTGTAGTGTGTGTGTGAGGCTGAATCTGGTCCATAGTTGTGTAGGGTGTGTGAGGCTGAGTCTGGCCTGTAGTTGTGTAGTGTGTGTGTGTGTGTGTGTGTGTGTGTAGTGTGTGTGAGGCTGAGTCTGGCCTGTAGTTGTGTAGTGTGTGTGTGTGTGTGTGTGTTTGTGTGTGTAGTGCGTGTGGCAGTAAGATGACAGATGCATAGAGCTGGCTTGAGTTAGCAGGGCCTGCTGCCAGCCTCTCTCTCCTTCTCCTTCTCCCTCTCCATCTCTCTCTCTCCCTAACTCACTCGCTCGCTCGCTCTCTCCCTCCCCCTCTCCCTCGCGGCTGAGCGGGTCAGGGACCGCGGGGCAGCTCCGGCGGTGCGGGGAGAGGGAGCGGCGCTTTCGGAGCCAAATGGAGTGCGATTGGGCAGGAGTTATGATTTGTGTGTGTTCGCCCGTGATCGCGACACGGGCGAGATGGTGCCGAAATGGGCATTGGGTGAAAAGGCCGGGCACTGCCCCCCCCCCCACCACCCCTTCCCACTCGTCTCCCCACTCCCCACCTCAACCGCTCTTGCTCCATCATCCCCCCCCCCCCCCCCCCATTCCCGCCCCCAAAGTGTCTGCTTACAAACACGCTCTGCACCCGAGGAGGGAAATCAGCGTTGGATGAGGGACCTCCGGCCCTGTGGATCTACACATCAAAGCCGGGGAAGTGCGGTAGCCGCACGAATGCGTGATCCTGCCCGAAGCGTGCGGGGGGTGGGGGGGGTGGGGTGTAGAATTAACCCCCGATCAGCGTACGGGTCGCAGCCTCTACGCTCAGATCGATACGGACGAACGGGGCGCGGGGAAAAATCCAGTCGAGCGCGCCGCCGTGTAAAATGCAGAAATCCTACTCGCGATCGTCCTTTCTTCTTCGTCAAACCCGCGGTAAACCAGGGAAGCGTAGCTCTTAAAATGAAGGAACCCTGAGCGTCCTCCTTCGAAGTTGGGCCGCTGTATGTCCGATATGTGACAGGGATAAACTTCCTTTGTGAAGAGTAGGATCAAATTACCAACAACGAAACGTGACTGAAAACATCTGTTAGCGTACGGCTGGAAATAATCTCAGATCTACAGGCCTAGCTTTTTTAATATCACTGCTATAAAGATGAAAGCGTCATTACAAACAATTTTAAAAGCTGTGAAGCTGAAGGACATTAGCTTCACAGCTGAAAGATGCTGCAGCAAATTGTCTTTGGCAAACGTTATCTTTAGCCATCAAATTTCCACCTATTTAACATTAGCTTGATTCTCGGCATGATATCACTGATGGAGATATAGATTTTTAAGTTGCCGATAGCTCTGTTGGAGATATTTTCAAATTTTCCTCTTTGATTTCCATCGTTTTTGAAAACACTGAAATGCTCTTGTACGCAACAACAGCAGGTTTCTTACATTTAACAGCGGTTTAAGAAGACGTTTTCGTGCATTCCGCCACCTACAGGACTGGAGTGTACTAGCTGCACAAATGCGCGTTTCAACAACGGGTCGGTCAATCAGCCACTTACAAAACTGAGAAACTCAGCCACACACTACATACAAAACAGCCAGTCAGTCGCTTACAAAACTGAGAAACTCAGCCACACACTGAATACAAATCAGCCAGTCAGTCGCTTACAAAACTGAGAAACTCAGCCACACACTGAATACAAATCAGCCAGTCAGTCGCTTACAAAACTGAGAAACTCAGCCACACACTGAATACAAATCAGCCAGTCAGTCGCTTACAAAACTGAGAAACTCAGCCACACACTAAATACAAATCAGCCAGTCAGTCGCTTACAAAACTGAGAAACTCAGCCACACACTACATACAAATCAGCCAGTCAGCCGCTTACAAAACTGAGAAACTCAGCCACACACTACATACAAATCAGCCA
This sequence comes from Anguilla pacifica, assembly GCA_039654925.1. NCBI lineage: Eukaryota > Metazoa > Chordata > Actinopteri > Anguilliformes > Anguillidae > Anguilla > Anguilla pacifica. Next base: position 11,298,454 of record CM077295.1, read on the forward strand.
GTCAGCCGCTTACAAAACTGAGAAACTCAGCCACACACTACATACAAATCAGCCAGTCAGTCGCTTACAGACTGTCCGAGGCCGGCCTGTTATTACAGCTAAGGCCTGCGGGGCAACAGGTGATCATTTCACAGAAAGACAGCTGCTGAAGTAAGAGTTACAGGGTTACCATCGGAGAAACCCCAGCCCCCCAGCGAACGGCGGAGGGGGGGGGGGCAAGACGCGAGAGTCCCAGTGCCGTCTGAGAGCACTGCTTTCTGAACGCCCAACAGGATCGTCTGCTACAGAGTCCTCTAAACAAACCGTTCCGAAACGTTCCTCTTTTTTTATTTTAAAAAAAGGGAGATTGGACAGTCCGCCCTCCCTTTGGATGTTTTTGAGCTTTATTCAATGGGGGGGGGGATCAGGGGGAGTCACAGAAAGAGAAAGGACCGGAGAAACCTCAAACACACAGGGGGACATTCATACTGTAGAGTAGGTACCCCTGATGGCTAAGCCTCACTCCTCTCCAACCTTGATATAATATCGCCTATGAAATGCTCAAATATGGGACCACAATTTTTTTGTAAACATGCCAAGACACCTGCAGGTACACCGTAACTAGCGCACAGCATGTCAGTGCGGTGCTCACTCTGACAGGTGTTAATGTCTGAGGAAAGTGCATTATACACAGAAAGCGAGTTTGTGAGGAATCTCATAATCTCCATATCAACCCCTCCCAAGACCCACAGTTGAATCACCTCATTAAGAATTCATGCACACTTCAGTGCATCTATTATTTATGTATCTGTGTATTTGCTTCGCAGACACCTTTCCTGAGGGCAATTCAAACAACGAATGTTTTACATTTTGTCAATAAAGTTGGACACTCAATGGCCCAATGGCAGCGCACCAACTGAACGCACAATATTTCGCCGACATTTCTCACTTCCTTAAGCACTCCATCAGATGACCGAGTACCCCCCCCTCCCTCCCTCCCTCCCACCCCCCCACCGCCAAGCGCAATCATTCATAATCGCTCTAATTACACCTCAAACGCAAACAGCGCCGCCACCGCAGGCCCTGTGTACCCAGGAATTACCGTCGCCGCCGTCGCGGTCACACACAAAGCGGTCGCCGCGGCGAACCCAGAACCCCGTGTTTGAGCGGCGGGCGCTGCTTAAAATCCGCCCCCGCGGGGGAACGGCGTGCGGCGCGGCGGGAAGGAAAACCCCGCTTCGCGCCGACGGAACAAAAGGCCCGCGGCCTGGCGGCCAGCCGCGGAGGAAAGCCGCGCGCGGTCAGGGGCCGGGACGCGGCGAGACGCGAAGGTTAAGCAAACCGGGGCGGTGCTCTTACGTAACGGCGAGCGCAGAAACACACAGCCCTCAGCCCGGCCCTCTCCTCCTCCTCCTCCTCCTCCCCACAGCCACGATGCCCAGAGCAGGTAGAGTGGAGTAATCAATTTGCTCTGCAGGCACAGGCACTCGCCTGGAATACTAATGTGGAGCGCTCTCTCTCTCCCTCTATTTCTCTCCCTCTCTCTCTCTCTATACCCACCTCCCTCCCTCCCTGACGCACTCTCTCTCAGTCTCTCTCCCTCCCTCTCGACCCCCCCCCCCCCCCCATGCCCCCACCCCTGACAGGTGTAAGGACGGGGGCGAGCCGTCGTCTTCGCAGATAACTGCCGCCACAAATCAAGCCTGCCTGCGAGAGAGGCGCGTGAGCTGCAGCTCCGCTCCAGACCAGAGACGCGGCTGAGAGTGACCCAGCAAGGTCAGCTCAAGCCTGGAGTAACCCAGCAGTCTGAGAGTGACCCAGCAAGGTCAGCTCAAACCTGGAGTAACCCAGCAAGGTCAGCTCAAACCTGGAGTAACCCAGCAGACTGAGAGTGACCCAGCAAGGTCAGCTCAAACCTGGAGTAACCCAGCAAGGTCAGCTCAAACCTGGAGTAACCCAGCAGACTGAGAGTGACCCAGCAAGGTCAGCTCAAACCTGGAGTAACCCAGCAGTCTGAGAGTGACCCAGCAAGGTCAGCTCAAACCTGGAGTAACCCAGCAGTCTGAGAGTGACCCAGCAAGGTCAGCTCAAACCTGGAGTAACCCAGCAGTCTGAGAGTGACCCAGCAAGGTCAGCTCAAGCCTGGAGTAACCCAGCAGTCTGAGACGCGGCTGAGAGTGACCCAGCAAGGTCAGCTCAAACCTGGAGTAACCCAGCAGTCTGAGAGTGACCCAGCAAGGTCAGCTCAAACCTGGAGTAACCCAGCAAGGTCAGCTCAAACCTGGAGTAACCCAGCAGACTGAGAGTGACCCAGCAAGGTCAGCTCAAACCTGGAGTAACCCAGCAGTCTGAGAGTGACCCAGCAAGGTCAGCTCAAACCTGGAGTAACCCAGCAGTCTGAGAGTGACCCAGCAAGGTCAGCTCAAACCTGGAGTAACCCAGCAGTCTGAGAGTGACCCAGCAAGGTCAGCTCAAGCCTGGAGTAACCCAGCAGTCTGAGACGCGGCTGAGAGTGACCCAGCAAGGTCAGCTCAAACCTGGAGTAACCCAGCAGTCTGAGAGTGACCCAGCAAGGTCAGCTCAAACCTGGAGTAACCCAGCAAGGTCAGCTCAAACCTGGAGTAACCCAGCAGTCTGAGAGAGACCCAGCAAGGTCAGCTCAAACCTGGAGTAACCCAGCAAGGTCAGCTCAAACCTGGAGTAATCCAGCAATCTGAGAGTGACCCAGCAAGGTCAGCTCAAACCTGGAGTAACCCAGCAGTCTGAGAGTGACCCAGCAAGGTCAGCTCAAACCTGGAGTAACCCAGCAGTCTGAGAAACAGCTGAGAGTGACCCAGCAAGGCCAGCTCAAACCTGGAGTAACCCAGCAGTCTGAGAAACAGCTGAGAGTGACCCAGCAAGGCCAGCTCAAACCTGGAGTAACCCAGCAGTCTGAGAGTGACCCAGCAAGGTCAGCTCAAGCCTGGAGTAACCCAGCAGTCTGAGAGCATCGCAACAAGGTCAGCTCATACCTGGAGTAACCCAGCAGTCTGAGTGTAACCCACCAAGGTCAGCTCAAACCTGGAGTAACCCAGCAGTCTGAGTCATGGCTGAGAGTGAACCAGTAAGGTCAGCTCAAACCTGGAGTAACCCAGCAGTCTCTGAGACACAGCTGAGAGCAGTGCAACAAGGTCAGCTCAAACCAGGAGTAACCCAGCAGTCTGAGAGCAGCACAAGTTCAGCTCAAACCTGGAGTAGTCCAGCACTCTGAGAGCAGCACAACTAAGTCAACCTCAGACCTGTAGTAACCCACACACACACACACACACACAGCAAATACACACACAAAGAAGGGTGAGTCCATCAGAGTGAACTAATTATTCACATTTACTCCTGATGTATTTGTCATTTTTTATATTTGTGCTTTGAGGGGTAGAAACTGGGAGGCCAGACAGTACACAGCAAGTAGCCAATCAGCTGCCAGTTCTTAAGGCTACTTGTGTTCTCAGCCTTTGGAGCGGTTACATTGTGGCACATATGCTAGATTTTGTTATTCAAAGATGGGGAAATTGTGTGTGTGTGTGTGGGGAGGGTGGTCAAGCAGTGTTGAGACCAAAAACAAGCTGAGAGAGGGAATCTATGCTAAGCTAAGATAGGTTAAGCTAAGCCAGGCTAAGATTACATAGGCTAAACTAAGATAAAATAATTTAAACTAGGTTAAGATTGCCTAGGCAAAACTATGCTAGACTAAACTAAGATAGGTTAAGATTACCTAGGCTAAAGTAAGCTAGGCTAAACTAAGCTAGGTTAAGATTACCTAGGCTAAGGTAAGATAGGCTAAACTAAGCTAGGTTAAGATTACCTAGGCTAAGGTAAACTAGGCTAAACTAAGCTAGGTTAAGATTACCTAGGCTAAGGTAAGATAGGCTAAACTAAGGTAGATTAAGATTACCTAGGCTAGGCTAGGCTAAGCTAAGCAGAGATGCACAGGTCCTCAGCTGCTGAGCTGTGCCCTGAGGGGGACGGCACAGTGCCCAGGCATCCGAGCGTCGCTGCTATACTTCTCCCAAGCGGAGGACACAGAGAGAACACAGACAGAGCGACCAGCGGCACAACACTGGATCGAAAAAGAGGAGGGGGGGAGAGAGAGAGCACCGAACAGCGCCATCAATGGGTTACAGATAGTGCTTCTTGACAATACGGTAAGAAAATTAATCTCCTGTGTCATTGTGAGACCATGAGAAAAGAACAGCCCTGAAGCATGGAGAGCCAGGGCAGGGGGGGGGGCGGTGGAGAAGGAGAGCGAGGCAGAGGAGGAGTGAGATAGACAGAGGGGGAGGGAGAGACAGAGAGAGGGGGAGAGAGAGAGAGAGAGAGAGAGAGAGATAGACAGAGGGGGAGGGAGAGAGGATGCCTGCCATTGCAGCAGGAAGATTTCATTACAGTGCATAACGAGCGTGATTATCCACTCTTAACGAGAGGACGCAACCTCACCTTGCCAGCCTTCAACACAGCAGGGGAGGCAGGGGGGGGGGGGGGGGGGGGAGAGAGAGGGGGGGGGGCAGAGAGAGAGAGACAGAGAGAGGGGGAGAGAAAAATACAACCACCATTTAAAAAATACAAATTCAGATCCAGAACACACTCCGGAATCAGCTCCTGTCAACTGCCTACTGCTCGAGCAACCATGGAGCATCGGAGAGAGAGAGAGAGAGAGAGAGAGAGGGAGCGAGGCAGACGAGGAGAGAGAGGGGGAGAGAGGGAGGGAGAGTGAATGAGGGAGACAGAGAAAGAGGAAGATAGAGGGAGAGGGAGAGAGAGGGACAGGGAGAAAGAGCGGGAGACAGAAAAAGAGCGAGAGAGAGAGAGAGACGGCAACAAAACACCTTAAAAAGGGAGCAGGGAATGGTATCGGAGGGGGGAGGGGGAGGGGGGCAGGGACAGCGCCAATAGCATTGCCCTTGACACACTGACATCAGGCTACTGTCATGTGACACTCTGTCATCCGCCACCTGGCAGAACGTCCACCTTCTCACGACCTCATCCTCCAGTGACCCGCGGCGCCGCGTGGAGCGGGGGGGGGATGGGGGCGGGGGGGGGGGGGGGGGGGCCCTCCCACTGCAGGGCGGGAAGGTCGAGCAGGTCACCCTGTCCTCATCTGTAATCCGCTGCCATTCGTCAGCGAGCGGGCGGGCGGGCGGGGGGCGGGGGGCGGGGGGGGATGGGGGATGGGGGGGGAGAGGCAGGCCGGCTACAGGGGGAGAATGCCCAATTAAGCAGCTGTCACACAAAGAGGAGACTGCGAAATCATCCCGCTGTCAAACGGGCGTGCACAGCTGCGGGTGCCAATTACGATGCCTTAACCGTTTCAGCGCTGGGGGGTCCGGGGGGGGGCTTACCTCCAGTCTCAGCTGGACAGGAGTTGGAGGTTTTCAGGAGACGTTTTTGTTCTGGGTTATAATTGTTTTTTGTTTTTTCTTTGGAAAGAAGCCTATGACCCCTGTTCTTAAGGTTGTTGTTTTTTTTCCGAGACGCCATTTTGTTTTGTCTACATTTTGTTTTTCAGCTCCCCTGGCTTGTTTCCTTTTTGGGGAAACGGCATTTACTAGAAGTTTTTCTCCAGCACCTTCTTTAGTCCTCGGATATTGTTATTAATATGCATTTTTCTTGCCCTTATCGGGGAGACTAGCATGGCAGGCATTTTATTTTCACTAATGGAATTCAGGTTATGCACCTTGCTTACATAAGCGAACAGCATCGGCGTCTTCCTCAGGATTTGAACTCGTGACGCACTGGTTACGAGCCCACTTCCCTAGCCGCTACGCACGCCGCTGCGAGGCTTCCTAGCCGTTACACAACGGCCTGCTCCTGACGGGATCTTAAAATGTTTCCCCCAGCTGAATCCACGGAGGTAGCGCCGCTCCATCTGTAGCAGCAGGGCCTAGGGTGCTCCGGAAGCTTCGGATTCTGCGATAGCAACGGGTTCCGCGCGATGCGGCCCCGCCCGGAAACCAAGCCCCGCCCACGCGCGTTCACCGCCCGCCGCTGCGTGACTGGAAAGGGCCGAGCAATTCCTCCCACCTCAAGGTGGCGCTAGCGCGCGAGTCGCTTCCTGCCCCCTGAAACCCCCCTCCTACCCCCCCTGTCACGGTCCCGTTATTTATTCCTTCCAGCACCGGGGAAAGAAAACGGCTGTGCAATTACAAAAAAAAAAGGGGGGGGGGGCGGGGGGGGCAACGAGTTTTAATCAGAAATAAATGAGACTCAGGAAGGGGAGATTTGACTGGAGGCTGAGTAATCTCTCCATTCTTAATTAAATGATTGAAGAAAAAGAGGGGGGAGTTAAAAGGGAGGGGGGGGGGAGCGGGGACAGGCTAGGCCCTCCAGTCCTCCTCCCGAGATACCGGGAGTTAATAAGAAACCGGCGCGCGGTCGTCTCCCCCCCGTCCCCGCTCCCGAAAGCGTGACCGCGGAACCGCCGCGGGATTCCCGCAGAGATTAGAGCCCGGGGGCCAGCCCGAGTTCCGCCATTCCACCGCCCTCACCTACCGGGCCCCGCCACCCACGTCTTACAGACCGCTCGAAAACGAAACGCATTTCGCGGGGAGAAGTTGATTTGTCGTCGTCTTGATTTTCGTATTCGCGACACGCGATCCCCAGCGAAGGACTCGAACCCAGCTAGCTATGCGCGTCGTCTCGGTCGAGCCGGTGCCGCGGAACCACGGGCGGATTTAAGAGAGGGCGTTCGGTTACACGCGGGCGCTAAGTAGCCGCAAGTCAGCGCTCGTAACTCAAGTGCGCCGAGTAACAGGTGGCACGGCGACCCCGTCGCCCCGCACAACGGACAAAAATCATCTTCGTTTCATCGCAAAGCGCGCTGAAGACAACGTTATGTCATTACGGTTCTGAACGCACGGATAATTGAGATTATTAATTGATAACTTCCATAAATATTTACTTCATGGGCGTAGCGGAGTTCCAGTAGCACTTTCCTGTCCAAGCACCGATGAATCAGTCAAGTCAAGCGCAAACAAGGTCGGACAGCACTCCGTGTGGGAAGTACACCGGCTCACTGTAGGGAAGGGAAGTAAAGAGTCAATCTAGGGCTATATTTACTAAGGGTCTGCAGGGCTTTTATAGACGTGAACAAAACAAAGAGCATTTCTGCGTATTCGCCAAGGTGTCGCACCAGAGGTTTGCGCTGGTAAAACGAGAAATGCGGCATCCCTAAAATCTGCGTGTCCGGGTTAATGCGTATGTATTTTAGGGAGTTCTGGTGTTAGACCGCAATAACACGGGAGGAGAGAATGGAAACGCATGCATATGACCTGCTACGGCTGATTTATCATGGCTGGTGTCTGTTGCGTCCGTTTCTAAAGTTCTGGGAAAAGCAGGTGGCGGAACTTCTTTCCAGCGAAAGATCGGCATGGCACCAGTTGCCTTTCTCAGGAGGAGACATCGTTAGCGTGGTTCGCTTGGAAAAGGAGAGAGTCTTTCTAAATCGAGCGTCACTTTTTTACCACGTCAGAGGAGAATGTGACAATGTGCGACACGCTCCAAAGTCATTCCATATTCCAGTTACCGTAGGAGCCCGGAGACGACGTGGAGCCAACGACCCCAACGAGGCCACCCCGTCGCTGCGGTGCCAGGACCCCTTTCCACGCCGCATACCCTGGCTGCAGCCGCGACACTGGCTGGCTGCGTTTCGAAGCGCCCTGTCGCTGGAGCGGAAAGCCGAGCCGGATCGAATGTCTCGCTACATCACATTCCCGAACAATCCACAGGCCCTTCTGAAAACCGAACGGGGGATTTTACACCATTGCGAATTTCCCAAATGCGTTAGGTGCAACTGACTTGTCACATGTTCAACTGATCAGTAAATTGCGTATATGAACAGAAAGCGCACACATTACGTCAGTGTCCAGGTTGTGTGTGACTAGCAAGAGGTTATCACAAACATGGTTGCAAATGCACACGTGAGACCATCATCCTGAGGAACAGTCACCTGTTTGAGAAGTAGAGAGACTTCTGACAAACCACGATCTCTTGCAGGCGTGTCTCCAAATTGAGGTGGCGATTCATGCCATCCCCAACACTAACCCATCAGATAACTCCAACCAAAACTTGATGGAACAAATCAGACTTGGGGAAACCAACCTCACAAACTGCAACTTCCCTTTTCAGACAATCGAAAGAGGAAGATACTAGACTCAAGACCAACTCAAAGTCAGTATTACTCTACGTGGGCTTGCTCGTACACACCAAAGTCACCAGACACTGAAAAACCAGAAGCATTCTTTGCTGACAGCGGTTAATTGTGATTAGTTTTTTTTCTACATGTACTATAATACCTCCAATATAAAACATTAAAAGGTCCTTTCCTGCAACAACTACCAAAAAAAATTTTTTTTTATTTATCCTTCCGCAAGCCTTACACTGACTCAGTCAAGCAGTCAGAACAGTCGTCATGCCAACACCACCCTGCACCCCTACACTGTGCACCAGGCGCAGGTGTTTACCTGTGAAGATGTGTACACCCTGTTCCTATAATTCCACTTAACACACGCCCTCTTAAACTCTGTTCCCATAATTCCACTTAACACATACACTCGTAAACACATACACACCACTAAGGAAACGCACACACACAGACTCTTAAATTCACACACTCTTAAAAAACTCATACACGCTATTAAAGACACAAATATACACGCACACACACACGCACACACACAGACTCTTAAATTCATACACTATTAAAGACACACACACACACACACACACACACACACACACACACACACACACACACACACACACACACACACACACACACTCACACACAGAGTTCCTTTCACCAGCTCCGCGCTCGGTAGGCCGAAGCGCTCGCAGCGCCCGTCCCGCGCGCGACGCTAGCAGCATGCTAACGGCCCGCCCCCAGCCCGGGGGCCGCGGGGGCCGGGGGCCTGTTCCGAGCCGTGGTCCTGGAAGAGCTGACGGGACACTCTCTGTCAGCCCGACTTCCACAATAAGCACTTTTGAAGGACTGGGAAAGGCGAGGGTAATAGATCCAGCCGGGAGCGGCGCGGCGCTCCCCTCCGGACACAGGCCGGCGGACGGGCCCCGGGGTCCGGCCGGGCCACGCTTAATTACCGCCGATAAAGGCCGGATTAGGGAGTTAATGGAGGGACGGAAGCCGCTCGGAACGGCCGGGCAGTGCAGCTCGACTTCCCGTGGTGGAAGCCAAGGAAAAAGGTTTTTGGGTGCCTGTCCCTTTAAATAATTCAAACGCTCCCCTCTCTCTCTCTCTCTCTCTCTCACTCTCTCTGTTCCTCGCCCGCCCGCTCCGTCTCCGCGCGTGTCCGTGAACTACAGAGCCATTTTCCAGCCTCGCGGCTCGGCGCTGTACATGTGTCCTCTCTGAGAGACAACCTTATCTCGCCAGCCACAAAGAAGCACAACAACAGAAAAAAGGCCCAGGCTCTTTCGGCCAATTACAATTCTGAAATGAAACGTGCGTCTGGGGGGGGGGGGGTGCTGAAGCGCATCGGCCCCGCCCCCGCCTGCTCGTGTCACCGGGCGGGGGCGTGACCTTCAGCCGTGGCACCGGAGGGGCGGGGGGGGGGGGGCTCACAGCCGAACGGGACCAGACAGACAAAAAAACACCTCAGAGCCCCGCCCCCTCTCCAGCCCCACCCCCTCTTAAACTTATTTGGGTCACAGCGGGAGGTGGCAGGGATTTAGCCAAATCTTTTTGCCTGATGGCAAGTTATTCCACCCCTCACCCCCTCCCCCCCCGTCTCAGTCCCAGTGTTTTGTTGTTTCTAAACTGCAGGCCCAGCCCCTTCCTGTGGGAGGAGATGCCCTGATGCGGCTACATCACACTACATTACATTCATTTGGCAGACGCTTTTATCCAACGCCACGTACAATAAGTGCACACCAAAGGTCATTGGAACAACAACAAAACACAGGTCGGATAAGGTACAATACTCATTATGTAACGGTTATTCATAGCCATGAACACATTAAGTCCAGTTCACACAGTAAGCATAGACTAGGTCAGAGAGTAATGTTCAGTCAAACTATGAGGCATGACAACAAGCTACAACATCAAGATAATGAAATAAATGCAATATAAGTGCTGGATGGAGGTACGTGTAACATGAAAATGGTGCGGGAACAAAGTAGAAGGATATAAGTGATAAGAGATCCCAGATTGGGAGTGCCCTGCAGAGCGGTGATAGTTAGTCCAGGTATCGTCTGAGGAGATGCTGTGGAAGGTGGGCTATGGTACATGAGTCTGAAACTGGTTTGAGACACGGTCAAGCCACAAGATACCCCACATCAAACGCAGTGAAACATGCAGGAGAATCCCAGAACTCTGTGCATTTTCACTCACTTCACTTCTGCCCAAATCTGGGAAAAGTACCAGAGAAGCCAAAGTCCAGCCAGTCAAGCACGTAGGCCTACAACCTAACAGGATGAATGTATGCATATTAAACAACTTCAAATGTCAGTGAGCAACCCAAGGAACCCTTTCGAAAATGAGAAGGAACAGGCCTGCATTTTACAATTTGAGCAAGTCCACCCGCTACTTACCCAGGAGAGACGGCACAAGCGGATTCAGTGGGCACACGCCTAAAACAAGGCCCCAAAAACGCCATCCTCGCCTCTTAAAGAAGGTGCTAGAATGTCCCACTCCATGGGCTAAAACAGAGCCCTTAAGGGGCTGGTAATTCGACCGTCCCGGCACATCCACTGCAGATAGAATGCGTGGAGGGTTTCATATATAATTTTCAGAAGGAGGGAAAGCACCCTCAGTATGAACATAAATTTTATGATTTGATGAAGGAGGTTCCTGGAGGCGCCACCCGGCTTCTGAGGAAAACGGGGCCTGAAACACTATAGCTCCTCTACTGCAGTCCGCCCTCAGAGCCAGCTGCTCCTGTCCTGCACGCGCGTGTGTCTGCGTGTACGTATGTGTGTGCGCGTTTGTGTATGTGTATGCATGTGTATGCATGTGTGTGTTTATATATATTTGTGTGTGTGTGTGTGTGTGTGTGTGTGTGTGTGTGTGTGTGTGTATATATTCAATTCAATTTTATTTATTCGTATAGCGCTTTTTACAGAGAGCTGTCACAAAGACACTTTACAGAGTAGCAAGGCAAGAAACAGAGCAAAAAGAGCAAACACAGGCCTGAACCCCCAAATAGCAAGTATATAAGGGAAAAAAAAACAAAGGTCACTGGAACAACTACAAAACACAGGTCGGATGAGGTACAATAGTCATTATGTAACGGTTATTCATAGTCATGAACACATTAAGTCCAGCTCACACAGTAAGCATGGGCTAGGTCAGAGAAATACGTTAATGTTAGTAAAGTTAATGTTAATTCAAACTAGGTACAAGTGCAGCATAAGTGCTGGATAGAAGTACATGTGTAACATGAAAGCGCGACTGGAACAAAGTGGAAGGATATTAGTGATAAGAGTGATCTGAAGACTGGGAGTGCCCTGCATGGGGGAGATAGTTAGTCAGGACCTTCAGACCACGTTGCGAAATGGGCTAAACGAGCGAACAGAGCAAAACGCAGGCCTGGACCCCCAAATAGCAAGGACATAAGGTAAAAAACTCCCAGGGGAAAGAAAACCCTCAAACGGCGCCGAAAAAAAAAACTCCCCAATGAGAAGAAATCTCAAGAGGAATCCAGCTGTAGAGGGGGAGCCCATCCTCTACTAGCCAGCCTGGTGTAAAGTAGAAGACAGCAAATAAAATGGGTTGAGCAGGTTACAGCTGAGGTGAAAGCTAACAGGAATGTTAGAATGTAGTATATGTGTGTGTGTGTGTGTATATATGTTTATGTATATGTGTGTTTATGTGTGTGTGTATATATATATGTATATGTATATGTGTGTTTATGTGTGTGTGTGTGTTGGCTGTCACTCAAACAGAGGAGTGGGTTTCCCCACCGCCGTGCATCATGGGGGCTGCAGTCCTGTGTTCATTCTGCGCCTGTCCCTGAAATGACATGGCCTTCGGGGAGGCCGTTTTGGCAGGAGAGAGAGAACAGACCAGCCTCTAACAGATCCCGCGCGCGGCCCGCCCCGCTCGCCCGGGCCAGGCTGGCGTCACACGCGGAGAGAGTGCCCGAAATCACGGGTCACCGCGCCCCTCGCCCAATGAGCCATGCGTGCGGCCGCCCGGTCGGCAGGGCCTGCGCCGGCCCGGCACTCAGAGCGGCCCCCCACGGTTCGGAAGCATCACCCAACAGCAAAGACCACACTGCCCGACCGGCAAAGACCACACCGCCCGACCGGCAAAGACCACACCGCCCGACCGGCAAAGACCACCCCGCCCGACCGGCAAAGACCACACCGCCCGACCGGCAAAGACCACACCGCCCGACCGGCAAAGACCACACCACCCGACCGGCAAAGACCACACCGTCCAACCGGCAAAGACCACACCGCCCGACCGGCAAAGACCACACCGCCCGACCGGCAAAGACCACACCGCCCGACCGGCAAAGACCACCCCGCCCGACCGGCAAAGACCACACCGTCCGACCGGCAAAGACCACACCGCCCGAGCAGCAAAGACCACCAAACTCACCGGCTCCGTTTTTCAAAAAGCCATTCCGAGGCGTGTTTTCCGCCGCGTGTAAAGGCTTCAGACAGGAGTCCTCTCCGACGTCGGCCGTGTCGCGTACAGAACTGAGCTGACGACTGCACGAACCCAAGGACTGTCAGGGACCCTGACAGGGAACATAAGTGCCACCAGAACCTTCGGCACGGTGGTCAAGGTTTCAGGGGGGGGAGGTCACGACTGTGACACTCAACTCATAACTCTCCTTCAGACAGCCTGCGAGACAAATGGTGCATTTCAGAACGGTGTGTGTTTCAGAATGGTTTCTGTAGGATGACTATTTAATTGCCTGAACACAGTGTATAATCTATAACTGACCAAAAAAAAATTAGCTACTATTGTCTAACTCACATGGATTTTCATAGTGAAGCTTTGAGAACACTGGTGTTGATCAAAGTCCTTCAAAAACAGCGACAGACAAAAAGAAATTAACGATGTTGAAGTTCTCAAAAACCCACGCAAGGGCATAAAAACTGACAGGTACGTGGTTCGAACAGCGACGGCCACGTGGGAATCTTTTTTACACGGCGTTTTTCTGGGTAAGTTATTCCGAGCTTTCATCCTGTCAGAATCTCTATGACAGCGGCTGTCGTGGTAACCGGCTCTTTTATTCCCCTGGCCTGGCACGGCGGTGCGAGGGAAAGCTGGCAGAGGTCTGCCCAGCAGGTAGAGAAGGGGAAGCGCGCTTTTATATCACACTTAGCGCGGAGAAAATGAATCCAGGCAGAGGCAAGATTGCCCAGGAGGGTACGGTACAGCTGGATATACTACAGCCCTGAAAAACGGGTTAAATGCCCTCCCGGCCTTCATAACTCACGCTGCCGGCCACTGAAAGGCCCGGTTGTTCCGTTGCAGGGATCCCAGACCCGGCCCAGGAGAGCGGCAGGGTCTGCTGGGTTCTGCTGATACGCTTAAATGATCAGTGAAAGCGAACGCAGTGACCTCCTCTCACCTGCTTCCTCAGGCCTGAAGCCGCTGCCAATTTTGGGGTAAAAGCAAAAAGGAGCAGATTCTGGGGCCCTCCAAGAGGAGTGATGGGGACCCCTGTAACCCACACATCACTCACCACTCACCACTCTCCCACCAACACCCTCGGCCCCCTGTGCAAGGAGAACTGTGGCTGAAGTCTGTCACTCTTCCAACATACTCAACCCAGCACCTTAACACAAGCCAAAACAACTGAAGGAACCAATGCAGTACACTTTCAGTGTGTGGTGTTCAGCCCAAGATCACAAGTAAGTGATTAGAATGTTCTTACCTGAACATTCTAATGTTAATGTAACAATCGCTACTGGTAACTGAAGGCAATGGAGTTCTAGAACACTGACTTTGTATTTAGAAAAATATTGCAAAAAAAAAAAAAAAAAAAAACCATACAACCAAGCAAAGGGTTAATTTTCTGCCAATGGCAAACAAAGGGGGCATAATGCATCTCGCGTCCAACTTCAACCCTTCCCATGACCCTCCAGTGGGTCCCGACGCACAGTTCAGGAGCCGCCGACAACATCACCATTGTGTTCAGACAAACGTAGATTCTTAACCCCAACCCAACACGGACTTGCATTTGCCCTTTCACCGTCCCGATGTGCACCGGACACACACAGCGATGGCATTCAGGAGAACAGCAGCAGCGACGACCCGTGTGCCTGGAAGTGCGTACGAGCAGAGAGCCGGAGCCCGCAGCCTGCAGCCGCACACGCTCGCCCCGGGTTCACACTCAGACGGCTCGACGAACCGGGAGAATATAGGTCACCCTGCCCCACTTTTCTTTCTTCCTTCCTTCCTTCCTTTTCCTTTATTCTCTCTCTCGCATCACAGAACTCCACGCGAGGGCCTCGCGAAGCTTGACGCCGACCGCCTTCGCTAGCCCCCGCCGCGGAAGGACGCGGCTCTCGTCCCTTCAGGAGGGCATTAAGGCCTTATCGGCGAGCCTGCTTGTAAGCCGCGCGCGTCTTAATGAAACGGCGCTCCCGGCCGAGGGCGCGCGGCAGGGTTTCGGCGCGGCCTCTCCCCTCCACCGGAGATCGTTTCATTCGCTAATGGCAAGGTGTTTTTTTTTTTTTTTTTTAATGTGCAATAATAAAATCCTTATCCTTATTACAAAAAGCATATTGAGCTTTTACACTATCTGAAGCGAAGTCATTCTCTGTTCATTAGCTTCCGTTTCCACGGGCGTCCCCCTCCCGCAGGCAGGCCGTGAGGGCGTGTCGAGGAGGAGGCGGCGTCTCCGTGGCGACGTCCGCTCCTTTTTTTTCCACAATTACGTCCTGGAGGCACAGCCGCTCGGCACTTGCCACGTGGTTCCCGGTTTATTTGGTTTGACCAACTATGAGCCTGACCAGAGTCCACCCAAACGTCCACAAGACACGCTTTCCTAATAAATGCTCTGCCAGGCACTACTGACAGATTGCGATCTCAAGTCAGGTCCGATTGTAGGTCCCGACTAAAAGCCAACTCAACTAACGTGAGATAAAACTAGCTAGAACCTATCGGATTGCAGGAAAACCAAACTGGCAAACCAACTTCTCTTTTCAGACACACTAGATGGAGTTTCTGAGGTCAAGACAACATTTACTTAAAGCAAGACGATTCGTTTTCCCCTGGGTACAGACGAGCAAATGGTCGCCGGCGGGTTTTTCGTCCGCTGCTCAGCCGCGGCACGCGGAGCGGCGGGCGGGCCGGAGCGGCGCTGCCGTACGGCGGCAGGGGGCCGCGAGCACGAGGAACCCCGGCCCTGTTTACAGCGGGGATGAGAGCCCGCGGGAATAAAAATAGACGTCCGCGGACTGGAAAAGCTCCCCGGCCCCCGCAGTGAGGGACGCGTCCCGGGCCTGCCCGCATTCCATCTGCCCCGCGAACTGCGGCCACGTCCTCCGGCCGACCTTCAGAGCCCAAACTGCGCGGGAGGGTGACCTGCCGCTAAACCCCCCCCCCCCCCGGGCCGATAAGCGCCCTCTGTTTAATTACATCCCCTCCGTCTGCTTCTGACAGCGCTCCAGGGCCGCGCCAGACCTCGGGGAGGATTGTCCGGAAAGTTCCGAGCGCGTGCTCTGTTAATGGGTAAGGAACCTAAAGGTCACAGGTTCGATTCCCGGGTAGGACACTGCCGTCGTACCCTTGAGCGAGGTACTTTAACCTGCATTGCTTCAGTATATATGGGTGCAATGTAAATGCTAAGTAAGAAGTTGTGTAAGTCGCTCTGAATACAAGCATCTGCTACATGCCTATAATATAAAATATGTGTGTGCACTTTGAACGAAAAAAACCCCTCTGTGCCCACGCTTTGTCTGGCCAGGGCTGGAAAGCTGCCACATCCCATGCACAAGCCTATATAAATGCTCATGGGTATTACCGTCCACGGCATCTCCTACGCCGGTTATTTTAACTGACGTGTAGCTCCGCCCCCTCAACACTTTGTCTGCTCTTGACGCAAGCAGTAGAATAGTTGTGGTGGCACTGCCTACATCTACGTTTTATTTGATAAATCACTCAGCGATGCTAAAAAAAAAACAAGACCAGGTCAAAACCTAGTATATGGCTGGACCTCAGACACTTCATCCGGCCGACCAATGGTGTAACTTCATAACGCGGCCAACCAATGGTGTAACTTCATCACTCACTCAGTCACTCAGTCACAGACATTCGTGTTTACAGGGCTGGCCCCGCTGTTGCGGTCCAGCCAATAAATAAAGGTGGCCTCTCACAGGCGAAGACCGGCGGAGTCGTCAGCCCACCCGTGAGCGGCTACAGCAGCCACGAGCGAACAGGCGAGGGCCGTACAGGCCCAATCCTCCACGTCCTCATTCACAGCGGAAGTGGGGAGAGAGGGGCTTAATTAGACCGCCGCCCTTATTCCGGGCTGGAGGAAAGTCGGCGGGTCAGGCCTAATCTCCGGCTAATCGACCGGGTCAGTGCCCGGCGACCAGGGGTCAGGGGGCTGGGGGAGGAGGGGGCCCGGTGGAGCTGAGCGGTCCGGCCGACGCGACGAACTCACACCGCCGCCACCGCGTGAAACACTGACCTCGTCGCGGGAAAGGTCCTGTCGTGCTGGGGGTGGGAATGCCACAGTCCGTACCTGCCGTGTGAAAGAGCCGCACGGCTCAACAGTTTTTAAATCGGTGGTCACGAACACAGCGAACGCTAAAGCAGCACTGCGATATCGGCTCGTCTGCCTGTCTAAAAAGTTCAGAAAGATCAACATTAAGTGGGATTTTGATAGCGAAGAGCCAGTTGCTTCGAAAAATAAAATACAATAAAATCAAATACAGAACAAAAAACACAAATGACGGGTGAAACTCAACAGATTTTACCAGACATTTTATCAGAAAACAATCAGGGGGGCAAACAGCATTTCCAGTACATAACAGTTTGATCCATTCCACGTGAGGCAGGTGACTGTAACCAGCCAGCTGCTGGTTTAATTCTGGTTCACTCGCCTGTTTGTGGTAACACCTGGAATGGCTCAAAGTGCGATGCACTGGGAGCTCTAAGAAGAGGAAGCAATTTGGTAATAATGGGTCTACTTTCATCAGAAGCAAGAGTTTGGCAGTTGTGCGGCTGACAGGTAGTCAGAAGTCCCAGTACCGCAACGGAAACAAGATTGGGGTGAGGTAGAGGTGGGGAGATATGCTTTTCGGCTCCTGACTCAAGCGTCACAGAAACAATTCCTATCCACGATTCCTTCAGTTTGCTGACAATTTTCTTCCTTGAAAAATCCTGTGTCAACTCTGCACATCCTCTCATTCAAGTTCGTGTACTCTGCTCACCCCAGCTTGGCATATTGAATTACACCATTTGTTTGTTTGCGAGGAAGCGTTCTCCATGGATGAGTCGGCACGCTCTGCGATTTTACGCACTGCACTCCTGTACTGCAGGAAAATTCCGGGAGTGATTCAGGTTAAGAGCTTCGATCAAAGCCGAAACAGTGCCGTTCCACCAGCTATTTAAAACCTGCCGCGTTCAACTCCAGCCCTCAAACCTCAATTTAGAACCCGACACACGCTTCAAAGCTAGGACGGGTTTCTACATAGACTATGAACTTCTAGGTAAACTGATACCAAGTACGCATGATTTGAATTTGATACTACAGTGGGGTTACCTGTAGACGCTGATGCCAATTTCTGCAATATCCACTGGTGCGTATGATTAGCTCAGGCTTTTATTCTGAAGGAATTCTCTCCCTCTACATGAAAAATGTAGGGCTATTTGGAAATACCTTGAAAAACATGCCATGTGTTGACAGTGTGGAATATGCTGAACAGGCAAGACACCATCTTTCATTTTCATTTATCAAACTTAGCCCAACTAAAAGCCAACTCTTGCCAGCAAGCAGACTGGATCTTCGACCCACTGTGACTCAACAAAATCACAAAAACCTAATCAGTCAAAAAGCACTGAAAACTGGACAATGAGACACTTTCTCTGAAATACATGTTTCACTGTTTCTCATTACAACGGGCACTGTCAAATCTTACAGATTTTGCAGTGTTCATACAGTTCACCCAGCAGATTCATTCAATATTATATATAGAATATATATTCTTACATTTATATAGCACTTTTCCGAATGCTCAAAGTGCTTTACAGTGAAGGGGAACTCATCTCACCCACCACCAATGTGTAGCACCCACCTGGGTGATGCACGGCATCAGTTAGTACATTTTGCTGTGATATGAGGCAGTGCTTTTCCGTAGAGAAAGTCAGTAAGGTGAGGAAGGCCCGATAAGATGAGAAGTTAAGATAAACCTTTATTGATCGCCGGAGGGAAATTCAGGTGTCATAGCAGCAACAGCAGTGAGAATGAAACACAGGAGAGGTACAGGTAAGAGTAAGAAACATACGTACAGACAATCAATAAATGTAAATGTACAGTGAATATCCATGTGCAAGTGCGCCAGAGTCCATGCAGGAGTCAGTAGTCAAAGTCAAAAGTCAGTAACAGACAGTGCAGGTCTTAAAGTTCTCGTATGGGGGGGTCAAGCTTGGTTGTGGAGCCTGATGCCTACTGGCACAAAGGACTGGCCGAGGCACTTCGTGGTGTGCCGAGGAGGGATGAGTCTGTGAACGTGCTCCTCATCCTCGCTAGCTCATCACAGAGGGGATGGGAGGGGTTCTCCAGGAGAGCGTCCAGCTTCCTCCAATCAGGACTGCTGGTACAAGCAGGGGTACTCCGAGCACCTCAGACCTGGCCCGACGCAGAACTGGAGTCCCTTCAAGACCGCGGGGGAAAGTTATACGTCTGTACGGTCCGAATGTCCGTTGCTCGCCGTTAAGCTTCCCTACGTTTCTCCCGTTACGTTTCCGAAATGATTTACGGCGCAAACTCAGCCCGCGCCGGACGCGTCTGGCAGCGCGCAGATAAAGTTTATAAGGTCAGCAAATTTCGCGCGACTGTTAATAACTCATCAGCGCAGTCGCAGTAGCTGCCGGAGTAATTATTGGGCCTCGCTTCGCTGGACGCGTAATGGCGTCAAAATAAATAAATGAATGAATGAATGAATGAATGAAACGCGCTCCGGCAGAGGCAAATAATGCGCGACGCGTGTCGTGCTGATTTCATTATCAGCGGCACAGGTGCCGTACGCGCGGCGAATCCATCGCGGCAGAACGGCTCATTAACGATCGGCACTAACGGTGGAAAGGAGAACCACAGGTACTCTTACGAGGGCTAGCAGTGGGAGGCCGAACGGACACCGAGGAGGAAGAACCAAATTCTATCGCCAACTCGTCGATTTGAACAAATCTTGGTTCCATGGTTTGCTACGAAGTCGATGGAACATCGCCCTCCACGAAACCTCCCCCCCCTCCAGTAGCTCTGACGCTTCTCTCCATCCACTGAGGAGAGGTCTCTCAAACAGCCACCGCTCATGAAGCCAGGAAGACGTACACTCATCCGTTGAAGACTCCCAACAGACCGAGGGAGGCATTAAGAGGAAACCGCGGCAGCGACGTGTCGATGATTCAGTCGATGTAAACCTGGTTAAGCGAGTGGGAGGGCTGAGAGCTTCAGGTCTTCCGGTCAAAATGCCAGTAAAGGTCAGAGTGAGCGCGGCTCTCAGAACGCTCAGCGAGCGTCCTCAAACGGCTTCTCAGCTTTATCAAGTTCCTTTTTTACGTTGTACAGGAAGCGAAAGTTCCCCGTGTGTCGAAGAACGGAGCTCCCTGTCAGTGTTCATCACCACGCATGAGCCTGGGTAGGCGAAACACCCTTCATAATTAACCCAAATCGCTGGCTTACAGAAGATCGCACGACTCCAGGCCTGACACACCCGCTTATTAAACTCACCAGTCCGACCTTGGTACGACCTTGGCGTGGCCTCCAAACAGGATGACGACCTTGAACCGAGAGTGAGAAGGGACAAAAGCCCAGGGCTGAGCGTGCAGGAGCCCGCCAACCCGCGCGTGCTCGCTAAGGCCGTATTACCGCCTCTCTGGGTCGCCTCACTGAAACACCTCCTTTATAAGTGTCGTCACACAGCGTCTTAAATGATCAAGCATATTTACTTAGGGACTGATAAGAAAAGAAGTCGGCGGGGGGAACTAAATTACAGGAACAGGCTGCGCTTGTTTTTTTTTTTGGCAGGCTTCGGGTTCCTGAAGGTGTGAAGCGGTTTGGCCTGAACCAAGACGCATTCATCTTCCCGGCTCCGCCAAGGGCACCCTCGCCCGGGCCCCCTCGCCCGCACACCCTCGCCCAGGCCCCCCCGCCCGGGCCCCCGCGGCCGCGCCCACCCCGCAGCCGGAGACGCTCCTCCAGCTGCAGAAAAGGCCCGCGGGGGCGCGGGACGGGGGTTCGGAGGGCTCTTCCGACAAACGGAAAAAACGCGCGAGAGATTCTGCGCTCCGTGAGTGGGGGGGGGGGGGGTCTAAAGACACTCAAAGCGGTCCAGAGGGAGGCCCGAACGCCTAAAAGATGGCAGGGGCATAAATGGCGATTACCGTAATGCCATTCCCACCGCGCAGGGCGCCAAACGCTTAGAATCCAAACACTGTGCTTTACCGAAATGTGTGTGTGTGTGTGTGTGTGTGTGTGAAACACTGTGCTTTACCGAAATGTGTGTGTGTCTGTGTGTGTGTGTGTGTGTGTGTGAAACACTGTGCTTTACCTTCATGCACTTCGTCCAAAAGCACACCTGTGTGACGCAGAGAAGGGGCGTGTTCAGCAGCCTGCCGCCCTGACTTCATCTCAGAAAGCCGGCCCCCAGCCTGGCAGCCCGCGAGACCCGCAACAAACCCGCTGCCCAGGGGCTTCCGCTGTTGCCCAGCAACAGCCCGGCACTGCCGCTTCTGCCCCCCGTCCCCAAAACGGGTTACCAGGCTAGCGCGGTTCGTTTCAGACGGAGCCCCAAAAAGTTACACGAGTGAGGAAGCCCTCAAACGTGAGCGGAAGTCCCGAAATCCCCCCAAAATCTGCACTAACGTTCTCCTCGAGCACTGCTCAGTTCTGACACGTTTCCTAAATTTTTAACACCATTTCAATTTTTAGAAGAATCAAGCATCAAGTTAGCACGAGATATGATGAGATATAAAATATTTCACAAGGTTTAAACACAAAATTTTACGCGCAGGTAGACAGAACAGTTTATTTGTCTTTTCACACGTCTATCATAAGAGTGCAAACAAAAACAGACGAGTCGTGTCCCAAGGCCTTTCTTTATTTTTTTATTTTAAGAGACACAGCTTAACTGTGGTTAAAAATGTCTGCAGCTTCAATCTGATCAAAATCCCCAATCTACACGTACTGACCCTGATTACCATAAGCTGTAAAAGTTCACTCCATTTCCAACAGCTACAGGCTCGTATATCCAAAACAGCTAAGCAGCTAAGCCGCATCTTCGGATCACTATTGATCCTTATTTATAAAACAGTAATGTGCAGGAAGGTTTTTAAGTCTAATTTTCAGCATGCTACATTTAAAACGACGACCAGCTGCACATTTATGCTGTGGCTCTATGAGCAGAACAAAAGAAAGAAAAGAGACTTGATGAAAATCCTTTGAGTTGCAATGAGCATTCAGTCCTTGAGGAACAGTGACCGACACCTGCATTTTCATAACAGGCCTCTGAAGGCACGACTCTTGAATTTGTTCATGCCCACAAATAGTGCAATTTTTTTCCCATCTTTGCTTTGCGGGGACACTGGTGTGTCAGAGCAAACTGTGAGCAACGACAATTCTCCTCCTTCCCCCATCCCAGAATTCCTCCCGTCCCGGTGCGACCGGTTCCTCGCGCGACTGAGAGGTAGGTGCCAGAGTCGGGCTCGTTCTGGCTGAGGACACTCTGTGCCTGTCGATTAGCGTAAGCTGGAACACGCTGTACGGTCGGGCGCGAGACGGCCAGGGAAGGACGGCGCGGCTAGCGGCGGTTCCTCTGCAGGGGGGGTCAGCGTCGGTCAGCGCAGACGTGTCGGGGGGGGGGGGGGGGGGGGGCTTAGGTGAGGTACGTGCGGGACGAGCCGCCACCGCCAGGTCTGGAGCTTAGCGGCGGATCCCCCTCGAGCCTGCGGGGATTCGCCGCTAAGCTCTGCTCCAATTAGACGAGAGCGCTGCTAGACGTGTCCGGTTACCTTTCAGCACGACCCCTTGTGAACTCTCTTGTTTTCACTACCTTCAAAAATTATTTGTAAACATCGGCACACACAGAGCGTGGGGTCACACACAGTGTCTCCTCTCCTGCCGTTCGGTGACGCTAAACTATCATCGGATTTCAAGTTTTAGTTTTGATTTTAAGAAGCGCTGTACTCAGACATGAGCCCGAAAGTCAACTACTGTGACTCTAACGAGCGGGAAGACCGAAAAACAAATTAGATATCTTAAAAGGAAGATCACGTCAGTTGATCTGAAGCTGCAGACAGGGCATCATATCCACCTCATCACAGCTAAAGCCGTGCCCCTTTCTGTGACCTCTTTTTAAACGGCGCGGCAGCAAGTGCACCAAAAACTGCCCACCTCTGTCCAACTCGCGAGTTGAAGAGGTGTAAAGAGTCGCTGCTTTTAAAGCACTGACCCTGGAACGCTGTACACCTCGGATGCAGGATGATAGAAGTTTGAAATTGACAAAGGGTAAAATGATCAGTATCAGTATCTGCAGGAGGCACTGGAATTACCCTGGTGGAAGAGAATGCGTTAATTTTGGAGGCAGTGTGGGTGTTGTTTAAGGTCTCAAGAAAAGGCTTTCAGGGCTACCCTTTTAACTTGACCCAGGAACCAGAGCAGCGCAGATCTTTATCAGAGGAAGAGGATGTCGCGCGTCCCACGCAAAGTCTGAGGAGAACATAAACATTCAGGGTGTTGGGCTCGAACAATATTCCCCCTCACCGGTTTAAGCAAGTCTTCGGCGCTAAGGCCAAACGTGCAAACAGCAGGCGCCCTCCCACATTAACACATACGCCCATCTATGCGCAGGTGGCTAACGATAAATATTATAAATACATGTAATATCTACCCTTGAATTATATATGAAGGGCAAGCTTTGGCCTTGGAGGGGAGCAGTTCCTGCTGGACTGGCGGCTGAATTCACTGCGGTATATAGACTTGCTTTTCGCTCTTTTTTTATGTCCTGGCAAACGGGGCGCTCCTGGGGCGGCCGTAAATCCGCGACCCGCCCCGAGCGCCGCCGCCGCCGCGTACGCGCCCGTCCCGTCCCGTCCCGCCCCCGCCACTCATCCATCTTGCCAGCCGGTCATAAATTCTTTTTTAAAAATCCCCCTTTTAGTTAATTGCTCGGCAAATGTAATTTTTAAAAAGCTTCTAAAAGAGGAAGATATAATTAATCCAGAATCTCAAGCCCCCTCATAACCCACCTCTTGCCCCACCCCCCCCCACCCCCCTCCCCCCGCCCCCCCGCCAAAGTCTTCTTGCCTCAGGCTGAGTACTGAATGTGTGTGGTGTCAGATTCCTGCATTAAACTAAAATGATTACGCAAGGAGGAAGCTCTTGGGTACTCTCTCTCTCTCTCTCTTTCTCCCTCCCTCACTCCCCCTTTCTCTTATCCTCTCTCCCTCTCCCTTCTCAATCCATCTTGCTTTCTCCCTTCATCCCTCTTTCTAGATTCATCTCCTCTCCTTCTCTCGAGCCTTCCCTCCCTCCCTGTCCCTCTCCCCATTTTCCTCCTTTCTCTCTCTCTCCCCCTCTATAACTCCTTTTCTCCCCCATCCTCCTCTCTTCCCCTCTCGTTCCACGGCTTATTGTATCAGACGCGATTGCCCTTGCCTGAGCCGTGAAGGTTCCGGAAAAGGACAGCCTTGCTAAGAAGTTCTGAAGGACGGCCTCTCTCTAATAAGGCAGTGCTGCAGTGCCCTTGGACTGCGAGTTCTCCGCCCGGCGGCTCATGCATCAATCAGTCAGCTTACGCAGGCACGTCTCCAACCTTCACCGGGCCGCGGGAACCGGCCGGCATTTCGGTTATCCGCCCCCCCACGCCAGAGTCCCCGGTCTCAATATAACCTGCTTAAATTAAGACAGAGCTGAGTAACGGTCCTAAACCTGTTTAAAAAAAATTAAAAAACCGCCATCCGACCGGGGCCATTTCAGGCCTTCCATTCAGCAGGCGGTGGTGCGCTATGACTCACTGCTCTGACCTTTACCTTCCTGCCCACAAAAAGGGGACCGTTAAGCTAAAATAAAAACGACTATGACAGTCAGAGCAGAGACGCGCGTTTTCTTTGAATTCGGGCCAGACGAACAGACCAACGCAAACCCAGTTTGAATGCAGCAGAAAACCACCACGGATTAGCCTACCTTTTGGACTGCCTGTCAAAAATGCGCAGCCTATTTATAAAAAGATGCGAATTCAGACTTAACTGCTAAAGCAATCTTAATTTACGTAACATTTTATGTAGGTTTACTGGCAAATCTCACTCCCAGTTGTACACTGTAATATCTGGAACAGTAGATGTCAGTAATAAGGCTTTTGCTTGTTTTAGCGGGATAGTGAAACAACAGGCTATTGTTATCCGACAGGCAACTATCTCCTCGAACAGCTTTCAAGCTGGATGCACCCAACCAACTCCCACATTACAACTAAAAGGAATTCAAAATCGACCAATAGGGGGTGCTGCACGTTCCAAAAAATTATATCTTGGACACCAAATGGCTGAATGAAATGGAAGTAGGTACACGTGATTGTTGGACAGATAAGAGTCAAAATACCAAGTTTGGTGCTTTAACCAAGCTTTTAGGTGCTTTTACCAAGTCAGCGAGGCAAATGACAATGGTTTTTAAGAGGTGTGGGCCGATCGCTACGAGACTCATTATGGTTGTCTGGCGCTCAATTTGGAACTTCTTCTCGAATTTCAACACCTGGAAACTGCCTAGGAACTTCGTCCGCAGACACCGAGCAATCACAATCTGCATTTTCTTCAGGAAATGCATCCCTGTAGTTCAAACTGCTCAACACTCACCTCAGATAAAGACAAACAAGACCTTCTTCTCTTCAATTTCACAACACGCATGTTCACACAGACTGCTCCACATCCAGACCCTGCTCAACACAGCAGGCATACTGTAACTGTCAACTTTGGAGACGCAACTGAAATTAAACCCATTTTTTCCGAATTTCCTGTAGCACTATGGTATAATGGACAGCCCAATACATTTCTGCATGTCAGTCATATGGTTTTGGTAAAAACAGGCCCTGAACAAGTACTGCCTGAAATTAGGAAAGGACACTGAAAGGAATTCAGCGGAGGGACGCTGGTTGTTTCACACTCCGGCGTATGCGTGCGTGTTACACGTGCTGTATGAGAACCGTAAATCACACGCACACGTGTAGCACACGGGTCCGACCCATAAAAACGTCACAGCCCCGCAGCCCGGGGCCTGGAGCTGACATTTCTACACGGCAGACCCCCTCCGTGGCACACTTCCGTGGCTGACAGACGACCAGTCACACGGGCACAGTGATTTAAGACACCCTTTTCCTCTCCTCCTATTCCCCACCTCTGTTCACGCCGTACCCCAGTCCAGGAAGTCCTGCCTACCCTTGGTCCCCTTTAAATAAAAGGGAAATAAATACTAGGAGACACGGGGAGCTCTCTGATGTCAGCCACGGCATTAGCTGTACGTTTGGCTACGGCATTAGCTGTACGTTTGGCTTACGTCCTCTTTATCTGAAGTATTCTTGCTGAGGGGACGGCCTCTCATTGCTAGCCACCAGTTAATTTATTTACCCCCCCCCCAGCCAGGGATTTCTTAATTCAGCCCAATCAGTCGATCGAACTTGATAATCAGAGGGCAGTGTGAGGAGGGGGTGACTGCCCTCGTGTCACAAGCAGTGTTCGAGCTATCCGCCATCTTGGAAAGGTCCGTTTCATGACCCCACCCCCCCCACTAACCCCCAGAAACCCTGACAGAGGACAGCCGGTTGGCTGTGTTTTATTGCTTTGTACTGCCTATGTCTGCATGAAACACACACACACACACACACACACACTGTATTTGTAAGCACTACATAACAATAAAAGCAGTCAGGTAAAGCATTTCCGCGGTGGCAGAGATCACGCGCCATGTTTGCTCTTAGGGTCGAGTGGCTCATTCTGCTAACGCACTGGTTTTGAGTGCGGTGGCACAACCTACTGTCCCCTACAGGGCAGCCCCCAGAGGACACCTCCACAGGGCAGTACCCACAGGACCCCCATGCCCCCACCCCCACCCCCACCCCCACAGGGCAGTACCCACAGGACCCCCCCCCCCATCCCTACAGGGCAGCCCCCAGAGGACCCCTCCACAGGGCAGTACCCACAGGACCCCCCCCCCCCCCACCCCCACAGGGCAGCCTGTAACTGGAAGCAGGGACTTGGCTAGTTATTTGGCTGTTATCACAGTGCAGGAGTGACTCGTGCGGTCGGTGGGGTGGACGCAGCCTGCCTACGCCCCTGCACACGGAGTGAGCTTCTCCAACACAACAGCTGCAGGGCTGGCCTGGGGGGCCTTGGGGTGGCCGAGGGGGGGTAGAGGAACGGAGGCTTGCTGTACACATTTTGGAGGGGTCCGAGCTTTCTCCTGAACCGATGGGGACGCTGCAGTGACCGGATAGGCCAGTGGACGCAGCCCAGTGTAAATCTATTGAACAGTACCAATTATTACACATCACGTTCCATCGCTTTAGCCATGCGGCTAGTGCTAACTAGCCATTAATAACATGTTTACACTACGACATGGTTATGAATGCATTGCGCCCGCCTTATGAAGCTTCAATTAATGCAGATCATCTTCAGAGGGCTTTACGTTCCCCAGCCTCATCACACCCCAGTGAGGCCATTTCATCCTTCCACCTATCCATCCACCCATCCCTCCCTCCCTCCATCCATCCATCTCCCTCTCAGGGCCGCAGGTACAGGGCCGAAGTCCAGCGCACGTCGTTTACAGCACGACTCCCAGCACGGAAACTGAAATGACAACAAGCGGCCGTTTCGCCGCACGCGTAACCCGCCTCCCCCGCCCCCTGGGGAGCGTGACTCACTCGCGGCTCCGCGCCGCCGATAAGGAAAGCACGGTCGCCCCCTGCGTTCGAAGCCAAAACATGTCAATTCGAAAAATTCTCCCAAAAATTCATTAAGCAGCACCACCAAGTGCACTCCTGTCCACACACAAGGCCACGCAGATACAGAGCACCGGGCTCTGCTGGTAACAACCAGACCGTCACGCCATTACCAAGCAGAGGGGACGGAGGAACACCGGAGTACCTGGCGAGGCTAAAGAGTCTGCGGACTCCCTTCACATTTACCGGCTTTGGGTTTCAAACACTTCCGCGGAGTTCGCCTCCTGCAGCACAGAGGCGGGTCCGTTTCGTACAGCGCTGCTGGAAAAAGCTCGGCTTCTCGTTATGACAGTACAGTGTTACTAAAAGTATACGAGCCAGCTTTAGCAATGCGACACCCTTTAAACATTTCTCTTTATAAGTACACACGGGCTATATAACGTTATGGCTCGTGATTCCGTTTGGCTCCAGAATATTTTCAATAATTCATGGAAGCTATGGATCGCCATTGATCTAACTGAAGTAAGAATTAAATCTCATTCCGGTCCCGCTTCGTGTGTCTAAATAAAGAGGGACCTAAGCTGGGAGTCCGGGCTGTTTTCGGGCCCCTGGTCTCTCCCCGAGCGCAGGCGAAGCTAACCCGATCGCCGCCGTTCCCCAATCAGGCGCGGGGGCACGGATAAGCAACGCCGCGACGCGGACGGCGCGTCACACGCCCGTTTACTGCACCTGTCCGTCAGCGAGGCTTCCTGGCAGCCATATGGCGCGCTGCAACAGGAAGCGGTTCGGCGCACCTGCGGAGGTCACCGCCCCCGGCGGCAGGTGTCCGCGTTCCCCCTCACATCACTGTCACGTTAAAACGGCGCAGAGGACGGAACTGTTCACACTGCTAACGGTAACACCGACAGGCAAAAACGCTCAGTTACCGTTAGCTGCCTTTTCACCTCTTTACAAAGAAAAACCCAAAAAAAAAACAGGCGTTCGTTTGACAAACGAAAAAGAAAAGATTGTTTACAACCGCGTTTCAGCCAGTCAGTCAGAGACCGCTCTCCCCCTGAAACGTACGAAGCGCCAGGCTTCACGCTCGCCGCTCACTAGCCAATCAGAAACCGCCTACAGCTTCAGTTCTGCGACAGGAGCCGGCTCACCCCTGAAACAGATTCACGGCGTTTCTCCCCACCGTGGGGGGGGGGGGGGGGGATAGCCAAACAAAGCCAGTAAATGACAGACTTCCCGTTCAGATAAGGCGCTGGTTTAATCTGCAATAATCCAAGATGGCCACATACTCTTGATGTTCTGCGTGTTTACTGGTGAAGCAGGAAGACAAAACAGAGGCAAAGTTTACATCCTGCAGGATCTGCTGAAAACACCACTGTGTCCAAAAACCCTGGGACAAGGGGCCGTGTGGGGAAGAAGACACAGGTCGGGGCCCTTGGGGGGGGTGGGGGGGGGGTAACACAGGTCGGGGCTCTGGGGGAAGAGGACACAGATTGGGGCCCTAGGTTGGGGAAGGGGGGGGGACAGGTCCGAGCCCGGGGGGAGAGGACACCAGGTTATGGGGGACCGTGGAGTAAACATCCGGGTGTGCAAAGGGATAATGTGGAACTCGCTGTGACGGCTCCTGTCTCCTCCAGAGAGCCTGAGTCATGAGTCGGCCTGTTCAGTGCAGGTTATCTGGGCGTGTGCTATCTCAGCTGGCATAAAAACACCTGTCTGGCCAAACATCCATTACTGGAACTGGCCCACATTATATCCCGCCCACCATGTGCTGTGCATGACGTCACTTCCATCAACATCACAGAGCCGAGCAATGAAACACAGAAGTGTGCCGTGATCGGTGATCACAGGTAATGTAAACGCAGACCTAAAATAAACACAAAGAAAGGGCAGGCAGCGGAGCCTCGGCCCGACGCTGCAGGTGAAGCCTGGGTGGGGGGGGGTGGGGAGGGAGGGGTTATTCACACCCGGGCAGAGCTCTGAGCGCAGGTACGGCGCGAAATAACGACTCGCGATACGCGCGCACGGACGCACGCCGCCACGCACCGACGCACGCCGCGTCCGCGGCTGCCGGCCGACGCCGCGACAACTCAAGAACACCGAGCCGCCGCCGCCGGCTCCGGCTTTACCTCCGTCCCACACTGACCCGGTTCCAGCCGCACGGCGGAAAAGCATCGGCCACACCTGATCCAGAAACCTGCCCAATAAACGTAATATTTCCCCCCATATTTCTCTGAACCACAACCACAGGTTTAAAGGCCGGGAAAAGAGCCCGTGGGTCTTCAGGACCAGGGTAGAGCAGCCCTGACAGACGAGGGCTGAGCGTCGCACGTCAAACGCACCGCCAAAGCTTCGGTCAAACGCACCGCCAAAGCTTCGGTCAAACGCAGGGCTGGATAAACACTGGGGACTTCAATCTGACATCCATTTCTAGCTTACCAGAAACTCCGCAGGACATCAGCAAAACCACTCATTTCTTTCACACATACTGCCAAAAATCTACTGCGACAGGCACCCGATTACTACGCTGTGAATTTTAGAAAGAAAAGTGAGCCGCTAAAAATAAACAAATTTTAAAAGAAGTTTGCTGTTATTAACAAAAACTGAAAGACAGACTAAACTAAATCTCTCCACAGATGTATATACACTCAATGGCCACTGTGTTAGCTACATCTGCCTGCTCACACAAATAGCCTGATCCATCAAACAGCATATCTTGTGGCTGCGACTCAATATATAAAAGCACGCAGACGTGGTGAAGAGGTTTAGTTATTTGACCAAGACGTGTGATCTAAGCGACCGTGACAGTGGTATGACTGTTGGTGCCAGACGTGGTGGTTCCAGCATCTCAGAAAAATCTGCCCTCCTGAGATTTTCACACAATTCGGTCTCTACAATTTGTAGAGAACGGTGCGATAAATAAAGACATCCAGCGAGCGGCAGTTTTGTGGGAAAAAACGCCTTGTTAATGAGACAGGTCAGAGGAGAATGGGTAGATATTAAGCTAACAAAAAGGCCTGCACAGTCCCCTGATCTCAAGCCAAGAGAGCACATTGGGATAACGTGGAAGGGTAGGTTTTGCAGCAGGAATCTGTGGCTGAAAAATATGCAGGAACTGCACGATGCCATAAAGTCAGCATGGACCAAAAGCCCTAAGGCATGTTCCCAGCACCTTGTTGAATCTTTGCCACTAAGTACTAGATATGTGTACCTGGCCACTGCAGTGTGTGTGTGTGCGTGTGTGTGGGCATGTTTTACTATCTTTGTGAGAACCAAATGTCCCCACAAGGATAGAAAGATGAGGAAAACTATGCAAGGTGGGGACTTTTTTCTGGTCCCCACAAGTTCAAGAGGCTGTTTTAGGGTTAGGACTTAGGGTTAGGGTTACAATTAGGTTAAGGTTAGGGTTAAGGTTAGGCATGTAGTGGTTGGGGTTAGGATTAGAGGTTACGGAATGAATGTAAGTCAATGGGAAGTCCTCACAAGTATAGCAATACAAACATGCATGCGCGTGTGTGTGTGTGTGTGTGTGTGTGTGTGTGTATGGCTTACTTAAAACAGTTAGTTGCGGTTAAGTAATTTGATTGGGCAAGAGCCATTCCATGACAGCATTTGAACTGTTTACCATATCGCATCACTGTTTGTATTTTAATTGATACATTTCTGCACAGAAACGATTTTTTATGGAACCCTGAAGGAATTATTGTTTGTTGGCAGAGCCAAATAAATGACAAAATCATAATTTGTTGTCTCAATCATTCCTAGAAAGACAGTTTGCAGGCTAGAAGACTGTTGTATAAAAACAATATTACACTCAAGGTTGTGCTGTTATACTGCATATCAGCACGGCTGTGATTCACTTGTAGGCACAAGGCCACAGGCCAAATATATATACATATATACACATACATACATATACATTCATACATGCGCATACACACACAGTGATGTGCAAGAGTTTGAGCACTGCTGGTCAAAGTGAATGTTTGGTTCAAGATAAAACGAGCTCAGCAGGGACCAAAAGTTAAACACGATATATTTCGCTTTTGTTTTTTACTTGCTGAATTTAACACATTAAAAAAGAAAAGTAAATGTGGCATGTGCAAAAGTAGCAATACTTAGTAATGCCTCCTTTGGCAGAAATCACAGCTTACAAACGTAGCCAGCTAACGGTCTTTCGATTCTTGCCTAAATAATTTTTTCCCCACTCTTCCTTGCAGGACACGTCTAGTTCAGAAATATTCTCAGGTCTTCTTGTATGCTCTGCATGTTTGAAATCTCCCCACAGATTTTCAATAATACTCAAGTCTGGGGACTGTGAAGGCCATTCCAAAAACCTTTATCTTTCACAACTTTAAGTAGCTCATGGTTGATTTTGAAGAAGGCCTAAGTTTTGGATCACCGTCTTTGTTGAAATATCCAAACTCTTTCCAGCTTCAATTTCTTCACTGATTCTGGGACACGACCTTCAAGAGGTTATTGGTATCAGGCTGAATCCCGACTTCCTTCCACCCACGTGATAATATTTTCCCCGTGCCACTGGCTGCCACACAACCCCAAAGCATAACAGATCCACCGCATCCTTAAGGGTTCGCAAGGTGTTCATTTCGTCAACTGCTTCCTCAGATTTTCTCCAAATGTATCTCTGGAGGTTACAGCCAAAGAGTTAATTTTTTTGCTTCATCAGTCCACAGCACTTTGTTCCAAAAGGTCTCTGGCTCATCCAAGAGTTGTGTTGCATAAATTCACAACTCTTAGGCTATAACTTTTGGAATGAGACTGCAGGAAAGGTTTCATTTCAACAAGTCTTCCACGCAGCTCAGTTGTGTATAAGCAACACCACACAGTGAAACAGTGCACCAGTACTCCAGAGTGCCAACAAACCTTTCTGCAGCCCTTTGCAGTAATACGTGAGTTTCGCTTCGCATACCTGACTAGTCTATGAGAAGTTCTATGAGAGACTTTCCTTGGTCTCGCAGATCTCACCTCAGCTTTAAGAGCCTTCCCTGAACTTCTATTTCTTAATCATATTTCGGACAGTGAAAATTCTACGCTGGAAGGGTGGTAGATATCTTCTTACAGCCCTTCCCTGCTTTGTAAGAGTCAATTATCTATAATTTCAAGGCCTGCTTTCACTAGGTCAGCTGCTTAGAGAAACCAATGGTTGTTCAGAGTAAGCACAATATTCGCTAAGTTCTGGAATTGTCTTCTCCTGCCTTAATTTAAGGCATAACAAGTCAAATTTAGAGACCTTTTTTAAAAAAAAAAAAAGAAAAAAAGTGAATAAACTGGAAGGGCACCTAAACTTTTGCATATGCCACATGTATAGTTTTGTTTTAAACGGTCAAATTCAGCAAATACATAATAATTGTGAATAAAAAATTTCAGAGATATGTCAGGTTTAAGTTTGTACCCTGGAGAGGTTTGTTTTAACTTTATTTCACTTATAAATTCAACAAAACATGCAGTTTGACCAGGGGTGCCAAAACTTTTGCATACATGGTTTCAGCTTCCAGTACAGTGCTTGGCTTCCAACTGAAGAGTAATAGCATCCAAATGAATCACATTTTTTCTATATTAGTAACACAAAGAAAGAAAAAAACAATAAAGTGGCCGTATAAAGTAATACTATGAACTGACACCATACAGTAGGACCAAGGGAAATGGGTTTGAACCAAAGTACAGGACTAAGTACACAAAGAGGAATGCTTTTGCTTGGAATGATTGAAACAGAGCAGGTGCTTCCATGTTGTGAAGGGGGAAGTTGGGACTCCCTTTCGATGCACCTGAACCAACAGAAAGAGGTGTGGGAACAGCCCCTCCCGCGGGCCTCCTGCGGCCTTTTGACCTGGACCTTTGCCTTCTTCAGTTCGCGTATTGATCGACATGAGAAGACCACCACATAATCACTCCCGACGCCGCAAATCCAAAAATCCATAAGTCTGTCATCTCCACACTCGCGTGTCACCGCGGCAGAGCCATTTAAAACAACTGCTGTTACTCCACGTTTGCTTAATCAGTACTAATCTTTGCTTGCTATTCTTATTCGACAATGGGCTGCACAAAAAGACATAAGACGTTGCCGGTGATCAACTATAAACGACGACATTCTTCGGGGTGATGGCACCAAACAGTCACCAGGACCTCGAATAGGACAGTGCATTTCACAGACATTTCTGTCCTTCATTGATCTCCGATGCCCAAAACCAAACACACTTCCGAACAGCTTCATGGAAGCATAGAGACGAAACAACGCCAGTTCTTCTTCAAATGAAAAATATTCGTAAATTAGGATACCATTAAGAAAAAGTAGTAAATATGCAAGTGCTAATTCTGTGAGTATCCTTTCACGGTAGGTTTGCAATGCAGATCAAGACAGTCTGCAGAACCTATGCCAAATCTTTAGCCTGCTAGTATGAGCAGGTCAGGCGCTAGTTGGCATAAACGAACATAATAATAATAATTATTATTATTATTGCCCTTATTATTATTATTATTATTGTTAATAATAATATATTTTGTTATTCTTTTTTATTTCATTATTTGTATTATTAGCGGACCTTTTTCCAACGGCCAAATGTCGTCAGATCGTAGGCTACAGATATTGCTCTAATCAAACCCATTTACTACTTAACTAACATAAAATATAAAAGACTGATTGCAATGAATCGCCAACAAGCACGGTAGACTAAACAAGCACACACGTACCAGTTACATTTTTATATTTTGTTCATTATTTATTTTTGTAATATTGTGATTAAACAATTCTGAATCTATCGGTTACTCCAGCGGCGCAGCGACATGAGCAACCCGTAGCTGATAAGAACGCAAATTTTTATTGATAAAACGAAACAAAATGGAATCTGCATTCGCGTTCACCCCACGGGCTTGACACAACCCCACTCTCCAGTCATATGTAGCTTCTAATTTTCCAAGTGCACCCCGCTGTGTAGCACAAAATAATTACAACAAAGCAAATGTAGTCCACACACTTAAATCGGGACACACGACACAGCAAAAATAATAAGCGCATTCCCGATTTATACCTCGTTATTTAACAGCTTCCTTCCAGTTATCTACAGTCGTTTTACACGTACCTGCTCGACTCTACCACAGCGTTTCGTAGAAAAACACGATGCATCTTTCCAAACGAGAATCCTCCGAAATCCTTCACTAGGCCCAGTGTACTCGTATTTTCTTTCGACGGTGTCGATTTAAATTATAGTGGACCGGTGAAAAGCTAAATTCGCTCTGAAAACGTCTCGCTCTTGAAACGAAACAATTGAGCTCCGCGCCCAGCACTCGGGTCTGACGGAATTGTTTATTCAAGGTATCCCCGGCACTCTGCAATGCAATATTCACTCCTCCTCTCTTCTGCGTGACGCCATTCTTAAAGGGCCAGTGATCTTTCTGCCCTGATCCGTGCCAGTCAGCGTCGGATCTGATGTCAAGAAGCTTTTCTGTATCACAAAAAAGACTATAAAAAGCCATTAACTCTATACTGGGGATTAAGTCCCCAACACAGAAAAAGAACCTACCAACAAACTGAATGCATTAACACATTATCTTAGTTTAACGGCAAAGTGGAAGTGATCATATTTACAAAATAATATTATTTCTTCACTGTAACTAGACACGCAGTGTTTCGTTGAAATTGAACTCCATAACCTTATGAGCAAATTAACGAATAACTTAGCCACGTGGGTTAAATCCAAACGAGTCCCGCGCTGGGAGTGTGCTCTCCAGGCGCGTTTGGGTTGGGTTTTCACTGTTCTCTTGTGAATAATAAAAAAGAAGTTGTTAACCTTCTTGTGACCCACCCGGACCCACCCCTACTCCAGGGCAGGTCCTTTTTATTTATTCAAGAAGGGCAGCACATTTCCTGCTCCCCCTGCGGTGACAGGGAGCCTCCCGAAACGGAGCTGCGATTTCCGCGCGAGAGCGGGAGGAACTTGCCTACGCAGCTGTCGCCTGTGCCCGCTCCACCAGAATGCGTAAACCACACTTGTGTGGCGGCAAAAACGCGGCAGCAAAAAAATACATATAAACTCAACCTAGAGCAAATAAAAGAGACGCTTTTTTTAGTGGAAATCAAATCGAGCGGTGTGCCTTACATTCATTGGTATCAAAGTGGGTTAACACAACAAGCATCGTGGCCATCTTGTTAAGATGCTAAAAGGCAACTTCGAAGCCCTGACCAGCTAATTTATTTGCCAAGTAGAAGTGGAGAGTAGATGATTATTCATGAATAATGTATTTTTTTCATTTAAAATAATATTTAATTAAGCATGTGATGGACAATTTCTATTTATAGCCCGTTTATTTGTTTTCTGAAATGGTGAACAGCTAATCAATAAGAGAGGGTCTTTGCATTGTGATAAATGTACTTGGAAGTGTAAATCTTTTTAGTGGTGCTGGTTTAACTGCACACACTGCGCTGTCTGTTCTGCTTAATTTTTTATGTTGGACGTTCTCCGTGAACAGATTTGAACTCTGTGACTTTCCACTGCTTGTGGAAATGCACTGAATCAGCAATTTAATCTGTATCTGGCCTCAAAGACCTATGAACTTTACTGACCTTTCCTCTCTGTCCTTTAACCCGAAAAGGCTCTGAGAACTTAGCCACAAGATTCTCCTATTCATTTGGCTATTCATAAGAACCCCCGACCTCTAGCCCACCAGCCTTTCACAGAAATGCAGGTCCGTGAACCTTAACCCTTGACCTCGACAGGGAAGTGTTTTTTCCCCATAGTTTTTTTTTTTTTTTTTTTTTTTAAAGAGGAGTGAAGTTTATTTCAGAAATCATCACCTTGTGTAAAACTGAACAGCTTGCTTCACTCTACTCCACAGATAGCAGAGGGAAGGGAAAGGCTCATTTACTGAACAAGAAATGAGTAGAAAAGGGCAGCATTTAGGGTGACCGTTAAGTTAACAGCCTTGTAAAAATCATTTGTACTGTTTGTTGTGGCATCCTGGTGTTTCATAGGTCACTGTGTTTATTGGTCATGGTCACGCTCCAGGAACCGCCTCTCTATCCTCACTCAGTAATCCAGTGACCCCACTGACAGCGCACTTTTCTCACCAACTGAAACCCGCCTTCGCCCGCGGCCGCATCAGGTCTGCACTCTAATTGTGAGCCCACATTGGCGACCCTCTGCATTAGAACCATTACACCACACACACACTCCCGCTTGTGCTGCAATTAATTGAAATCAGCTAAGACAAGAATAGCTGTCAGATTTTGATTTGCCTGGGCATCTAATTATTAAAGGGAGAAATGTTGGCAGATGAGATTTTGTAATTCCTGTTTAGGACTGGGGAGACCACAACCCAAAAAAATGCAACAAAAAGACAGTGCTTACATGTGGATCAATGTCAAGAGAAGTTAAATGTTCATTTGCTTTTTTTTTTGGCATGAACTAATGATGACACATGGACCATGCTACATAATTAGGAAATATTTTAAAATAAAATATTGTATTAGAAGGTTCCTGGCTCCTGCACATTGTATTTTACATAAGATAAACACCCCCTGCTTCTGCTAAACGTTCCTGGACTCTCATCTGACCCACTATCATATCTGGTGGTTGGTAAAAAATACTGTAAGTCTGGTTAATTTTTCTGTAATGAATCAGTCTCACCGCAGGTGAAGCTGACCTGAAGCTAGGGTGTGTCAGGTGAAAACGTCACAGTAAATTCTCCTGTTGACACCTGTCGAGACTGAAAAAAAAGATAGAGTCAAACACCTGGATACTGGATATGGGACACGAGGGTAGTTGAGGTTATTCATTTGAACTATTCCCAATTGTTTTCTGAAAGTCAAACAGTTCTCTTTATCTTGCATATTATGCGTTTTAAATTCACACAGGACTGAACAGTATGAGGTCAGAGTGGGTGTATGCTAAGCCAGAGGCCTGGAGGCTCTCAGGTGGTTTAAAGGTGTTCACCTGGCGCGCAGGTTAACTCATACAGGTTAAGCATCTCACGCTCACGGAAGTCTGTTGTCTGTCTGTCAGTCTTGTTACTTCAGGAGCTCATTATTTATATGCAGACTGACAGACAGACAGACAGACAAGAAGCTCAAACTGAGTTCACACGCTTGATAACTCCGAGAAAATATGTTTGTAATTTTTTCTTTTTAATCTGTGTTTCTACACCTCCATCAAGGATTGTATTTAAAAAGTTTGAGCATTCTTTTGAATTTTCACCAGGTGTGGGCTACACCATGAAGCTGAATGACAGTTCACTTAATGAACATCAAATATAACAAGCAACATTTCAAATGGTTCCAATTAATTGTTTCCAGTAATAAACACTGTACCTGTGTGAGCACAACAGCTGATGTCAGCACGTGGCAGAGTGATGGACTGACAGTTGAATTTGAATTTAGTTGACTGTGACTAGCGCTCCGTAGTGCTGTCACACATCAGACTCAGTCCCACAGGGACAGGGTGGTCACTCACAGTGTCTTATGGGTTTTTGCTGCAAAAATCGGCCACTAGTCCCTCCCCAGGCACTGCCAGTTACAGCGTAGGCTTGACACCAGACACTCTACCTCTAGTCTGCCAGATTGGTTTCCGGAAAAAATGCTCAATTCTGATTGGTTCTACCAAGATGATTCATCAGATGCAGTATCCAGTCATTGGTTTATTAGCAAAGTACATCCCTAGAAAGTAGGCAGATGTCAAAGTGGGCAAAATTTGAAGTGTCACTATCAACCTGGTTGTTTATATTGTACCATAAGATTATGAGCCAGACAGGTATGGCTACCTGCACTGCAGGTTAATGGACATCTGCTCTCCTGTGCTATGCTGTTCGGCTGGTAGTCAGAGGTGGAAAATCCAGGTTCAGAAAGTACAAGTCTTCCCCAATATATTATTTCAATCACCTGGACTTGCTCATTAGCCCAACACTTCAGCCAGGAGGTGGAACGAATTAGTGAAATCAGCTGGATGAGCCAATGGGTGGAAGAAACCCACGGCAGGACTTTTGACTTTCAGACCCCTGAACTTTCCCCCTCTGCTGGTGGTGTGCAGAACAGAGGCTGGGTCTCTCTTTGAGACCCTCTGGTGAGGGTCTCAAAGCTACACACCCAGCGGCAGGGCTCTTCAGATGGGTGCGGGAGGAACTGAAAATTAATCCCAGGGGTTCAAAAAGGTGGGCTCGGTTTTTTGTTTTTCATATTTAAAAAATGCTGTGCAATTCTTGCACCAAAATGCAAGTTTTTTAAACTCTTCTGCATTAACAGAAAGAAAACAAAGGCTCCCAATATCAGTTAACATTCCACTCATAATTAAACGTCCTCAAACAATATTCAGCATTTTTTAAATGAGTATTTGGGTTTCTGTAACAATACACAATCAGGCATTATCAGTGCAGATATGAACTAATCCTGCTGTACTCATTAAAACAAGCTGCCAGCTTGGTGCGACTGACAGAGACACACTCCCATCCTTTACATAAAAAATAACTGTTAAGAAACAATACGCCGTTACATTATTTTGAGATCCTACGGGTGACAAATGAACAAAAGCTTAATAAAATTAAATCCCGCTGTCACGGTAACACGCCCGTTCCCGTAGGGCATACAATTTCAGATTTACCGTTTAAGGTTTAATAGTAAATGTCTGAATTGATTTATCCACACGCGGCAGATGCAGGCAAAGCATCTCCAAAGCCGCGATAAAGTCGTTCGTGCGGGAACAGAGGTTCAGCCCATGGTTACTGGGGCAGATTAGTGGTCCACTTTCACGTGAACCCATATGGGTGCC
The DNA here is from genome assembly GCA_039654925.1 of Anguilla pacifica. Classification (NCBI taxonomy): domain Eukaryota; kingdom Metazoa; phylum Chordata; class Actinopteri; order Anguilliformes; family Anguillidae; genus Anguilla; species Anguilla pacifica. The sequence goes on from CM077295.1 coordinate 11,337,303, forward strand.
TGTGGGATTGTTTTTTTTTTGTTTTTTTTTTCCATCCTGGGATTGAATTTGATATTGCGTGTACAGTATCTGCACCCTATTCACGCCACCAAAAAAAACACCGCCCACATGGCTTTTGTGTGATCCATTCTTCCTGAAATATGACTAACGGCCACATAAAAGGATCCATGATAAAAAGCTGTTGTCTCTCTCTCTCTGCCCCATAGGCAGGAAAACAGGACAGGCTTCAGACAGAAGTTCCTGATAGTCCCAGGGAAAACAGTTTAACTGCCAGGAGACATTGGCCCTTGAACTTGGTGGCTTCTGTGATGATTACTTTGTACAGGAATAGCAGAGGGTATGGACAGGAAAGCAGGTGCAAACAGGGATACAGTGGAGAGTCAGAGAGAGACAGAGAGAGAGAGAGAGAGAGGGAGGGAGTAAGAGAGGGAGTGAGAGAAAGAGACAGAGGACCTATTCACTGTAAGATGCCCTTTGGACTCAAAAACAAAGGTGGCTGGGTTAGCCTTAGAACCCAGGACGGGATTAATAAGTAACAAGTTCAATGTTGTGTTATTTGGGCCACCACACTGACAGTTGGGAGGTGGGGGATTTTGGTTTTTTTGTTTGGGGGGGGGGGGGGGGCACAGGGGCAGATTGCTAGAGTGAAAACATGGGACACAGGCATGGCCACCCCTAACCTTTTGGGGGCGCTCAGTGAAATTTTTATGTGGGCCCCCTTCCCCTTGTATTAACATGATATATTGTGAACATGTGGGGGTGATATATGGGGGATTGTGATCTCAGACCAGTGGTGGGGGTTGAATTGGCCTATCGAGTGACTTTCCCATACCACCCCCCCAATAAGCATCCACAGGTACAGTATAATACCATGGTGAACCAATGGGAGGAAGAACAAAAAAAAAGAATTGTACAACTCACTGTTACAGTGCCTCCATGTGACTGCTGGGCAATGAACACCTCACACACACACAGGTGAGTGACTGGTCCAGGTGCCAAAGTTCACTGCCAGTGATCAAATCAGTGTGGCACAAGCCACAGGCAGAGACTAAAAAAAGTATACATTTTAACTTAATTAAAGGGGAAGTGGGAGATTTCTCCAGAGAAATCCCAGGCTGCTGTAATTACAGAGATAGAGTGGTAATGAAAACTTACAAGCGCAATGTCGGTTTGCCTCCATCTTAAAGGCCTTCTGTTTTGACTCTTTAAAAGATGTTGCCTGTATGCTTCAGATAGGATGAGGTCACTAAGGCGACCTTTGCCCTCTGACCTTGTGTCCCATTGAGACTCTCAGGGTGCGTTCCATTTCTTTTCACTCCTCACCTCCTTTCCTCCACTCCCCCACTACCACTCGTCTCCTACCCGGAAGTATGTGGAGGATAGGAGGGGAGTCCCGATATTGGAGGAGACGAGTGAAGCGCACAGAACTTCACTGGTGAAACAGCTTCAAGCTCGTCTGCTCCAATATTGGGAGACTGGAGGGAGGGAGGACACAAAGATCGGTTTCCGGGGCATGGAGGGGACGAGGTGGTAGTGGAGGAACGGAGGACACATTTTTCGAGTATTGGGACGCACCCCTTGTTTGCAGGTTTTCTACTGTGAGTGCGGGACCTTCTTAAATGCTTAAACCGAGGGAACCGAGCATTATTATCAAACAAATAACATTGCAGCAGAGAGGCTATCAAACCATGCCATATGTGCGCAGATGCTAGCCAGACCAAACCCTTCTTACGCTGCAAGCCAGCCATCGTTATTTCACAAAGAAATTCAATATTCATTGCTCATGGATGTGGGTCGGACACCCGCACTTCACCGGACGAAAGCTGGTTATTATGACTGCTCGGGACCCTGAGAGGGACAGGCCTGAAGAGGCAGGCCACAGAAAGGGCGCCCTCTGGTGGCGTGGGAGGACCAGATAGAAATGGACAAAATGGAGATGTCAGTGATATTGCCTGGTAGGAGATAAAGTGCTGATGGAGAATCAATACAAGGCAGGCAAGGGAAGAGGAAGACTCTTGTCATAACAGTAAAATAAAACGATAAGCAATGTGTGGCAGTTTGGAGAAACTGACAGAAAACAAACCAGAATCTGACAGGGCTCTTCACTTGAAGTAAGTGAAGTAACTGTCAAATCCTTTAACAAGCGACTTCAGAGGAACAGTCTTGATAAGTGTACAAAGGTATAATGTCTAATGTTTGAACTCTGTACAACAGGGTGACCTGATATTGTTTTCTTGAACCATTCTACTGCCTCCAGACAGGTCAGCTTTTCAGGACGTGGGAATTACTATCGAGAATAAATGAAAACATATTACATTGCATTAAATGTGTTTTTAGTTATGTATTGTTTTGAATAAATTTGCATTGGTGCCGCAAGCTTTCTGTTTACTGCATGTAGTGAATTAGTGGATAGGGGCTTTTGTGACAAGCTTTTTTTGGTTGAGCTCTAAGCAATTAATAACCGGAACAGTTTTGAGACGGTCGAAATGCACAGAATCTGGTTCACTGGGGCGTTGCGAGGTCTGCAGAAACTGTTTGATCTGCCTTGAATCTAGAGCACGGAGGAAACACACACAGAATGCCAATCAGGTCCCAAACAAGGCTGCCACAATGCCGCCCGCAAACGAAAACCGACACATAAGATATTCCCCATACGCGAACTACTTAGGCAGTCAAAGCAAAATGCATGTAAGTCTTAATACCCAGCAGAACCTTGTCAAAAATGTATTAAACAAACAAAACAAAAAAAAATGATGATTAAAAAAACTATGGACAGAATGCTGAAACACATTTAAAAAGCAACCAGCACTGCAAGGAAGAAATAAAGGTCCAGTAAACAGGGTACAGTATCGGATGTGGGTCTGTGTATCAGAAGAAGAAAAAAAACCTTAAGTGCAGTGCCCTATTGATAAAATAAGTATTTCTCGAGCCCTTTGAATGAATAAGGTTATTCCAGGGAAGAATGTCTGTGTTCTGATTGGAAAATATGACCCATTGTGTTGATTCTTGTATTTTAACAATTCCTATGAACGGGCCAGCACCTTAGCCACGTCGCCTCGAGCGGTCTCCTCTTTGAAGTGAGACACGTTTATATCTCTAGGTGGTATAGGATGGCGCGTGTATCCCATTTCTTACTGTATGCCCTTTCAGCCTTGCAAATGAGATTTAACACAAAAGGTTTCCGAAAGAACCCAGCTTAGGGCATGAAAACGACTGGCACTTGAGATCAGAGGGAAAGCGTAGGAGAAAACGGGCTGTCGCCTACTCACGTGCTCAACGTGCAAGTCAAAGGGACTTAAGGACGTATAACGGAGTCATTGAGCTGAATCCTGGAACATTGCGTACCCTCCTACATCTGTGCCATCAAAAGCAATTATTTACTGACGGCTTTTACTGCGTATGAAAAGGGCACAGGCACGGTTCTGTTATAAGAAGTTGAATGAATTCATGATAGAAAGCAAAAAAAATAATAATAATAATAATGTATCTCTTTGGAAATCCACCAGAACCGGAAAATAAATCATTCGTTTTCATTATACCCCCGGTTACCCGGAGACAAACAAATGCAATTCTTTTTTGGGACTGACCTATATTCTTCTGCAATAAAAACAGGCTTCATCCGCCTCATCTCCCTCCAAATGTGAAAAAACGGGTCAGAGCAGATCCACATGTGCGTGGCAGCGTGAGGGAACTAAGCCGGGAGAATCAGACAAGACGTGTGGACCCGCTCGCATTGTGCTGCGTTTGTTCATTATGCTCGCGTGCATTGTTTCCGCATCTTGTTGACCTACTTTGTGCTCTTTGACTAATCCCTGGTCGTTCCACGGGTGGTCGGGGTGTAGCCCTCCCCTGGCTTCCTCATTTGAATATCAGATGGCAAGGACTGGGCCCTTTTTTGAAAAAAAAAAAAAAAAAAAAAAAAAAGAGGAACAATTGTAAACTGCCAAGGGATTTGGAAGTGGAGCGCCAGCCGTCACGCACCAGGTTGCCAGGCGCTCGTGCGGATTCCGTTTGGAACAGCGCCTGTTTCGTTATCTGCACTTTTCTTAACCAGGACTTTCCCCGTGTTTGCGGAGTGAATGTAACAACAGTTGAGATGAGAAAGTGTCGGGATGAACCCGCTTGATTTTGTTAGTGTTTGCTAGTTTTAGTGCCTTTACATTAACGACATTAAAGCCGGATTTTACTGGACCATGAGTGCTGGCAGTAGGGTTTTCGGGGTATTCTCGTAGTCACATACTTGGATCTTCCTTCACATTGTAACACGCAATAGCTCTCTTATTTAACATTTTTTTGTAGTTCTTGTATAATTCTCTGGTCCATATAATTAACAACAGTGCATTGTGTGTTATCACCGCCTATGTGAAGCCAACACCGAGAATATTTTTCTCATGTGGTTTGTAGCCGAAATACCTAAAAGAAAGTAGCCCGACACAATATGTAGGCATAGCTGTACTATTTAATTGATATTTATGCTAACTAGAGTGTGTAGAATGGATTTCAAGGTCTCGTCTTTCATTGTGAAGGCACAGCAAACTTTTTACTTGGATTTTTTTCTAGGCTACTGAAAACAAACAGATCCCCAAGGACCAGTAATCGTATTAAATATTTCCACCAGTAATTTTTCATGATCCCTTTAAGTTTGCCGAATCCCTGGCTAATAAATTTGATTTCGCTCAGCCCCATAGCCTCTCAAAAGGAACCAGGCGTAATTACTGAACTGATGTTTAATTAGGGCAGAGGGAATAATTAACCAGACCGCAGCTGATGCTGCTGTAAGCGCCTGTGTTCAGTTCCTCTTTCAGTTCCTGTAATCCCCAACTCCAATACATAAATAATAATCAGGAAAACAAAAATACGGGAAGGAAGTGAGAAACCTGCATTCGGTGAAACAAGAATTACCACCCGTTTCTATTGTTCCACGGCTCTCAGAATGGACAAACGTCCCAGCGAACGGTGTTACTAAAGCTACGTCCACTCAGTCGAGACTGAGCGTTTCAACCGTTCTTCTTTAGAGAGTGAAAAAACACCACGAAAGCTCAACACTTCACAAATGACGGTCACACAAAAATCTTTCTCTCCCAATGTACTGGTGCTGGGGCTTTCTGTCCTCATGGAGGTGGGTTACAGGCCACTCATCTGGTGTGGTTTAGACTGACCCTCACCCTCTCCCCCCCCCACCCTTACCCCCACCCCAGCAAGGTCAAAGGTGAAGCTGCTGACCTTTGGCAGTGGCTGGGCAGGCCACGTGGGCTGCGTTTGGGGTTACCCCAGTTCGGGCATTCAGCTGCCCCAGTTACTGGCTACCAGATCAGTGGGGAGCCGTCTGGGCGGTTTAACACGTCCTTGGCACACTGGGGGGGGGGGGGGGGGGGCTTTATTCCCGGTCAGGCCTTGCAAGCACCAATTATATGCAAGTGCAGAGCTGGGTTCATACCCCAGCTGACCCCCCCCCCCCCCTCCCCCCCCACACCATATCCACGACCCCAATAATATGCAACAATAATAATAATAATCATCATCATCATAATAATAATATTGATAATAATAATAATAATAAAAACAACAACAACAATAATAATGTCTTGATATGACAGCTCTTTACAATAAAGAAAATAAAATAATTTCCACCACCGAAGACTCTCGGTCCCAAACAGCCATTTTGTGCCAGAAAGCTGCACACAGATCAGCTTAAGTGGACGGAGGGAAGCTGGAGGCAACTGAATTACGAGTGGGAAGGTGGGAGGTTTAGAGAGTCAGGATGGTCCTGTTCTGTGTGATAAGCTCCACAGGAAAATACGACACACATATATTTAACGCATTATGCTTATCCAATTAAAGCACCTAAATTATGAATTATGTACACATGAACAGATAGCTTAGATAAACAGTTTGTGCAGCTCTGGATAAGAGCTTCTGCTAAATGCCTGTAATGTGATTCTGTCCCCTGAAGACTGGAGATTCAGCATGTAATGCTTTCTGGAATTCTCGGATAGTTTAAATCTGAAGTTACTCAACCATCGTCTATCACTCATGGAAAAAAAAAAGAAAATTATAATTTTGATCAATTTTTTGAACAATTCTGTTTCTTCGCTTGCTTTCTACCTCAACCTCATTCTTCTGAAAAATAAAAATTTAGCAGGTGGCAGCGTTGTATTGACGCACAAACTGAAGACATATACAAACGCTTAATATGGTCACACTAAACGTTTCTTTTAAAAAAAAATTAATAATGCGGTTTCTAATGCTCCGTGTATAACTGGATATTATCGTAGTGTCGATTTTTATTGTAGTTCACTATGTTGCAGTGCTAATAAGGATCATTAACATTAAGATCATTAGCAGTTGATTCCTCTTTGCTTAATCACAACTAATGTGGTATCACTTCCTTTGTGCATTTTACATGAAATTATTCCAGTTATAATGGCCAGAAAAATGGTTTTAACCCATCTTCAATTGCTGCTTTATATTTGGAATGATTAAATGCAACTCATTCCCTTTAGCTATTATTCAAATTGTGTTTATGTGAAAAATGTAAAGGCAAATGAATGCTTTCGTATTCGACAGAATAAAGAACGGAGAGATCCACTGCTGGTTTTATGCTTGAGCAGATGTGTACAATGACAGCCAATCTTTTTCAAGGTGTCATGCCAACTTCTGTTCTTGATTCATCGGTTAATTTATCATTTTTTTTTATTTTAAATCTGACATTTCTTTTACATGCCAGGTCAAAACACATTTTACTGTGGTGTGATATAAGGCTTTAACCAGCGCTGCTGCGCAGTTCGTTTTATAGAAAATTATGTCGGGATAATTGGTCGGAACTAAACCCAGCGAACGTGTCGGCACGCGGAGAAAGGACTCGCGACCCCTGCCCTTGGGCTTGTTAATGAAAAAAAAAAACAGGTTCAGGGCCATTATCATCTGAAAGGTGCTTACTCAGTCTCTCCAGCGTCTAGCTTAGTGGACGTCACTGAGCTGTAGCAAAAAAAAAAACATTTTAACAATTACTGCAATTACACCGAGGGCCAGTAACATCTCTCAATTTATTGACAGTAATTACGGAGACGTGTAGAGAGCAGTTGCAGTTCAGACGATGTAAAAGCAATGTTCAGTCTTGTATTGTTAGCACTTTGTTAACGCTGTGTAAAATTTTTGAGGAATACGCTGCAGGCTTATTTTGGATACAGGAGAGCATGGGGCAGCGTCTGTTTAAGAACATTGGCTGGTTTTTTTTTGCGGTACAAAATTAAATGCAGATTATGAGACCGGGGAGGTAAAATAAGTAGCCTGACCTTGCACTGGTGCTGAAACACAATCCCCTGAATGATCCATGGGTCACTAACCTTGTGCTTCATATGATTATTAGGTCTCTCTCTCTCCCCCTCCCCTTCTTTCTCTAACTCTCTCTCTCTCTTACTCTCTCTGTCCCACGCACTCTTCCTCTCTATGTCTCTCTCCCCACCTCCCCCCTCTCTCTCTCTCTCTCTCTCTCTCTCTCTCTCACACACACACACACACACACACACACACAGCACATTACATTAAAGTCTTCTCCCGTGTGACTTAAAACAGTGTAGGTGACCGGTGGTGGCTTCAGGTGCAAGGTTACCAAGAAGGCATAGAGTTCCATTATTCCATTCATTATTGGAGTGTAAAGCTAACAAAGCTGACAAACTAACAGTCAGATGAAAATAGAGCCCACTGCACAGACAGAGGCAGCAGGAGTGAGTAGAGGAGAGAGGTGTGGAGGTAAAGTCAAAGGGAAGAAGGTTGGAGATGGGAGCAGATTCTCAGTGTGATGGGGTCCAGCTGGTGTCCTGCTGAGCGAGCAGAGGGACACTCCAGCCAGGGGATCTCAGAGCAGAGGATGGTGTCCTCCTGAACGAGCAGAGGGACACTCCAGCCAGGGGAGCTCAGAGCAGAGGATGGTGTCCTGCTGAATGAGCAGAGGGACACTACAGCGAGGCGAGCTCAGAGCAGAGGATAGAGGAAACATGGCTGACAGAGGGCTCTCTCTGGAGGCTAAATGCTCCCAGTAGAGTGCCATCCTCTGGAAACAGGATGAGTGGGATGTCCAACTCATCAAGAAAGTTAGCCAGGGGGTCTGGATGGATGGATGGATGGCAGAGAGAATTTAACTACACTCATATATGGGCGCACGCGCACACACACACACACACACACACACACACTCACTCACTCTGTCAGTCTCTCTCAGTCCTAAACTCCGGGCTGTGCTGTGTACCGTTCCGTGTCTGGGGAAAGCCTGCGATTTGTGCCTGTCGTCTGGCATCCCCTCCCCACAGATCCACTCCCCCGCTGTTTGATAACTCAGCGGCTTTACCGGCCGCCCGGGCTGAAGGGAGAACGCGGGGCCGTCGCCACGGCGACACCGCGACTGACAGGTGAGCGGCAGCCCCCGCGACCGACGAGCGGCGCTACGAGCTGCCGAACCCCGCTGAGAGACCACGAGCGCCTCAGCTGCTTCCCGCCGCCGGTCACGCCTGACGCCTCATCGCCGCGGGAACACGCCGGGCAGACTCCACACCACACACACACACAGCGCAGGTATTACCCATCATCCTCGGCAAGTTTCCGCCCGCCGCTAAGCTTTCCTGAACATTAGCTCGCTAAATTGCGTCATTTGTTTAGCAGACGCCGCCATCTCGGGCAAAGATAACCTGCTCGACCGCATCATTCTCTGTAGGGGCCCGATTCACCATGCCACGAACATAAGGAACGAATGAATGAATGAATGCATTCATATAACGCTTTTCCAAATGCTCAAAGTGCTGTTCGGTGATGAGTGGGAACTCACCTCACTCACTGCTAATGTGTAGCACCCACCATTTTGCGCCAGAACACCCACCGCACATTAGCTAAGGTGGAGAGGGAGAGAACTTTTTTTAAACATATATCAGGGGGTGATTAGGTGGCAAGTTTGAGAGAGCCAGGGTACTCTTGGCCCTTTGATCACTGAGACTAGATAACACAGCCTACAGTATTCAGACGGACTGAATACTGGAACTGTGACAGTCCGATGCAGCACCGGCACAACGTTAGTACAGCTCCTAACTGTAAGAGAATAATTAAGCATATGTTTTAATATTTAATCTACTTTCTTTACACATGAGCGGTACGTCTCTTTCGTACACTGCGTTGTCAAGGGCGTGCGGAAAATATTTGACCTTGTCGGAAAAACCCCGCCACCGGCAAGCTACTTCATCCAGGTGGGTTTATCGCGCTCAAGGTTATTTAACGGCGGTGTCTGACCCAGAAATTTAAGGCGGAGCGCGTTTACAGCGTGGCCTACATCCTAAACGCTACGCCGCCGCCACGTCGTGTAGCCCCCCCCCCCCCCGCTAAGTCAGTCATCACCGCGCTAGGGCACCGCCAAAATTAATTCAGTCCCCGCGTAACTGTTTTAAAATGAGCTGGGAGGATCAGAGTGCACACGAGGCCATTGTCTCCCCTATTGCTCTCTAGATAAATGCACCACTGGTGTCAAAAGACAGAATGATGATTGCTTTTTTAAAATCTCATCCAGATTAAGTGAAGGTCAGATGTGACTACAGAAAGGCAATCTCATTGCCATTTTAAACACAGAGATACTGTATTAACTCCAGAAGTATGAATTAAACCGTAACTTGCATCCAAAAACAAATAGGTACGTAAGACAATGCACGCTCCCCTGTAATGTTCCGTTTTGAAAGAATTGTCCTGCAGCACAGCAAAGGTTTATACATCCATTGTCTACACACGCTTATCCTGGGCAGGGTCGCGGGGGGGGTGCTGGAGCCTATCCCAGCATGCTTTTGGCGAGAGGCAGGAATACACCCTGGACAGGCTGCCAATCTATCGCAGGGCACACACACTGTTCACTCTCACACTCATACCTATGGCCAATTTACAGTCTCCAGTTAGCCTAACTGCATGTCTTTGGACTGTGGGAAGAAACCAGAGTACCTGGAGGAAACCCACATGGACACAAAAGTTTATGCACAGCAAAAAATGTATGAAAAAGGAAGCATGCTACACCCTGGGGGCAAAGAGACTGGGGCTGTTACATTTACATTACAGGTATTTAACAGACATTCTTATCCAGAGAGGCTTACACAACTTTTTACATAGCATCCATTTACACAGCTGGATATATGCTGAAGCAATGCAGGTTAAGTACCTTGCTCTAGGGTACAACGGCAGTGCCCTACCTGGGAACCTAACCTGTGACCATTAGGTTACAAGAGCAGCTCCTTACCCATTATACTACACTGCTTCCCTGTTAGGAGGACTCCAAGGGTCCTGCCTGACAGGGGCCTTCAAAAAAATAATAAAACAGGATTCTCTGGGGTGGAGGGGCCCAATGTGAGAGCTTTTCACGGCACCCAAAATCCCAGGTGGCAGGATATGGACGTACACGTTTCATTTGATCCTTATTACATATTATTTTTATGAGCAATGCTAAGCGTTCTGTTGTTGGCCCCATTCACTCCGCGTGTGTTAATTAGAAAACTCCCGTTGTGCGAATCTGGGGGGAAGGCTCTTCGATCAGTGTCGCTATCTTGTTTGCGCCTGCCGAAGTCATCGACGTTTCGCTGTCAGGCCGGGCTATCTGCGTCTCCATCGCCGCGGCCCCTATCGGCAGAACGTCGGCCCAGAGGCTCAGATAAGCTGGCTCGGTAACTCCACGCCACCCGGCGGTCGATCCGCCATCTCAGGACGGAGCGGGCTGCCGGGCCCCACAGGACCGACCGGACCCCACAGCGAAATCTCTCTCCCGCCTGCACACTGATCAATTTACATAATGTACACCTGAGAACAACGCGTTACATGCGTTAGTGTATTTGCACATACTGTACATGTGAACATTTACAGTTCACATCTGGGTTAAGTAAAAAGAACATAGGGCTTGTTTAACACAATGAGGAAGACCTGTTATTGTATAGGTATTAACAGTCATAATTTTCAGTGGTTACAGAATTTGCTATAGCGCCACCTAATGGCCAAATGGTCTCAAATTTCACAAGCTAGTACCAAGTCATAATAATAATAATAATAATAATAATAATAATAATAATAATAATAATAATAAATGCACTTATGCAATTTACTGTTTTAGTCATTCAGTTTACGCATTTCACTGAAGGGACCTACAAAAGTGAATGTCACACGCTGACACTACCGCAACTATAGATTATTCTTATTATCAGTTTGTTTTCAGAAAAAGAAAAAGGAGAAAGAATATAATTTACTGGAGACTTGAGAAATGAAGGTCGAAACCATAACTATTTGCCAATCAGTTTACGTGGCTGACAAATGGGTGCGTTTGAGAGAACATCGGGTAAAAGGACACAGTGACAGATTTACGCAGGCACCACCTGACTGAAGCCTCCAGTGATAATGAGGCAGCGGCTCTGACGCGACTCCGGATGGATCCCGGCTCCTCCCGGGGAGGACGGGGTTAAGGCGAGCAGCGTCTTATTTCTCCCTGCTTTCCTGCGGATTTCAGCGCAAAAAAAAGGAGAGAAAATAACCTCTGTGAATTATTTAGTTCGCTGACCTCTGCGGGGGTGGCGGTGGGGGTGGGTGGGGGGGGGGGCGATTTCGCGCGAAGGTCGTTCGCCGCCGTAGGAGCGGGCGCAGCAGCGGGCCGGCCGATCCTTAGGTGACGGCTGCAAGGTCGCACGTCTCCCTCCGGTTAATAATATATTTGTCACACGCCGGGGTGTTGAGGTGCGCGGGGGCCCTTCCACTTGATTAGCGAGGACCAATAAGGGCTGCCAGAGATGATAAAGGAGATATTGGCTTAAGGAGACGTGTCAGATGTCTCCGGCGCCGCGCCCCGCTCGTCCTTGTTTTACCGGCTCGGGGAGGGAGGGCTGCAGCTCGTCCGCCGGGGGAGGCGGAGCGGGGCGGGCCCAGCCCGTGAGCGCCGGCACCGGGCTCGGCCGTGACTCTGCCACCCTCCCCGCAAGTCTCCCACGGGGAGTCCGTTTGTGCTTTTATTTTTTTATTTTTCTGACAGGGAGGTGTAAATGGGATTAATTTATTGTCCTGAAATTGTCGCGCTTCATAAAGCGCCTAAACTTCAGCCAACTTAATGGCATTCGTTTTAAGCAAAAACACAGGTAAGACTGCAACAACAACTTTATGCACTTTTTATACGGTGCAGTTAAAGCACATTACAAAAACAGACAGGATAGTAGACACAAAAGGCAGTGGAATAAACAATCGTGCAATTTACTGTATTATCCATATTTCCTAAAGCCCACATAATGCTGTCATAAGATTGATATAGCATCTGTCATAACCTGTCAAGAATTGTCGTTACTTCTTATGACAAACTGCACAAATGTGTCTTAATGCATTCGTTGTTTTATTATTGTCTCTGTTATTCTGCTGAATAAAATGTGCCGTGTACATCATGGCTTTGTTATGACAGTTATCATCGTAATACTGTTGAGTTGACATGTCAAGCATTGGGTCATGCTTATGACAGCATTATGCTGGCCTCACAGTTAAAGCAAAGTGTTGGAGAAACAGTTAAGATTTTGCATTACTGCATTGTAATTCTTTTTTATTTTGCTTGGGTGTGTCAATAAAAAAAGAGAATGCAGCCCTAAATCTAGTTTACTCTTATCGAGTTGGGACTCTACCTAGTTTGGGGGAAAAGTGGTTATTATTGATTCTGCTGTTAAAGGGGTTGCCAGTTGATAGATTGCAGCTGTAGCAGTCGGACTGCAGGGTTGCAAACAGGACTGCGGGGTGGATGGCGTTGTCTCTGCGTTTATGACGGCATCACCTTGCTACACGTCACAAAAGGAGGCCGCCGGTTTCCATGGAGAAAGGGTCGGCATTTACCATTATTCAAGCGTCTGGGCGAGAGGGAGACAGCCCGCGTCATGACAACAGAACATGTGACGCAGTACGCTGTAGCGGTGGCAAACCAGCGATGAGGGAGACTAACGGCTTTAACAGGATGGGCAGCTGCCCCAACTGAAGCTCCTCTTGAAGTCCACGAAGCTTGTCACTTCTGCACCGGCTGGGATTTCTGCACGCGTGGTTCTGTTTGTAACTGCGTCTGACTGTGTGTGTTTGCGTGTGTGCATGTGTTTGTGTGTGTGCCTTTGTATGTGTGTGCGCATGAGTGTGTGCGTGCCTGTGTGTGTGCGTGTGTATGTATGTGTGCATGAGTGTGTGCACATGACTAAGTGTGTGTGTGTGTATGTGTGGCTCTGTATGCATGTATGTGTGCACCTGACTGGGTATGCGTGTGTGTATGTGTGCCTCTGTGTGTATGTGTGCCTGTGCGTGTGTGTGTCTGTGTCTCAGAGTGTGCGTGCGTATGTGTGTGTATGTGTGTGTGTCTGTGTGTGAAGCCTGAGGACAGAGGAAGTCAATGAGAATGCAGCAGACCCAGTGACATTTAAGTAACATTGGAGCAGCAACAGGGTTTGCGGGACCCCTGGGGATTACACCCCCTCTACAGCAGCGAAACATCCAGCCTTCAGACGCGAAGGAGACGCACTTAAGGGTGAAGGAAGAGTACTCTATTCTGTTTATACACCCCCCCATCCCTCTCCTGTAGACTGCCCCTCGGATGGGAATTTAGAGTTTGCTTTTAAAACAGCTCTGTGATACTCATAAAGAAAGGCCGCAATTCACAATGCGCATCAATCTTATTTGTCTTTGTGGCTGAACATTAACTTCTCCGTGTCTGTTTGCTTGGAGTTGGATTCTCTGCGGCAGACCTCAATGTCACAGCCAGTCAACTGAAACACACCGCACACACTCAGATTCATAGCCCAGGACAGCTACTGCAGCGTGGAGCAACCTTGTAAACTCAAAGGGTCCATTTGAGTTCAACCATCTCCACCAAGACTACCCCCCACCTTCGGTCAACCAATTGATCATACCTATATTAGTGTTAGCAGCAAGTTCATACCACATAATGAACAAGCCATCTCCACAGAAATATGTTTTTTTTTCTCTAATGGTTTAAGATATCTACAAAAATCAGTTTGTCATTTGGGGGCTGCATCATAGGATGTGGATTGTGTTGTGTTAACTCAGGAACGTGTTTAAGATGAAACAACTTGAGTGGTACAGACAGCAGTGCTGCAAGAAAGTCAAAGTTGCTAGTTTGCTAGGACAGCCCTGACTTCACAGGAAACATTCCTCCTTTGGGAGGCGGGGTGTGGGTACACTCCTCCCCCATCGGGAAAGAAAAGTTTTACACGAACAAAAATTGTTTCCCTTTTTTTAAATGGATCACTGAGCTGGGGAAAGGTTCCTGGGACGAAGAGCGGTTTCTTCGGGGACACGACCAGACAGTTTAGCTTCCTCCAGAGATTTCCCCCAGTTTAGCTTGTGGTTCCAGAAGCTTCTGGGGCCTCAGACACATACTCGTCCTCAGGGGATGTCCAGTCATCCCTAACTCCTGGGGAGGGGGGGGTGGGGGGGGGGGGGTGTCATCTGGCTCCACAGACACATTTCTATCAGTTTCATCCCCTCATTCTTTCTTCATCTGGCACCTCACAGCACAGCTAATACATATTACATTACTGATGGTTTACACATGCACTGGGGGTAGTATGTATGTTTTACTAAACCATACTGCCTTGAACAAAATATCACCACGGGCTGATTTTCATTGGTTCATCTTTTCACCTGTCTTTTAGCGAGAAAAACTGAATCTACCTACAGCGAGTGTACAAAGAGGAAGGACGGGGAAACGAAGGGCAAAAGAATGTAAATCTCAGGCCTCCACATTGGGCGAGCTCATCCATTACACTCCAGCATGCACAAGGTCGATTATAAAATGGCGGACAGACGTGGCTCCCTGTAATTACAGGCTAGCAGGGCTGAGAGAAGGGACTGCAGGGACTTTGAAAGTTGGTGGAAGCTTCACTGTCCAAGACGGCTCAACCTGCTGACATTTTCCCCAAGCAACAGAGTCTAAGGCAGGAGGTTCTTTTACTGTGAAAAGATGCCCGAGTCAGCACTTTCCACTTCCACCAGCTACATGTGAATTGATTGACTCTGTGCAAGAGTCATGTTCTTTCAACAGAATTTCATGTACCAGCAGACTCTGTGCCACGGTGTGCAGGGCTATACCGGGTATACTTGGTAGCCCCACACCTCATCAGGCAAGTTTACATTAGCATTTCCTTGTTTTGCTCACTGCAAATACTCAGTCATGTGCTACACCATGACCCTCTGTCCCATGTCAGGCTGTCTCAGAGCTCGATGCTCTTGCCCTCATGCCCTCAGGAAAAGCGGCTGCTCTCCTGAAATGAGTCCGACTCTTCGGTTCTACTCACCGGCTGAAACCGACACTGACAAAAATGGTTGGGAGGGCCTGTTGAAGGCAGGAGAATCTGAAATGACTGGGCGAGCTAATAACTTTCCCCGGGCACCCACCATTTTCTTGCTGCGGAGGAAATCCATAGCGTCCGATACCACCCGTTCCACAGACCCACCAGACGCCAATTCCTTTCGTCCTCTCTGCTTCTTAAGTACAACTTCCTGTTGCTTGCAGGAGGTTCCAGTACCATTACAGTACAGAATATCCACTGGCAGCAGTGTTGTACCTTGTCCTGCTTCTTTATGAACTTCAGAGGATAGATCAAAAATGAAATGTTTCATCTTCAAAGGTGGAGGCAAAACTTTCAGGACCGAGGGAGCGGAGTGTTGTCTGGAGAGTCTAAAAAAAAAAATCTGTTCTGAGACTCGGCGCTAGCCAGCTCGCACGCTCGTTTCATCTGGAAACAATTCACTGTAGCTCCCAGGCCCGGGGGTGCGGAAGGGCCCGGAAGGTCAGCTCTCAGGTGCTGTTCGGCCGCCTTTGAAAATCCCCGAGGTGCAGGGGTCCAAGGTCCGGGGTTAACTACCAGAAAGCAAGAGCCACGAGCCCAGTCAGATTTCCAGAGGCCGGTTCTTTTCCAGATTTCTTTTTCTCTGAACATGTTTTTACCTCCCAGGTCTCGTAGTTGCGTCCCCGGTTGGACTCGTGTTTGTAGGTCCATCCCGTCGTGTTGAGCCAGCAGTTCAGGCGAGCGCAGAGCGTGCCACCGGGGGCTGCGTCTTTTCCGCCACGCGGCGCACCGGCTGCGCTGCACAGCCGACGCGCCGAAGGGCCGCACTGCGCAGTAGTGCAGCCGCTGTGAGTGGACTGCAAGCACACGGCCCAGCAGAGGAGTCGCCCGTGCTCCAGATGAGACAGGCAGAACACCGCCACCTCCCTCCTCCCTCCTCCAACCACCCTCCTCGGGCGACATTATGGCGGACTATGCACAGCCTACAGTTAGAACAGGCGTGGTCAGGACCAAATTCCAGACAGTGGGGTATAAGGGAACCTCACTCGCTGGAGAAGGAATCGTGTCACTGGATCCACCAGCTGATTGCCTCCTAATTTCTATTCCTTGGAAAGTGAGGATGTCTGTGGGAGTATCATCACCAAAAAAAGGGCACCAGAACTAAAGCGAATGCGTAAAACTGTTTGAACACACAGCCACTTAGTTTATACACAATGTTACCAAACCTAAACAGCCTCACATCCAGTCTGTGACAGTCCGCGGTCTGTCTCCGCGTCCATGTGACAAACTTTATCTGGCTTCCCTGCTTTGTATTCCAGCCCATTAAAAAAAGATACCTGCACTGTAAAGGGTAATCACCTCAGGGTAATCACAAGGAAAGTTATCAGGCCGGATGACCGAAAGAGCTGCAATGATAACCAGGAAGTTACTGGGGAAATAGTCTCCTAAGACCTGGTTGTTGTACCCTCGAGCAAGGTCACTTACCCGAATCACGCCTTTAAAGTTCCAGTACGCATGGATGGCTCCTGAGATGCAAGCTACAGTACGCACCGTTGTCGGGCAGAGCAAATGGACGATGGAACAGAACTCACAAAAGCACTGAAATGGCGGCCTTCCCTCGTGCCCTTGGAGGAGAGCAAACGGATGTTTCCGGGTTTGCGTTTTCACCTTGAAATCAGCAGCCACTCCAGGGCCACGAGAACCAGGACAGACGAGCCGAACTGTGCAATCAGCTGCTCTAATTGACCAATTAAGTGCTGAGGAACCATGAAGGCCCGAACACCCCCGAGGACCTCCAAGGACAGCCGCATGAGCGTCAGCGCTCGAGGGCTGCCCAGTGTGGGCGAGCAGGGCCTTCCTCACGCAGTGTGCCAGCCTCACCGGTCTTCAGGCTTCAGCTGCCAGCTGAGGGTTCTGGTCCTCTCCATGTTCCTGACCAGACAGAGCCACCAAGAGCGCCGATGCTTTGTATTGATCGACATCAACCGGCAACGTCGCACAAGAATGGCTAGGTTTATAATGCTACCCATTCAGGACGGCCGTAGCTGATCTCAAATGGGGTTCAAGTTTCTCACGTTCCCTTCCACAAATAACAGCCTGCTTGGTTTTAGATGGTTTTCTTTTGATTTGAAATTACTAATCCCCCCCCTCCTCCAAGAACCAATTCAATTATTTTAACGCTCTTCCACATATTTAGCTTTTGCCAGTACTATGATGCAGTGCTCATTGCAATAATGAACTTTGAGTTCTGTTGCCAGTGAACGGCTAGCTGCTCACCAATCATCTAAATTTGTAACGAAACATTTTTTTGTCCTACTGAGGGTATTAACTAATAAATAACCCATGTGTTGCCCAGAAGATCTAGCACACTGCAAGCAACAGGCAAGTATTTTACGTAGTTCTCCGTAACATGCGCATCTGTCAAATAAAAGTGTGATTGATACAGGAACAGCAGGAATCGATTAAATTTTAATTAAGTGTTCTTGGAAAAAAATAATTATATGAAAGGCGCATTTCTACGTAAGAACTGTGTGATTGGCAGCAGTGCTGGAAGATCTGCTGTCTGCTCGCTCTCACCCCTGGATCTGGGCGATCACAGCGATCTTCCACACCTCCTTGGAAGCCACCCCCCCACACCCCTTCGGAAGCACCCCCCCCCCCCCCCAAACGCTCCTGCTTCAACAACAAAATCAGTGTAGTGGTGCGATTGGCAGGCAGAAGACAAGGGGGGGGGGGGGGGCTGGCGGTGAGCTGGTAGAGCGAGTTCCATTTCACGCATCACCGGTCGCGACACAAACACTCCGCCACTCTCTCTGTCCTCACACCCCGCCCCCCCCCAATCCCCCCCGTGATCCACCCATCCCCCCCAGAGGACGATCCCAGAGTGCACTGCGTTTCGTGCGCCGGCCCAGCGCGGACATCGATCCGCCGCCCAGCCTGCACGTCGTCCACCCCGCCGGTGCTCTGACACTACCGCCATGTCCTTTCTGCCCGCTGGGTCCCCATGATGTCTCCATTAAAGCCGCAGCTCGTCGTGAGGTATGCTAGCGATGTTTTACATGGGTGGTGTGGAATCACTCCCATCACCCTTCCTTTAATTAATGCCCCCCCTCCCCCCCGCCACAGAGACATTTGGCATTCCAAACAGCGTACTGATGACACAGGCTGGAGTTTTTGGAATTCATTCCAACTGCAGGAGCTGGCTGGCAATTATCGCCCTTGCTGTCAGGTCGAAGGAGCGTCGCGCTCTTGTCTGTGTCTGGACCCGGCCCCAACAGCGATTTTGGACTTGGACACAGCGGCACCTTCACACTTGTGGGGTGAGGACCTTCCCCGAGGGGCACTTTTCCAGGAATGTGGGAAGAGCACAGATTCTCTACGGTAACCAGATGGCCCGCTCCCGTGTTACTGCCACTTTCCTTGCTCCGGCAGGCTCCTGGTTAGGGAGAGGAGAGTTCTGTGTTGTGTTGCAGCCTCATGAATATTCATGCGCAGACGTCCCTAAGAACGGAACATCTACTGCTCCTGGACGGTGCCCTGTTTAATTCATAGGAGGCATGAAATCGGAGTGTAACAGCTCCAGTGGTAGAGAGCAAAGGGTCAAGGTTAATGACGCAGAGCTGGTAAGACTGTGGAATCCGTAGCTACGGTCTACAGCCAGAGCTCACGGGGCAGCCCTGTGGCCATCTGGGGAACTGCATGTATTCATCCATGAATGAAAGACTGCCACCGCATGCTTCCAGATGTGCTAGCCATTAGCTTTAGCCGCGTCGGCCAAAGGCAGCGTTCTGCCCCCGAGCTAGCCGAGCGGGCCCCAGCCGCGCGGTCAGCAAGGCCGGCCGCTGACGCTGATGCGCCAGGATGTGGTCAATGCGGGTCGCGCTGAAGAGGCCTCGGGTAGTTCACCCATTAGCCTCCTGTCACTCACACGTCACTCACAGGCCACGCCCCCTTCCCCCACACTCCAGGAAGCAGACAGAAACTGTCCCTCTCATCTGGATTTGACTTATTTAGTGAGTTGCTTTGCAACTTTCTGTGACAAAAGTCAGCGTGGAGGTCTGTTGCTTTCCCTGAATCAGCTGAGCCTATTTTACTGGAGGGAAACCGAAATGGCGGCTTGCTCCTGCAGCAGAACATCTACTTCACTGGCAGCAGAAAAGAAAAAAAAGAAAAAAATCTGAGCAGTATGACAGAGCTCAACGCGCGCAGCGCTGCTTCCTGGTGACCTCAGTGCACCAGTAACGACGGGCTCTCTCGCTTCCAGGCCGCGCGGCCGCTCGACCCCGCCCCCGCAGAACAGACCGGCGGAGCAGCGTGACGCTCGTTGCAGTCTCCTCTCTCCGGCCGGCCTTCACCCCGCCCGGCTGCCTGTCGAGCGGCGAGCGTCGAGCAGCGAGCAGCGAGCGGCGCACGCCCACACAGAGAGAGCCCTCGCAGGCCCCTCGCAGGCCCCGCCCCGGGAACGAGGACAGAGGTCGGCGCGACCCCGTCGTCCCGCGCGAGCGTAACGGACCTGATAACGAGCGGAGCCGAGCGGAAACCGCCCCCCTCCTCCTCCTCCTCCTCCTCCTCCTCCTCCTCCTGCAGCACGCGGCATTCTCTTTACACGGGCGCGACCAGCGGCCCTGCAGACCTGAGACAGCTCTGCCAAAGACCGCGACAGCCTCGTTCTTATTATTTATTTTTGAACATATCTTTTTTTTCTGAATGAGGTCAGCAGAGGGTACTGGGCTTCTGAAGACCGCCGGTCAGTGGGGTGGTGACTGCGGTTCCAGATTTTTCAGAGAGAATTCTGACCAGTGGTGCCTAATCATGTGCCATGGAGGGCTGGGAGTGTGCTGGTTTTCATTCCAACCATTCACTGCACCTGCTGGTTTCACTAATTAACACTTCCAACCAGTGAGGAGGGAGCTAATTAGTGAAACAGCAGGCGTAGCGATTGGCTGGAATGAAAACCAGCGTACCCCTCGGCCCTCCCTGGCACCTGATTGGTTCTGATGGTTTTGGTAACGGGTTGTCGTGATCTCAGGCCCCACGCTTGTTGACCTCTAACCCTAACCTTGACCCAGCTTGCTCCCCCGACCCCCTTCCAGAACCTTTACCTACCCCATTTAACCTCATTTCAGTCAGAGCACGTCCGGTGGAAAAAAAGCGGACAACCTAATCTGTCCGGCGTGGTAGCTGTGTGGTTTACTCTGTGTGATGTGTTTGCTGGCCGTGCTATTCTGGCTCATGGTTTTCACACCTACAGCTGGATGCTCACTGAAACGGCTCAGGTTAAATACCTCTCAGAAGGACAGAACAGCAGTATCTCACCAGGAACCTGGACCGGTCAGGTCACAAGCCCCAACTAATCCAGTGCACCGTTCGTCCAATTCAGCTTCTGTTTAACAGATTTACTTTCCCCTCTTTCATTTTAATTTGTGAAGAGTGCTGCTTACTAAGTGAAAACAAAGAGTTAGTATGCGGCCATGCGCTCATAACCCATCCATCCACAATTTAACCTGCTTATTCCTGGTCTGGAGCCTATCCCAGCATGCAATGGGCAAGAAGCAGGAATACACCCTGGACAGGTCACCAATCTGTCGCAGAGCAAATTCAAACCCAGGACCTTGTTGCTGTGAGGTGAAAGCTCTATCCGCTGCACCACTGTGCCACTTGTGCTCATAATGATTTGATGGTGTGATGTATGAACATCCTTTGTATCATCTCAGGATGCGGTTCCCGGAGGATCCGTCCTGATTCTTGAAGACCCCTCATGGCGATACATATCCAGCCACGGATTTAACGTTATTTTACAGAATAAACATCCACAAGTCAAGGAAATCAACCCAGCCTCTGTTCGGCGGCAGGATGTCCAGAGCAGTGACTCCGGGAGGCTCAGCGGGTTCAAAACCCACGTTTGCACCCTCTGAGCCCGGAGCGAAGTTCTTCGCTCCGAACGTGTCATCGAACACCCGTTCCCAAGGGCCCACACCTCGCAGGATTCCGCGAAGCCTCCGAGAGGCGCGAAAGTCAGCGGCCCGCGCGAGCCCAACACGGCGAGGAGAAAACACGACGTTCCCCCTCGAGGGCGCTAAAAAACCCACGTGCCCTCTCCCCGCAGCGTGGACGACCTTAAAATCAGAGGCGTAACTACAATTTCACTGCGTATTACGCTCCACAATGTCCTTCCCCAACCCCCAATCCCCCCCGCTCATATCGATCAACGCCATTCAAACAGTTATGAAATATTTAAGTGGGGGGGTGGGGGAGGGGGGAATCTGGAGGATAACATGCATGGCGTGACTCATTTCTACATGTTTAATTTAAAAAGCCACTTATGGAATTTGCAGGGAGAAGGCGAGGAGGAAAAAAATAAAAAAAGCTATCCCACAATGCTGGAAATACCCAATTAACAGTGCGAAGGAGCCAGCTGAGAAGTATTTGGGGAAATCTAATTCCTTTTTAAATTACTCCGCTAAGGGGAGGAGGCAATAAGGCCTTTTATCTAAAACTTGCCGGGAATAATTAGGTTACTGCAGACACGTCTGTTGTTACCCAATAATGAGGCTGGTCTCTGATGGATTCGCGCGACGGCGTTTCGACCTTGAGGAGCGCGCGCGGATGCACGATTGATAACTCCGACGGCCGCGGGCGGAGGCGGGATTCGGGCCCGCGGCGGCACGGCGGTCGGCGCGGAAACGTCGACGGAAATCCAGGCCCCGCCACAGATACAAGAGGGAGGGTGCCGGGTGACGAAACGATCTGGGGTCTTCAAGAAGACAATGTCATCATCCCTTCTTCCTCCTCTCTCCCACTACCCCCCCCCCCCATGTTTTATCTTCCCTGTTCTGTTGCCTGGTGCTGGCGGGGGCGTATGTGGGGGGGGGGGGGGGGGGGGGAGTAATTTGTCCACTGACACATCCCCTGACCTTTTTGCTAGACCTTGAGGAAAAACTGATTTTTCCACTTCAGAACTGCCTCTCCTCATCCCGCCTGACAGCCGGAGCAGAGAGACAACACTGCAGGGCCCAGGAAGGGACTGCCTTTATTTTCTCTCCGCACACCGCCGCCTCGTCTCCGTGGCGACCGCGGCAAGAGAAACCGCCGCTTCGCCTCGGCCGGTAAGCCCAGAAATCCAGAGTCCTCCCGTTTTTTTTTTTTCCCCTCCCAGAATGCCTCCTGTCAGAAGGAGCGTTTAGTTTGGCTCAGTGGAGCGAACTGACACCTAACCACACAAGCTTTCTCCTGGCCTTCTCCTAGCATTTAAATACGTTTCAAGTCTTTTTTTTTCTTTTGCATTCTGAATGAAACAATAAGCCCTGTGAAGTTCAACATTTATTTATTTTATTTCATTTCTATGTATACGGGGGGGGGGTGGGGGGGGGGGGGGGGTGGGGGGGATGTTGGGGACAATAAGACAAGACAAAACATGGCCTTGGCCCAGTTCATACAATCTGGTTTTCAGGTTGGTATCTGTTCTCCAGAGAGGGGGAATGAAGTGATTGAAATCAGATCTTGCTCTGCGTTAAGGACCAGCCAAATTGATTGGGCCTGGACAAAGAAGAATGTAGAGCCTAATGATCTATTGCAGACAGATCATAATTGTCTTTTGTGAATGGCTGTGTAAGCAAAGTAAAGCTTTTCATGCATTAAGTACAGTTTAGTGGTAAGAACAGACGAGCAGTGTTGGGCTGAATGGCCTGTTCTCGTCTTACGTTACGTTATGTTATTTCAGACGGTCGACTTGCGTAGTGCGGTTTATTAAACTGTCTCGGGGCTCACGAATAACCCCCGAAAGCTGGAGTTAGGGGATTTGAGAGTTATGAAGACATATACGTCATAGAAACAAAAAGACGACCCAACTTTAGATTGCGGCATTCAGTAGGATTTCCACGTGTTAGCCTCGCTAATCTCTTTTCTCCGCCAATTCAATAATTCAGTCTGCTAGAGAAGAATGGGTAATTGATGACCAGAAAACTGGTTTATTTTGCGATCCTATTAAAACACGTGCATGGCGTAAACGACGCTTTCCTTTTGGAAAGGTGGCAGAGAACACTGCAGTAATCGCGGGCAGTTTGTAAATTTAATTACACAAGGCATCGTGGGAATTCGCAAGGCTGGCATCCAGTCGGAGGGGCGCACGCGATGTGGTTGGTTTAGGGCGAATTTGTCCTACTTTTTTTTTTTTTTTTTTTTTTTTTTAAGGTAAATGGAGTTTAGGAGATGTTTATGCACCGGGGGAAATTTTCTTTTTTTGTTTTAAACAATAGGACTCCAGCTGAGACAGAAATAGGGCACAAAAGGATTAGCGGTCCTATTTTTCTGCGACAAAATTGAAACATCAATGTTCAATTTTAATCCCACCCGAGAGTATCAAGTACCTTTTCATATTTGCTTACAGTGACATGATGCAGAAACATTATGCATAAGTCTGAGTATTAATTTGCCACAATGTACAATATCTAAAAATATATATGCCCGTATCCCTAATGGTTTATGTCTTAAGCCATCTATAATAGTATAATTATGCCTACCTGAGCTTCAGAAAGGTGTTCTTTCAGGCTCGAGTGTATTCAGACCCTAATCCCTGATCAGTATGCAGAACTCCATTCAAACACGAGCCTGTGATGTAAGAAACACGCAGCGGAACACCGGAGACGCCACAGAGAGGCTCTGTTCACATCGCATTAAAAACAACTTCAAGAAGCGCATCCTTTCCCCCACTAGAATACCACAACAGAGACTCGTCTTGAAAAGGCTGCCTTTGAAGTCTTCCTCTGTGCGTGAAGGGTCCGTTGCCGTACGCGCCAGTCAACCCCTCATATAAACCAACATTGACAAACTGTATACAAGCGGCAAAGCGATAAGGCTAATATGAGCGAGCGTCGCGATGTTTCCCTCTACCTGGGAGACGTAAAAAGAGAGTGGAATGATATACGTGTAGGAATCTGGTAACATATGAAGAATCGCAATGACTAAGTGAACAAGGAGCCGAGACAACAACAACAACAAAAAAAGATCAAATGCATCAAAGCATTAGAAGCTGTGTGTGTGTGTTAGGGATGTGTGTTACAGGAAGTGAAAAGTACTTGTGAAGTATCACATTTCACTCATGAAATGTGATATACGTATATGTGGTGTGGGGATGGCTGGTTTAAGCAGCCACACCTGCCCTGGGTCAAGTTAATTAGACCTGGCCAATTGGATAATTGGTTAAGAATTGGAGAATTGGCCAGGCTAATTGGGCCCAGGAACAGGAGTGGCTGCACCTGTGCGTAGTGAGGTAATCACTGCGCACAGGTTAAATCTGCCATCCCCACCCACACGAGGAGAGCCTCTCTGTCATGACAGTGTTTTAGATCTGCTCCTTTGGCTGCAACATCTTGCCAAACCCTCGTAAATAAACGTGGACTTTTTGAACATCTTCTCCCTGTGTCTCTGTGCTGGAGGGGCCCTTGGAAAGCCACTTCGGTGGCCTGTGGCAGGCATGTTTGCCACAGTATATAATCAGCATAAGTAATGAAAAAGGGATATGCATATTAATACTGGGACCATAATGTGCAACAATTTCTCAAAATGAATTTACTGCCATCAGCTTGATGCTAACATTATGGGATTAGAGGCCCAATACTGGGATCCAACGTACATGCATGTGCACCGCCTATGCAGTACATCAAGTGAAAATGTCTTTTTTAAAAATAATCATCGTTAAGCATGTGACACGTTATGTAGGCCTCAAATCAAAAACTGAAGCAGTTCAAGGGTTTTTTGAGCTGTGAAAGGGAAGGCTCATCTTGCCAAAGTTTTTTCTTCATCTTGACGTTGGGCTGAAACGAGTTGTATTTTACAGAATCTCACCTAAATTCGCCAGACTGATTACTATGTGCGATTAATATAAGAGGGCTAATGAATGCGAATCGCATCATAAAACACCAGTAATGATTTCACTTGGCCCCATGTTCTGCGGCTTTACGAACAGCCTGGGTGCGCTCCAGTGATTCATCGCGTCTTAAAAAGACTTCTTTCTCTGTTCGCTCAGATGTGCCTCGGCTCTGACCCTTCGGAGAGGAAGCGAGCTCGAGCGAGCCTTCCTGGCTCCAGCGCGGAGCACACCTTCAGTAATTAGCAGCTGCATCTCCAGACCCGTGGAGGATGAAAGGGCTGTACCCTGCCTCGAGGTCACAAGGGGGGGGGGGGTCAAAGGTCGCTCAGGGGCCAGCACAAGCAGAACAACTGCCAGATCAAAGGCGGCGCACAATGCACTGTGACATCACAATGGTGAAAAGAATGCCTTTTCCTGTTTGAGGTGAGCTCCCCTTGGCTGTGACTTTTCACACTGTTTTTCTTTATGTTCTACTGCAAATACGTGGAAAAAAAGAATTTAACACATCAGAATACTAAACATTATGACGGTTAGCAAATACTCTTTTTCTCTCTGGCTTCTTATCGTGGCATTTAGCATTCTGCACCAGAAACAAGGCAGGGGAACAGAGAGAACGCAGACAGCAGTCACATGCTGGTGAGGGGCCTATCATCATGTCCGTGGTTGAAGGGCAAACGCTCACATTAG
Source organism: Anguilla pacifica (assembly GCA_039654925.1). Lineage (NCBI taxonomy): Eukaryota > Metazoa > Chordata > Actinopteri > Anguilliformes > Anguillidae > Anguilla > Anguilla pacifica. The sequence goes on from CM077295.1 coordinate 11,363,178, forward strand.
GAAGGCATCTCTGACTGTCATTTTCAGAGACAACAGGCTCTCTGCCCCATTGCGTCCAGGTCAGGCCAGGCTGATCCAGGTGCTCAGCATACACACACACACCCCCCCCCCCCCCCCCCCACCCCGATCGCCTCGTCCCATTACCCCCGTTTCTGCCATCTCCTGGTTGTCTGACACGTTTCAATCTGTCTCACAATCACATCAGCCGTCACAATTAGGCAGCAATACTGTGGGCAAGGTCAGAAATCTCCTCATCTTCATCAGAAATTACCCACACAATTCTTGATATTCACACTGCAAATAAACCGCCAGGTCATCACAATCACGATCATGAGTTAAGATCTCAAAGGCAGGGGAGCACATGCAAATTTGCATTTGCGTTTACAGAGGGAGATCAATTTGGGGGGGGTGGGGGTTCCGGTCCAATTGTAGGGGCTGTTGTGCTGAAAGGACTCTACCTCCCAGGGAGGGGCACATACACCCCTGCCCCCAATGCCTGTCACAACAGCACCTCTGTTCCAGAATGGGGTAGGGGAGAAGATACAGCTGGCCTGTATGGGGGTTTCCCAAAAACTGGCCATGGTGAAAGGGCGGATGTGTTGGGTTTGGGGGGGGGGGGGTGCAGGGGTGGGATTGGGGGTATGGGGGTAGGGCTGAGTCTTTATTTATTTATTTTTTTTAACTGCTGGACCTCCACACTTGCACCTGCTGAAACACCAGTATGACTGCAATCACAAAAAACCCAGTCATTCCCTGATAGCGTCCACACTTTCATTAGCACCAATGCCAGCAGCAAGGACCACTGCTGGCCCTTACGATGCACAGCATCCCTGAAACAAAACGCAAAGGCATAACAACTGCATATTTGTTTCAACATGCGGTTGAGGCCCAGCCAAAACCTTATTTCCATTTGTTTTGTCATTTCAGTCAAGTTCTCTACCAGCTCGACAAAAATGAAAAATGTCACGTCTTAGCAGCTAATTCAGAACTTAATGTGTCGAAGCCACAATGTTGTGTCGCTAAATGTTTTCACCAACCAATATTTAACACCTGTTTTGTTGCCTAGATGGTTATCTTGAAATGGGAGGGTCAGGCATGAAACTAGCGATAAGTGAACATGCAGTGACTATTGTTCTGTCGTGCAGTGACTTCAGCCGTGTCCATCGTATAAAAGCTACAATCAAATATTCCACAGGAAATGGCTAACTGTCCCCCTCCCCATTTCTACAGGTCATATCTTGCAGAGAGAGAGGGTCAATGTCAGCTGTCCCAGCCCTCTGTCCTTCTGAGTAACAAGTGGAGGCGTGAGACCTTCTCACCAAATGTCACCACAGCGTGGGACAGCACTGCAAACAAGCAGATATTGAGCAGATAAAGACGTTCCATTAAAAACACACTGAAAAAACTTGTTTGTGAAGAGCACTCTCTAAAATCACATCACCAGGGGAAAAATGAGAAAATAAAGAGCCAGAAAGCTCGAAGACGTGGGCAGATCAGCACCAGGTGAAGACAGGCCTCACTAATGCTGCTTCTGTGAAGGGGTTGGGGGAAGGGGGGTATGTACTGTATTTGGGGAAAACTTAAGAGAGCTTGGAATTACCCCTCAGGTAAGAAGTATATTGTTACATCGAATTTTAGCACTATGCCGGTTACGTGGAACTTACCCCTCTCCCAAACCCACCCCGGGCTTACATGGGGAGTCCTAAATACCCAAGCTTAAAACTACTGCTCAAAAGATAATGGGGGACAGCTGGTACCCCCCTCCCCCCAGCTGGAACCGCAATGTATAGGTGTGCACAAAGAAGACCAATGAAGAAACTCAAATGTATTACTCAAGTTCGAGAAGGACTGAAGCCGTGCCAGAAACTACGTGGGACCACATATGAAGACAACTACAAAGGAGCTGAGAGCTGTCTTAAGGAGGACCGTCAGACTTAAGGAGGAGTGACAGCACCTTAGCAACAAGGTCGCATGGGGTCCAACCGCCCCGGGCAGGGTTCTTAATGTGGAGGGGCGTATGAACGAACGAACGAGCGCGCTCAGCGTCTACGGCGAGCGGACGGCCCCCTTTCCCCGCGTCGCAAAGACTCAGGAGGTCTCCTCGGGTCTGTGGGAGGCCCTCTGAAAGCGAACCGGCCTGGAAAACCTGACAGTAACACGAGAAGAGAAAGTGAGAGAGAGAGAGAGCAGGGGAGACCGGGTCAATTCGACCGCGATCCCGCCATTCCGTCGGGATCACGGGACGCAGCGGCGGGTCAGGTCCGAGGACGGAGCCCGTGCCGAAGCCTCCCCCAGCCACCCATCCCCCCCCGCCCGTGCGTAGAAGCCCTGGCGGCATGCTGGGAGAGCAGAGCGAGCCTTAAATGGAAGCGGAGCGGGCGGGGGAAAGGTCACCGGAGGTCAGCGGTCTCGCATACCTCGGTGTAAGCGAAGAAGGGGGGGTGGGGGGGGCGGGGCGCGGCGTCCTTCGCCGTGGGGCTCCTCCGTGTTCCCGTCCTCTGACGCCGGGGCGTCGACCTTCAAGAGGTCGCGGGACAGCGTTGCGGGGGCCTCGACCCCTAGAGCAGAAACTCTCAGCGCACCAGCGGCAAGAGGGATGGGGGGGGGGGGGGGGGGGTCAAAGGTCAAAGGTCAGGGAAAGCATGCAGGGGCCTGGGACTTCTCTCTTTGTGTTTATGAACCAGACTCCCACTCCTGACCCAGGAAAGGAATGTTCAGCTGCGAGTGTACGTGTGTCCTGCTCGAGTGGACTTAGCCAGACTGGAACTGAGATCTGAAAAATATGCTTTGCCCCGTTGTCTCTTCTGGGGAAAAAAAAGAAGTGTTTAAAGAACACCTGGCTCTCAAAATGCCTTAATTGGATTTACACATCACTGCTACAACCTGCTTATGACTCAACTGTGGAATGCGGGGGTTGGGGGTGGTTTTATACGTGCCTGTAACCATCACCATAAATAATTTACAAACCACCATGCCCCCCCATCAGCCTCAAAAGAAAAGGGAATCTGTCCATTTCTTGGTAAAACCAACACGCAATACAATTATCAGATTAAAAAAAACCAAAAAACACATGGCCCTACACACACATGCCGACACACGCACACATGCACACACCCACATGCCAACACACACACACACACACACACACACACACACACACACAGGCCTCCCACCTCGACCCCCCCCCCCCCAGTCAGACCCCCCCGGTCCACAGGAGCGCAGTGCGGGGTTTGCTTGTTAGCAGACTCGCACATTCCTCTGGTCTCGGTGACATCACACAGTAAATCAGAGCGGAGATCGGGCCTTTCCCACGGAACCCGACACCCAGCGTTCCGCTCCGCTCCCACCCCATCCGTCTCCGCGCGTTCGAGCGCGGCGGGAGCGCGTCTTCCCGAAACCCGCGGCCGTCCCGTCGGCTTCAGGGAAGCCTCACAGAGCGGTGTGAGTAAGCATCGGCCACGTCACCCCGAGTCTCCCCGCTCTAACACAAAAAGAGGCAAAACGCAGATGGGGAAGCGGAGACGGCTGAGTGCGATGATTCAGAAACTATTTCCCTGAAAAAACCCTTAAGAATGTAACTGGAATTCAGGTGGTTCATTTTAACAGGAGCTCAGAACTGTTGCAGCTCCCCAAAGGTTAAAGAAAACAAAGCGCCAGATAAAAATCCAAAAAGCAAAAAGCTTACGTTATTTTACTTATTATTTTAAGACCGTGTCTGCACACCAGTCTGGCTACCAAAAGCCAAGACAGAATCACCAGACAGACCCACTCGACCCACCCCTCGAACCTCACGCTCACGTGAAACAGATCCGTTTAAGGAAGACGTTTTCTTTTCAGGAAAAACAAGCGAATGTGTGTGTTTTCCTAAAACACACACGTGTGCAGAGCCGGCTGCGACCGAGGCATGCGCGAGTTCGCCCGGTCGCTCAGCTCGCATTTTTAAACCGCGTCTCCGCTTCCCCTCTCTCCCCCCCCGCACGCCGTCCATAATCTGCTGACAAGCCGGGGGCCCGAAGATTAGAAAACCGCTTCATTACCTTCTGACACATCTTGGGGCAAATTTATGAGGCGTAATGCAAAAGCCTGTTTAGGTAATTTACGGACCCCGGGCAAGGGGACGGGGAATCGATGGCTTTACGGCCGGGCCGCAGTCAACACGGGGTTATGGCCGGACCGAAGCGGCATCACGCGCTCCCTCCTGACCCTTCGACCTTCCCACACCCGCCCCGTCCCCGCCTAAAACTGGCACGCACGCACGCACATACACACGCAACAGAAAGTCAGCGTCCATGTCCTTTACTGCGTGCTGAAACGCAGGCTTGTTCCCGATTTTCCCACGTAAACACAAGCGTTTATCAAATCTGATCATTCTGGTGGCTGTGCCTGTCAGGGGCTAGGACTGGAAAACCAGCTTTAAAAAGCATGGGCAAAGACTCGTTTCCCTAATCCAGTAAAAGCAGTGTACCTTATTTCATTGGGAAATAGAGGCTCAGCCCTATCTTGAGGAAAACACGTTTCAGCAAAACTAAAAGAAAGGGTAAAATCCATTGGTGAAAAACTTGAATATTTCAATTGAAATTCTAATTAAAATTATATTTTTAAAAATATATGGTTAAAGTAATGCATTTTTATCTAACATGAAATGGAATTAAACATTCACTAGGCTAAACTGCGCAGAATGCTATGTGTAATCACATATTTTGGTCATGAAAGATTTTCAGTGTTCTTAAAATAGTTCTCTTTTGCCACTGAATGAAAGCAGCTAGGAATTTGAACCTGATGGGAATGCAATAAAAGCTACGACACTGACACCTGCTGGACATAAAGGGAATTATCACCACCGAATTAAAAAAACAATAATCGAAGAATTTTCGATCAAAAATATTTCTCTCGACTACAAGAGAAGACATATTCAACACAATTTTGCAATTTAACGTTCTGAGGTGTGCTTCTAGGAAACATGCAGTCATTTGTTAAATTACTGCATAAAACTGTCTAAAATCATGCATCTGGAATTCTTCTCATGAATTACAATTTTCAAATAAGTATGCATATCATTAAATATATTTAATATATAGATTATTAAACTGAAACAAGTATCAAATTCACAACATTTAAAAGAGATGTCTTATCGATTAACTGAATTTTCCAGCTTTTCAGAAAGTGTCCAGCAGGGGGTGCTGCTCAACCACAAGCAGATGATTAAGTTTTTTTCTCATGATTCATAATCAGCTCGTCCCCTTCAGGAGTAAGAGCACCGACTCGTTCAGAAAGTTTTTCAGCTCTTTGTAACAGACAATTCTTTCAGGACTGAACAGGGAATATAAGTAGTAACACTAGCAATGTGATTGACATTAATTTGTCATATAACATGAAAAATCATCATCATCAGCATCATCATCCTCAACGTCATAGGATGGGCAGGGAAAGATTCATTTTTGCAGTTACAGTTACTACTGAAGGACCAATAGATGAACTGAGAGCTGAGACAGACTAACTGGAAAACCTCCCATCTTTTACAATAACAGTCAAGGGTACTTTAAGGTCATTAAGTCAGGACCTTGGTTTGACACCCCACGCAGGAGGCTCTCTCATAAGCCGCTTTTCCACCGCATGGTACCGGCTCAGCTCGACTCGACTCTACTTGACTTTTTTGACTTTCCATTGGGCAAAAGTTGTGGATAGCACCTGGTACCTGGTACTTTTTTTGGTATCACCTCCGTTGAGGTTCCAAGCGAGCTGAGGCGATACCAAAAGGTGACGTGAAAACACTGCAGACCACTGATTGGTCAGAAACGGCAGTTTCATGCGGCGTCGCTATGACGACCAGCTACATTGACGGGGGTACTATCTGCAGTGGGAAACAAAGTACCTGGTACCAAAGTCGAGTAGAGTCGAGTCGAGTTGAGCCGGTACCATGCTGTGGAAAAGCGGCTATACTGTAGCACAGGGGCCCCATTACTCTAATGGTCACGTTGCCCCCTACTGGCTGGCCAGCGCCACTTACAGCAAAATGAGTCAGCCAAGAAATTGTATTCAGTTAGCGGACACCCTTATCCAGAGTGTCTTACAGTGTAAGAGAATGACAATGAGAAGATGAACCTGGAGGTTAAGAGCCTGACCGGCATGCATATCCCAGCTAACACAAAACGTTCTCAGAATGTTGATGTCATGTAGTGGCAATGTTATTATAACGACAAAACATTAATTACATTAAAGGTATTTAGTAGACATTCTTATCCAGAGCGACTTACACAGCATTTACATTGCATCCATTTATACAGCTGGATATATACTGAATCAATGCCGACGTACCTTGCTCAAGGGCACAATGACAGCGCCCAACCCGGGAATCAAATCTGAGAGCGTCAGGTTGCAAGACCAGTTTCTTACCCATTATACTGCACTGCCGCCTGTAACATGGTGATAGCCTTTTATGTTAGCCTGCAGTGCTCCTGGATCAGCAGTAAGTAAGCGTAGAGGAAAGCAGCCCCGCAAACACCCATGCACAGAGTACTGAATACTCAAAACCATGCATCAGTGAACAGAAAGAATTTAAGCGGGCAAAATTGTTTTTGATCCAAGCCTGAAGCTTCAGCCTTATTATTTCCTGCAGATTGAATCTCTGCGATTGCTTTTCAGGTGAAGATGAAAGTCGAAGAGAGCAGTGAACTTGCCTTGGTAAAAAACACCACTGAGACGGACCCCTTGGCTGCTGTTCTAGAAACATCTCTCGTGGAAAATGTGGGCCGGTTCAACAAACCACTTCAGAACACTTCCTTTATCGGTTTTACTCACGTTCAAGATTTTAATCTGAAAACATCTTCTCTCCATCCCCCTGCACACAACCCACACACACCGAGACCTCGCCCACAGCCTCACAGTTCTATTTCAGCATGTTTGTGTCACAACGTTTATGTTAAAAAAAAACAGAGATGCTATCTCTCGAGACCACTGTAGAGAATGATGTAGGTTATGCACACATCCACAGTGCCCACAGGTTTTTATTCCAGTCAGCCTCCTTCACACTCAACTCATCTCATCATTAGTAGGCAGCCAATCTTTCTCTCACAAGTTCTGATAGTGTTAGTGGCGTTGAAATACATTTATAATGCCATTCCCCAGCACTAGATTTGCCAAATGAGTAAATTCTTCACAATGAACTCTGTATCAATCACCCACTGCACGGTAATATACTTCAACAAAATTTCCCCGCTGTCACATTTGATCCTATGAGAAAATCTAGAGCTGGACTGCCCAACCCTGTTCCTGCAGATCTACCATCCTGTAGGGTTCCACTCCAAACCCTAAAAACCCTTTGATATGTGAGGTAGTGTGAGACAGTGTTTGGAATCATTAAATTTCTTCTGCTGCACACACACAGGCACACACACACACACACACACACACACTCGCTCACACACACACACACACACACACGGGCCACTCAGAGCAGAAGACCAGGGCATCCCACATCCCATAATTCACTGCGGTTGACCCAACGCCAGAATTAAATAGCCTCAGCCTCCTCAATGACAGATCAATTTTGAACAAAATATGTTGCTAACAAAAACTAGTACAATCATTTGAAAAACAAATTGCATTCTAAATACTGGATAAATTAATATTTAGTTCTGAAGGAATTCTCACTGGCATTTGAACTGTTAAATACTCCTGAATACATCTGAGAATCTCAACGTTCTGACAACGTGACATGTGACGTACATCTCAGAATCTGAATCTGAATATTTTAGAAATGCCGTTGCATTTCTGAATTCCTGCCAGAAATGTATGTTCTAAAAGGTACTTTATAGCATAAAAACTGGTTCTTATGTTTGGGGGTGGGTTGTAAACAAATGGCAGAAAAATGGTCATTCTTCACATTTACGATGCCATTTACTTTAATTAATAATGATGTGATTATTGCTCACAGCTGGCCAGATATCAGTATTAAAATCCTCTGGAGTCACCACTAACCAACTGGATTAGAACTCTTCTGTCACAACGGCTTTCAATAATGAACCTCAACAGCATTTATTTTCCTTTATTTTCATCACTAGCCTACTTAGTTATTACCCTACTAGGATTGAGGATTTGCAGCTATATAAAAATAGCTCTGAGGACAACCACGGCGCTCCACTACGATACTCACGTGCAGTAGGCCTACAGTTAATTCACCTCCGTAGACCTTACGCAAAGATGAAACAAAAGCTGAGTTTTCGGAAAGCAACTAAGTGTCATCATTTCCATCTCTCATAATCCGGGAGTTTCAGAGGTTTAAAAAGGAAATGATAAAAATTTGTTGCCTTTGGTATTAATTATATTTTTCTAACAAGGGAATGGATAGGATAACCTTTCGTAGGGAATTATAATATTATTACATAACAGTTTGCTTTGTACTTACCACTTAATTACCGGTGTGCCACGTGTTATGGGAATCAGAGCAGGCTGCTACTCCTGATGTGCCCAGAATTCCCCATCTCAACAAAGCCACCAATCTGGGCCGATTAATTTTGTGGTTTGTCTGGCAACCATCCTAAGCTATTGAAGGCTGCATCAACATCACACAGTACCTTCAGTGCCATGCCAGAAACAAAATGGACTGACTAATTACATTGCCTGCGATCCTGCACAGTCGCTACACTTGGCTAAATAAAAACTCAGAGAGATAATATTTGAATATACTCTGTGCAGTCAAGTTCAGTTGTAGCCAATGCTAACACACACATTCATTTCTGTCCTCTCAGCAGTAAAGAAACATTACAGAGCCTTCCACAAAGGTTTACCATAAGGCCTTTACACGTCAACTGGGAAATGCACAAAATTGCCCATCGTTCTCAGATTGCCTCACCAGGTACTACAGGTTCTGTGACGCTGGCATCCGGATTGCACCACACAAGTGGTTTAGTGGTTTGTGGCTGTGCAGGCCAAATTATATAGCCTGAAATTGCTGACTGCAACCCACACAAGCTTCGTGGTTATAATTTCAGGTATTTTTGACCCATTTGGCCTAAAGAGGTAAGAAAATAATGCAGATGCTTCTGCGGAGGGACCTGGACAACATACCCAGAGTAGTCCACTAAGCGCATGAGATACAGTGACACAAACTGTCCCCCATTCATCCACAAAATACAACTTGTCAAAATAACACAATAACTTAATAATGACAAATAAGCACACGGGGAGACACTAGGCAAAAGAAAACATGTATTGCAACTGCATTTTTGTGTGGGGAAAGAAATGATTGACTGTGTGGTTACCACTGACTTACAGCAAAACCTGTGGTTGAAACACCTACACTGGGCTAACTGTACTGGCACTAGTGAGCTACATCTCTCAACCAGCTCATTTCAGACCAGGAAATGAGCTTCAAAAACAAAGCTTGGGGCTCTTTCCAGTCATTTCTTTTATCCTTCCTTGTCTCCTTGGACCTCGCCGAATAGGAAAGGACATCCCAACCTGTTAAATGCTCCTTGAAGGAGTTAGGAGCAAAAAGCTAGGAGATTCCCGAAGGGATGCGAGAGCAAGGAAACACGAGCACATTCTCTGTGGAAGTTTTATGGAAAGTCTGACGTATAAATGATTGACCTGTGGATCCACCTCTACTCATCTGCCACGTCTGTAACTGATGTGGCTTCAAACTGATGCTTGACTGCACAAGGACGCTAACACTAATACGCTAATATTTGCCTAATACTTTCGTTACTTGATTCCTCCATTCTTGCATCCTTTCCTTGCTTCCTCCGATGGGTGGAGCAAGGGCTCATTCCAATCACTTATTTTTACTTCCTTGCTTTGTGTCCTCCCCTTGCTCCTTAGCTCCACCCATAAAAGGAGGCAAAGAAAATGTGAGGATGGAGGAATCAAGGAAATGTGCATGTGGGTCCTTTGGATGCCCACTCAAACCATCTACAGACACTGCACTAATTACAACAGTAACACTAAACTAGCACAGTAGTTATTACAACACAAGACCAATATCATGAGTAAGTCCCATGTAGTAAACAATGCCTATGGCAGCCATTCCAACTAAAACACCGCTGTATAAGCATATAGGGTGGTCATCAGTGACACACCACCACCATGAACACAAACAGCTGCACAGGCAACAAAAAACACTGAAAATGTTACAGGGCTGGAATTACAACAGAATTATCAACATGCAGCGAACAGAAATGATCGCAACAACACAATGAATGACAAAATAGATTAAAAAAAAACAAAACATAACTGCATTGAAAAACACGCAGCACATGAGGTTTTATGTTTGTTGTCGTATGCACCCCGTAAAGTCCAAGCGTGTGCGAGTCGCTGATGCTGTGAGTCGCCTCGTTGGATTAAGGGAGGGATTTCATTTTGTGTTAATCTGCGGGGCAGGAGGCAGCCCGGAGAACCGAGGCTTCTGTTCGTGTGAAGGACTCCTACGCGCCTCCATCGTCTCCAGCTCGCGCGGGAGTGACTTCACCCCAGAATGAACCTGTTCTGCTTCTCCCTGGTAAGTGAAACTTTCTCCTCCCTCCCGGCACCCCGCGTGCTTAACGAGCCGCGGTTCGTATCGCGCGGCGATTCTGACGGTGCGGTTGGCGGTTGACCTGAACAGCGCGGAATGTGGCTTCAATCAGAGCGAGACACAAAGGGTCTGAGCACCGGGGGGTTTTTTCCGGGAAAACTGGTTTCCAGTCTCGCTAAATCAGCGCGTTGACATTGGCTGGCTGACTGGTTTGAACTGAGTTTTGGAATTGGCGAAGTGCTTCTGAAGGAATTGCTGCCGAACACGAATTGCGGGACACCCACGGGCATTTTAACAGCCGCGTTGCCCCTTTATTACTGTGTGTTTGGTGTTATTTGTAATTGAAAGTGAACCGTACACAAATGAGTGGACTCGGGCATGTCATATCAATTTTTTAAATATCGTTCTCCTGTGCAGCTTGACTTTCATATCAGGGTTATTTCCTCCGTTTCAAATTATACAAATCTCATCTACAGATGACACATTTAAATAAATAAAACCAAGAATTATTGTCAAAGGGAAGCAGATATTAAATTTAAGCAACCAGATGAAACGAGTGATGAAATGAGGTCTGATCGGACAGACACTAGGGATAGTGTGCAGGCTTTGAGATGACGCAGTGACCGGTCTCCAGTTCCTTAGATCGCAGGACAGCAGGTCATGCCCGGAGATGAGATATTTGTACTCAATCCCCTGCGGTCTACTTAATTGCAGTCTTGTTGTTGGCCGTCATGTGGGGTAGGTCAATTTATGGGCACACAGCTTTTGAAAAAATAGTTTTTTCTTTTTCTTTCTAGAGATTACGTGATATTTAGGAAAAGCGTCATCTTTTCAGAAAAAAATACACTCCACTATTCACATATTTTGGTATTTCGTTCTGTACACTTTACTGTTTGGGGTTCAGAGAAATATATAGGTTATTCTGTTTAAAGCTAATGCTTTTATGGTTGCTAAATATGGTTTGTTGAATTGTTATCAAATTGAATATCTGAACATGTTAAACAGATGAATGTGTTCATCAGGATAACTTGCTATTTAACAAACCGCAATTATTTTTAGTACTTCTCTTTATACTGTTAATCCAAAACATGAACTATGCTTTTCCTGCAGCACTGCCGCTTTTATTGACCTGTTTAAATAAATGTATGCTTTTTGTTTTCCAAGTCACTCAGCCTCTGAGCATCTGTTAAATTGCACAGGAAATGTACTGAAATCACAGCTTACGAATCAAATAGCCTACTATAAAACTCTGCAGCTGCGGCTGAGGGAAAGGTCAGTGACACTAGTGAAAAAAATGTAACAAATTCACCATAAAATATCTATGTGGTGTTGAAACCTTACAGACCATGCTGGGCTTGTCTCAAACTCTCAGCTATCGAATATAGGCAGCGAGCACGTGGTTGATGCCCAGGTGGTCGATGGGGAACATTTCTGAATGTCTGTACCTGTATACCTCACCCATCACCCATCTCCAGCTTTTATTAGAGTGCACACAGACCCCTGCAAACACGCCACCAGCTCTCTAAAGACACCTTGGTGTGTTCTGGTGACAGTTCTCTCGGTTGTGCATATGTGATCTTTTGGCCTGTTCAGAGGAGAATGGTGGGTTTAGATGATGGAGCAGCTGGTGAGATTTTCTTCAGCCAGGGAAATGTAGGGTGAACTGAGCATGTGCCACCTCTACCTTCCTCCCCCCCTCCGTGTTTCTTTAGATATTCCTCAGTGTGTGGTTGGTAGGTCAAGGGTCTAGGGGTGTAAAGTCATTTTGTTATCTGATTAGGCTTCCTTCAGTTTCACACACGTTTAATGTTCGTTTTACCTGCAGCAAGTATTGATGCTACGTATGACTTCTTTCACTTCTGTGAAGACGCTGGGTGTGGTGTTGGTGGGCTGAGAGGTGAAAAGGGCCTTCAGAGACACATTTCAGCTGTGCGTACCTGTGTAGCATACCTGCGTAGCGTACCTGTGCAGAACACCGCCATTCCGGCTCCGTTGCAGGAGGGGTCCATGGACAGCCTGTACGAGGCGGTCCAGGACGGGGACGAGGGGCGGGTCTACACCGTGCCCAGCCGGTCCTGCAGCCGGCCCTGCAGCCCCGCCGTCGCGCTGGACGAGAACGCCAAATGGCGCGGCTCCGAGCGCTCCATCTCCGCGGTGAGTGTGGGAGTAACCGTGGCGATGGCGCCGAGATCACCTCCCGCGGTCTCTCCCAGTGGGGCCACTGCAGATGCTTCTGCTGAGGGACCTGGACAAATCAGATATCAGGGACTGGGACTTTGACCAACCAGACATCAGGCACTTTGAACAATCAGACATCAGGGACTTTGACCAATCAGACATCAGTCCAGCAATGGTCTAGTTTGATTTTTAATTGCCTGCCTGCAGCATCAAAAAATATCCATAATAATACACTTTATTGGATACTGTATTAAAAGCAAATTAACTGAAATTTCATTCATGTAGCCAAACAACAACCAAATAATTTCTTGATTTAAAACTCCAAAGAGATTTTTGTCAAAGCATCCAGTAGTTTAGTATATAGCCAACACTGTATATACAAAGTAAAGTTTCCAGCAAAGCATGTGCATTTTCAATAACTTAATATTAATTTATAGTTCCTAGATCCAATATTCAAGAAATCTAAGTGAAGTTTTGCACTGACTGAGACAGCTGCATGACTACAAGGTAGGCCCTAAAACCTCAGACTGCTATTGCAGGTTTTGTCCAGGCAGGGGCTTGTTCTGTGGGGCTGCAGCTGGGTACTACTGGAGTCCTTTCAGAACAACGTTACACACAGCAAAATGATCAAACCTACAGCCAAGATGAATGACAGTCAAATTTAGAAAATTAATGGCTTACAGACAGCGCTTTGCATGCGTAACTTGGCATTTTTATACGTTGAAAACTTTTTTTGTTATTATATACTTTACAAATGGTGATAAAAATAATATGGAATTGATCCAATTTGGTAATTAACACAAAAATCACATTTTTCAATAGCAAATGGTATCTATACTAGTATGGGATGACTAATCTGATACATGATAATTAAAGATTAGGTCTCATCTCTGACAGGTATAAACTCTTGTGCAGCTGCTAGTGCAGAAATTGCCTTTACATTAATATCAGGACTGGGTGAGAAATAGAATGCAACAGCTTTTCAACGGGCAGCAAAGAACCAAAAACGTGGGAGCCAAACTGACCTGTGAATACAGTATTGCCAAGACAAAACTAATCGCACACAGAGAGCGGAGATCCAAATGAACCCATCCTGCAGTGATGGACATAACAGTTATAAACATAGGGGATACCATCAGGACAGTGAAACCAGGCTAAATATCGTGCAGCCCAATTAAATCCTATGACGTGGTTTCATGATGTCAGTAAAAGAACTTACCCGCGACAGGACAGATAACCTAAAAAAATATTCACTTTTTGATGAATACAAACTGACTTTGAAGTCGGTATTTGTCTAATATGAGATGCCTGTGTGACCGTTATTATAAACCATGCATTCTATCAATATTTCTGATGGTCAGATAGCAATGTTTTTTTTTTAACACAGAAAAAAACTGCTCACTTGATATCTTTTTCCCCTCTTAGGACCTGTCACTAATCCACGCTACCAATTCAAAAAAGAAAAAAAGAAAGTAAGTGCAGGTTCTTTTAATTTTTTTGTCTTTCAGTTTCTATTACAGGACAAGATGGCTGGTGTTTTCATACATACCAATGAAAGTGAGGGTCGTATCTAACATGCATGCTAAAATGGAGGCTATGACCAACTGTCTCCCCGGAGATAAAGCTATAAGCAGCTCTTTAATATCATATCCTTGCATTTTGAACATGTGGCTTTGACAGTAAGCCTAAAAATGTCTGTTCATACTGAAGTATCATGTGAGAGCTCATTTCTCATGCAGTTGCAACAACTGAAACATTTAAAAACTCTAGGTACTTAGCTTTGTCCATTAACACTAATCAGGGGCGCATTTTGGCGAAAGAATTTTGAACTAAAGCTGCATAACGTATTTGTGCGCCTGTTAACCCCAGACAAAGCGCGCGGCATGTGGTCACTCGCTCAGTGATGTAAGAGGATTCGTTCGCTATATTCACTTACACGCGCCAACCCCCAGAATACACTGAGAGCTCTATCGCAAATTTCTCAGGACGTTTTGCACCGACAGCATTGTATATTAGCGGCGTATGAGTATTAGCGACATAGGAACAAAAGCGGATCCATTCCATATTTGCGGTGAAAGTGCCTACAGGTTCACGAGGCAAAAGTATAATCTTGTGCAAACGATGCGCTCACGACTTGGTCATTGAAAGCGCGCTGTGACGAGCACGCGGATTACACCACTTCCTTGACCCGTCCGCTGTAATGCGTGCTCGAACACGACGGATTACGGCGCTTTGTTGATGGGTGGCCCGGCTGCTTGATCAAGAAACGACCGCTGCTGTGAACTAAACAATCCCCTCAAAACAACATCCAGCAACCCTCATAATTCTCCATATACAAACCGGTTTACTGGTAGAATGGAGATGTAAGAGAGAGAAAAGTTTAATTAAATTATGACCTGTATCTTTTGTATGCGTTCTCCTTTTTTAGACCTCTTGTACCAAAATCCATGTCGGACAATGAAGTACTAGGTTTGTATGCACACTGGTATTGTTGCTAACTTTTACATTTTATTTTCTAAGTGGTGCCTGGTCAAGAATAGAAAAATTGCACCAAGTCTCTTAAAAAAAAACAAAAAAAAAACATATACATACATGCACACACACTGTATGACCAAAAGTATCTGGACACCCCTTGGTCTGAGGCTGTTTTTCATGGTTTGGGTTACACCCTAGTTCCAGTGAAGACAAATCATAATGCAGGAGGTTGCTCTAGGAGCAAAGGGTGGACCAACTCCAATGGTCATATGTCCAATGGTCATACGTTTGGATGAGATGTTGGATGTCAGGTGTCCACATACTTTTGGCCATGTAATATATATATATATATATATATATATATATATATATATATATATATATATAGACAATTGGAGAAATTAAAAAAATTCCTGATCAGGCATATGTGTGTGTGTTTTTTTGACTGTGATGTGATGACAGAACTGCCCCACCCCCTTTTGGGACCTCACATCTGGGTGTAATCATTTTAAAGGTGTGATTTGGATGTTTTTTGTTTTTGCTTTAATCCCCTTCTAGTTTATTGAAGGCTTATACCAAAAAAAAAATGGGCGGGGGGGGGGGGGGGGGGGGGGGGGGCAGGGTTAATGGAGTACAGTAATAAAATATTGACCGTCTGGCTCCTAAAAACCTGTATGCCTGTGAGCACCATTACAGAGCTGTTATTGCCCCCCCCCCCCCCCCCCCCCCAAATCCTGACTGGTTCTGGTGTCCCTCCCACAGATAACACCGACTGTGCTAACGCCTACTGGCAAACAGCCAAAAAGAGAGAGGACGTGGTCCACCTCAAGAACAGTCAGAATGAAGGTAAATGATCTGCGCATTTCTTGTGAAAGCAATTGAAGCAATTCCTTCAGTGTCACTCAGGAGTACCCCCAGCAGATGCCCTTAATCCCTGTGGTACCCCGTAATGTGCTAGAAGGCAAGCGATCTACAGGGATTGTTCTGCCCTTTTGTAACTGGACAAATGCGTCCAATCACTGTAGAGTAAGAGGAAATCCAAATTAGGCGGCATTATAAAAATAAGCTTTTTTAAGCCTTTGGATGTCTGCAGTAGTTTATTGACAGCTGGATATTGAGAATATTGAGAAAGGGAAGCACAGAGCCGAGTGTCTAGTGCATGTAAAATATCTATGGCCAGACCAAGCAAGCAGCAGGTGACTGTTAAAGTCATAGAGCGTACATAGGAACTGGAGAGGGTAGGAGGGGCCAGTTGGTGAAGCCTAGGAAATAATGGGAAACAGCCTCTACTGCGCAGGCCTGTCTAGTTAAATATACATGCCTATGGTTTAAGAGGCCTCTTTTTATTAAGGCTCAGCATGTCCAACCAAAAGCCTTCCCTGGGGTGGGACTCCTCATTTTAAAGATGTGACCTGTTGCCTACAGAGCTGGGGTTAGAGCTGTTACGGGCCAGTTTCCAGACAGGGGAGGACGGACTGCGCCAACTCAACCCACACAGGAGGGTGGCGGAACAGGCCATTCAGGTAAACAGAACAAAGTCCACCATTTTCAGAACTTTCAACCAGAGGTGGCACATAACTAAAAGAGATGGGGCTAGGGTTTAGCTGATAAACCTTTTCTACAGTACACTTTGTGCTTTTCAGATTAAATATTGGAGATAATGACAAATATAATACGTCATGTTATTACGATTATTCAGAAAACAATGTCTACTTGACATCGTTCCTTGCTTCCCTTCCTCCAATCAGACAGGACTTACTGCACTGCCCCTGTAGTTCCAGTGCAGTAAAGAACATGTTGTTATTGCTGATGCTTATTGCACTGTGACATGCAAAGTTGTGTAAGGAAAAAGATTTGCTTCCCTGAGTTTATCCATTGAGTCAGGGTCACAACAAGAGCTGCAATTCGCAACCGATTCATTTATTTTCAGAAAAACTGTGACTTAAACTTTTCAATGTGCTGTTTTAGATTTCAGCACAAGTCACAGATCTACTTTCGATTTGGTTACAATTTGAAAACAAATCCCTGCAGAATCGTCAGAATTTTGAACAAAACATGTCACCAAACAAAAGGTACATGACATTCTTTCGTGTACTTTTCAGATACCTTTGTCCTGAATATTGGCGAAGGCAGATAAAACAGTCAGAAATACGCAGGAATTCCACAGCCAGCCGTGGACAGGGTTAGAGTATGCGAAGTGATCGCCGCAGGTGAGGTCACCTGTGTTAGCGGTCCTGTTTGTTGAGTTGCGTCCCTAATCCTAACCCCCCCCCCCCTCATCTCAGCAGGTAATGAGCTATGGAGCCTGGAGCCCCAGCTGGGAGCCACAGAACAGCTGGCAGCAGGACCCGGTCAGTTTGCCACGTTAACCCTTTACGGTCCACCTAGCGCCCATCCCCAGTGACACGCTTCGCTTCGCTAATGTTTCTGCCAGTTTGACTCTTAATGGCTGCAGTGGAAGGATTTAGATTAGGTGGGTTCCCTCTTGGGGCCCAGGACGCGCTGAATGAGCGGGTACATCGCCCACGATCCGTCCCGTATTAAAATGGTGCCTTGCATATGTTGAAATGGCAAAGGCTTGCTAACGTAAGCTAGCATAAGCTAAGGCTGGGTAAAAGAAAAGCTAATGGCTGAAGCTGGAACATTCACAGACAGGGTCATGGCTAGCAGGATATTGCTAGCTGTAAACACGAAGGGCACTCAGTGTGAAAGGTAAAGGAGTTTTCCCCAAAGCGTGGCGGTCTTTTAGGATGAATGACGGCAGCACGTAGCTCTGGAGGTAATGCGGCGCAGATGGGACTGAGCCTGGTAATCCCCTCCTGCCCCCACCGCTGAGAGGGTTTTCCTGGGGAAAGGGCTGCGCTTGGGGGTGGGGCGTGCAGCGGTCCTGCTTCAGTAGGTCCCGCCAGCCGGCCAGCGTCCGCGAAAGAGGATCAGTGGCCAGCCATCTGCAGACCACGCTGCATCTCTCTCCCTCTCTCTCTCCCTTTCTCTCTCTCCCTCTCACTCTCACTCTCTCTCCTCTCTCTCTCTCCCTCAATGTGAATTAAAATGAAAGATTTCAGAGTGAGCCCAATGGATTAAAATCATAACCCTGGGAAACGCACTAATAACAGCTCACAGCAGTAAAAAAATAAACAAAAACACCCATTCACGATATTCATTCACATTTATGCTTGTCTAAGTTTTATGTCTCAGACTGGATCTCCTGTACACACAGTCCCCAGGTGTGTTTCACAGGTCTCCGATACACTCAGTCCCCAGGTGTAGGTCACAGTAGGGGGTGAAGAATCCATGACAGGGTCCTTTCCTGTTTTCCAATTTCATGTCAAATCAGAAATCGGATAACGGTTCATTTCCCATTTTTCATTCCAACATTGCAAAAGGAAAATCAACAGGCTGTGACATACACGGACCGCGAAGTCATAGTTTCAGGATTTATTTTTATTTAACCCTTATTTACCCAGGGTAGGTTCACTGAGCACGGATGCTCTTTTGCTGGAATGCCAACGCCCTGCTTCACACTCATACACATTCACACGTGGGAGCTGCCCAGTACAACCACAATCCTCTATTGTTGGCCCCTGAGCAGCTCCACTGAAGGGAGAGAACATTTTTTTAGCCAATTAAATCAGGGGACGATTATGTGGAAAGTTTTTTTTTTTTTTTTTTTGTGAGATCTGGGATTTTTGGCCAGGACACCAGGGAATCCCCTACTCTTTGCGAATACTGTCATGGGATCTGTAATGACCACAGTGAGTCAGGACCTCGGTTTAACGTCTCGTCCGAAAGACGGCATCTCCTACAGCACAGTGTCCGCATCACTGCACTGTGGCATTGGGGTTTATTTGACCAGAGGGAAGATTGGCCCCCTGCTGGCCCACCCACAGCAGCAACTCAGTATTCCCTGGTGGTCTCCCATCCAAGTACTAACCAAGCCCACACCTGCTTAGCTTCAGCCAGTCAGTGGGAGCAGAGTGCGTGGTGGTATGGCTGCTGGAAGTGCATCAGGATGCAAGTGCTTAGCGGTGGGCCTCTTTGTGACCTGGTTTGAATGCGGTTCTTGTCTTTCTGCCCCGGGTCAGACCCCAGAAGGGGACAGGGAGAGACCGGAACCCAGGGGAACTCTGCGGAGGGCGCAGAAGTCAGGGCGCCCAAAGAAGGCTGGCCCGGGCCAGCGCGACAAGGCCAGCAGCCCCTTCCCGACAAACGGTACGTCCCGTAAAACAGCCATTTTAACCAGGAGGTCATAGGTTCAGACCCCTGGTGTAGCACAGGTATTTTCAGACATGTTAAGCACAGAGCTGTGTTGTTATTTGAACTTCCTACACTTACTGGAACAGGTCACCCCCCGGACCCCGTTTTTGGTGATGATGCTGCTGCCGCCTCCTGCATGGGTCTGCCGAAGAAGGCGGAGAAGAGGCCGAACACCCCCCAGCAGGCCCAGGAGAGCTCCGCCCTCTCCTGCGCCCCCGGCCCCGCCCCCAGCCCCGCCCCCGGGGCGGCGGAACGAGCCTGGAGCGGGCCCGGGGCGCCCCCCCAAAACCGCCAGCGCTGGAGCACGTCCGGCGAGTGCCCCTCGCCCTGGGGCGGCGGCGGCGGCGGCGGCGCCTCCTACCACACCTGCCGCCGGCCGCTGAGCGAGTACCGCACCTACGCCTGCGACTACACCCTGCCCCGCGCCCCGGACTGGGACCGGCCCGACAGCGCCCCCTACGGGAGCTCCCGCCACCGCAGCCAACAGTCGCCCCAGCGCGTCGCCCGGTCCGCCACCGACGTGGACCTGGGCGACCTCAACAACGTGAGTGAGCCCCGAGGGATCCTGGGTAAAATGCTCTATGGGTGTAAGTCGAACCCGAGTCAGATAACTGCATTTGAAGGAGCGGGGATGTCGGATGCTAAGTCCCGGAGGGACGCGACGCCTGCTGGTTTTCGGTGCGTTTCAGCACTTAATTCATTCATTTCAGTCACTGATTGGCTAAGCGAAGGGCAGCCAGTGTTACCAGCCTGTCTTTCACCGTCTGGGAGTTTTGGCTTCTTTCTGACAAAGCTTGGGCTAATCAAACCAAAGGCCTGTCTATTACCGTCAGTGTCACAGAACCTTAATTAGTCGCTGAGTTACAAGACACACACGGCACACTGAGCTTGACGACAGCTGTCAAGACGCGTGTCAAAAATACAAAACACGACGTACTTAAGTTCACATGACGCAGATGATGTAGAGAGGGCTTTGTGTGAGAACATGACATAAATGAGTAGCGAAAGGGAACTCGAAGATCAAAGTGAGAATGAAAAAGGGAAAGAGAGCAGGGCGTATTCAGCAAAGCCCATTCAGCCTGAAGTAGGCTGTGGGTGAAGTCCACGCCTCATAGCACATGGGCGTTGTACTCTTTTAAAAATCAGCGAATGTGTTCCTTTTACAATTTCATGCGAGCGTGTGAAACTGCGGTGGCCGCACACTCTCCTGAGGGCACTGGTTAGCAGTATCACAGCTCAGGCCTTAGAGAGAGTTACCTTCATTTGTTGCTTAGAAGGGGATAGCACAACCAGTGCATTACAGACAGGGCTGAACACACTTTAGGCTGACTGCGCCTCAGCCAAGCAATACCGAGCTGCTCACAGCCAGATGCAGTCAGTATGTAAATATCAAATACATAAATTACTGTATGCTTAATACTGCACGTTGGCCACACTGTTGTTGCTTATTAACAGATATAGATTTAGCAAAGAAACGTGAATATAAATACAATAATGTATGCTTTATACTGTACCTTGGCCAAAATTATGTTTACAAATTGAAATACAAGCTACTTTTGGATTATTTGAAAATATTAATTCCATTTGTCCTTCAGGAATGTACAAGAACATGTGCCTTCACATATTAAATCACAGTGTTGGGCTCTGAAATTATTCTGTGAGCAAAGCTGCAGTTTAAAAAAAAAGAAAAAAAATCAAGCGTTGACCGTTTTTAAGAGCTCCGAAGGCCCGAAGAAATGGATTATGACCAATAATCCTGGCCTGAGATTTCAGCTCCCCAGATTACAGCGCGGGATTAGGCGATGTTATTGTCCGTGGGGCTCGCCTCTCTCAGTCCCGCGCAGCCTCACTCTGGTGGGCTCTTTGCTCAGCCCCTGTGACATCATCAGCACGTCGATTCTGGGACACGAGCACAGGAAGAGAGAGAACCTGTTCACACATTGCTAACCCTTTATTTGCTGAATGTGAATTCGGTGAACATCGATCGCAATGTAGGAAAGTCTACATAAAATTCATACAGGTTGCTGAAGGAAGGCTGTATCAGCCTCGTAAAATAGAACAAATGAACATCTAAATATTCAGTAACTACGTGCGTCCAGTTAAGTATTCTGCAAACCAATGTTCTGAAGCATGTAAAGAGAGATCGTTTCACTCAGAATAGAAAAGGGGACAACATTACAACCCCTATCAACACATTTACTCAAACTGCGATTGAACAAATCACTAAAAGTTGTAAGTTACAGGAATACGTGTTATAAGAATAAACGAACACAACTTTGGAGCCTTCCGGAACCCCAAATCCGGAACCATCCTATTCCCTCGGGGCACTCAGAGAATGCTTTGTACCATCCCGTCTGAAGGTCGCAGAGTCACACAGGGGGGTATGGGTAAAATGAGGTAGTACAAATGTAGCCAATTTCTGCATTTTGAGTTTCACGTTCCCGGTCATCAGATGGCAAATGATAAAGTTTTGTATGCCTCTCGCTCCGCTTCATCAGGAGACACAGGGACAGGGGAGTTTTTTGGACTTGTAGTGTAGTGCAAAATAGACACTAAAGTTGCAAGAAATATGACAAAGGAGGAGGAGTTAGGCATAGATGTGTGAGGGCACGTAAACATACGGTGACAAGAAGGTTATTCCCAGCTAGAAAGTTTTTTTTTTTTTTTTAGACCCATCTGTCTGTATACGTAATGGCATAAGCAGACCAGATGAAGTTCTTGCAGCAGCCGGGTTCCTGCCTGTGTGCGTAGTTTGTGGTTTAAGACTTCCTGCAGCAATGACCAGTCCTTGAGAAATGAGGACGGAGGTAGAGAGTGAGTGAAAACCTCCATCTTACCGAATGAGTTGAATCATAGTGGACTGTCTCATCCAGCCCAATGCCCCAGAGGATTATAATTTAAAATTTTCCATTTTGAAAGTAACCCCCCCACCCAGCCATCACCCCCCACCATATCAATCGCCCAGATAATTCAAATGGGTATAGTTTCAGATTTTATTTTTATTGTTATTTTGCCAGTAAATTGTTCAGCGAAATAAATCGACTCTTCATTATTTTGTATAGAACATAATTTGAAGGCTCTTTTCCAAAAAAAATAAAAAGCAAACAAGTGCAGACTAAACCAGTAAGTAAAATTCTATCTGTGAGGTGCTTTCGCCAGTAAGCCAGAAACTCTGTAGCCCTGTTACTCGAAATGATGCAGTGCCTCGATACAAGCCACCGCAGTGTCCTACCCACAGCGATTCTGAGGTGTTTTTCCCCCCGCCAGACAAACCCTTCGGCAGATCGGCAGAAGGTGTATTTGCTCACATCCTGTTTGCTAAGAGGAAGTCCCTAACCGACCTCTTCCCTCCTGAGCGATTAGTTACCACCCTGAAGCCGGTGAGGTTGGTCAGACTAGACAGGGGCTCTTTAAGATTGTTTATAACCGCTTAAGAGAAATAAGACGATGCTTCAGAGGAAGGGATCGAATGTCTCGGACAAAGCCAAGAGCAGCAAGCCAAAGGTAGGCCACACTACATGAATGCCACTGTTAAACTTTGTTAACTCTCCTGATATGAAGTGTTTGATACATCTAATTTGTTCCCATTTCAAGTGGGCTTTTTAAAAGGACTTTAAAGGATTGATATTAAATGATTGAAGTTATTCCGTAGAGTTTTTATAGTGATCAGATGGGATTTCAAAATGATTGGCTCTTTTGAAGTTTACATTGCATTTTTTTGATAAAAATCTCAAGAAAGAACCAGATGTAAGAGGAACCAGAGAGGAGAATGGCGACATAATGACATAAATAACGTCAGCCGGAGAAAATTACACAAGTAACAACATGTCACCATTGACCCAAAATCCTTGCCAAAAACTAACAAAAAAAAAAAAAAGTACTTTGCTCACTTGCAGGATTGATATTGTAGAAATATTTAATGTTAAACAGGCAGGGGATTTAATACTGGTGGCCATTACTTGTATGTGTTTTGTAGGTCAAACACAGATGAAATTAGAGCTAGAACTCAAAGATTCCAAGGTACGACCAGGATAACGAGCGGGCGAATCTCTGTCTGAGTGGGTCAATGACAAGAAATGAGCTGGGGCAAATGACAGATGTCCGGTCAAAGCCGGTTGAGGTCCGGTCAAATCACTCGTAAAGGACAGCCCCACTAACAGATGTCCGGTCAAAGCCGGTTGAAGCCCGGTCAGTCATTCGTAAAGGACAGCCCCACTGTTTCTCTTTTCTTTTTTTTTCCCCCCTGCTACTAGCTTAGCCCTGGTATTTAATGGAGATTATAAGGATTATTGCATGATGATAGAATTACTTTATTACACTGATGCAGAGCTGACAGGTTTTAGACAGATTAAAATACTTTTAAGTTTATGAAAAATATATCACAAAATTACAAGGACAAAAAAACAAAAGCATTACATCCAGCTGAATTAGGTGCCTTTTGAATTATTTTTTATGCCCTTTATGCAATTTTTCATGGGTTCCTGTGCCAGTAACTGACACACAGTGAACCAAACGGAAAACTCAAAAATAACACTAGCTACTGTGCACAGCAATGCAACAAACTCAGAAGCCACAGCACTGCTTTTACAAAAGGACACTACGCATCGTGTGTACCCGATGGGGTGTCTGCATCTGCGCGAGCACGATTCTGTACATCCAGGAGCAGCCCTCCTGCTGTGTTATTCCACTGATCACTTGAGAATACATAAACAATGCGTTAGCTTCTCCGTGGATTACAGGCCTGCTGATGTCATCGCGCTCGCGCTCGAAATGCGCTAATCTGTCATTTCTCCTCTCCTGCCCCTCTAGCGCTCCACCAGTTTTGGCCGATTCGATGCCTTGAGACAGCACCCAGTCAAGACAGAGGAGAACAGCGGCCATCTGGTGGGTAGCCTAGCTTATATAAATTTAATCGTTTAAAAAGCCATTTTCTATTGAGTTTCTATCGAGTAGAAATGATATGTAGACGAGGCACCGTCTCACTCGTCAAGCGTAGTCAAACAATCAAAACGGGACCTAGCCAGTAAAAGCCTACACCGCACGCTAACAGAACAGAACACATGGCAACAAAAGCACGAAGATTTTAAGCAAACACGTGACAGCAACAAGCATAAATAAAGGTAACCAAGACAACATAAGAAGAATAACAAGGACAACAGCAGGATAACAATGACTTGGATACACAGCGTGAATCTGTGACCCTCAGAATGAGGTCAGTTAAAAGAAAAGTCACACTAAATTTAAAAAATCCAGCAGCTACAGCCTTATCTGTCGATAACTGTTGATCTGGCCCCATGCTTCTTTGTTGTAGATCTCTCCAAAATCAAAATATTCAAAAAAAATACTTTTCTTTAAATTAGTTATAGACTCAAACCACCCTTGAGAATACACTTATATACTCTCCCTTGCGGTTAAAGCCACCGTAAAGAGTGGTCTCTTTTGCACAGGCCAACGAAGCGTAGTATTTGAATAATCCCTCAGGTGCGATAGAGCAGGACAGAGAGATCGGTGAGGAATGAGTTTCTCTTTTCAGTTACTATGACTTTCGCTTACTCGAATGAGAATATGTTCAGAGAGAATTAAATGAATAAATTTAGCGTGGCATAGCCTGAAAGTGAGTTACAAAAATGCGTCAACTCAAACTCCCCATGCAGCACCAGCATTGAAAAGTAGTTTAGAAAATGGACTTAGTCTTATATTAATCTGCAGGTATCCGCTTAAAGATGGATTGAATGACTCTTTAACTGTCATGCCAAAAATCTTTAAAAATACAAATAAACATTTTTTATCAATCGTTGAACAATAGAACCATAATGAATAAACATGGAACTAGATAACATTTATAAAGGCCATTCTATTGTGTGCTTCCCTTTTCCTGCTTGTTTGTAGAATGTAAATTATCATCGAGAGGAACACCTCGGTTTCAAACTTCTGTCCTCTCAATATCTTTGCATACGTGTGTGCATGTGTGTGTTCATGCTTGTGTGCACATTTTGTCCACATCTGTGTGTGTGAGCACAGTAAAGTGTTCAGTGTTAAATCGACTCTGTGTACATTTCAAATCTCTGTTGGACTTCTACAAATGGAGTTAAGTTGTGTTGACACTGAAAGCTGGGAGTTGTGTTGTTTTGGCTCTGAAAGCTGGGAGTTGAGTTGTGTTGATGCGGAAAGCCGGGAGTTGAGTTGTGTTGATGCTGACATCTGGGAGTTGGGTTGTGTTGACGCTCAAAGCTGGGAGTTGAGTTGTGTTGACGCTCAAAGCTGGGAGTTGAGTTGTGTTGACGCTCAAAGCTGGGAGTTGAGTTGTGTTGATGCTGAAAGTTGGGAGTTGAGTTGTGTTGGCGCTGAAAGCTTGGAGTTGAGTTGTTTTGGCTCTGAAAGCTTGGAGTTGAGTTGTGTTGGTGCTGAAAGCTGGGAGTTGAGTTGTGTTGACGCTCAAAGCTGGGAGTTGAGTTGTGTTGTGTTGGTGCTAAACGCTTTCTCGAATGTGCCCAGCCTTCAGATGGGGAGACCGGAGCAGAGGGCACTGACCCGCAGAAAGCAGGGGGCCTGGGGAAAAAGATGCGGGCCATCTCCATGACCATGCGCAAGAAGATGGGCAAGAGGCACGCCAAAGCCTCCTTCTCCGAGGAGCCGGTGAGTGAGGGGAGGCGCTGACCGGGAGGGATTAGCGCGTCTGTAGTTGAAGGTGTTTAACCTGGGACGGTCAGCCATTCTTAGACTGCAGCTTTACGTAGACAGCTTTACGTGCTTACGTGCATCTGCAAAAAAAAGAACGACCCCAAAAAGGGCCAAGGCCTATTCATAAGCACTGGCCTATTTAACGACTTGCCGCTTGGGGGGGTTAACAGCCAGCCAATCAAATACCCTGACAGTGACATGGCAACTTCTGAAATCAGAACCACACGAGGACAGTAGAGTGGATTAGAAACACCTCCTGTGTCTCCTTATGGGGGGTGCGGAGGGCGCGCTGGGATTATCCATGACCCTATTCAGGAAAAATCTGCACGCTCACACCAAATGGGTCACAGTGCACGGTTTAACAGTCCGGCGGCTTAAATCTCGACTCAGCTGACGTCGGACCGGGACCGTCCCCCTTTTGTTGACCTTTTTTTCTTTTTTGTAAAAGGTCCAGGGCGAGGACGACGCTGAGAGAGACCACGAGGGAGAAGCGGAAAGCTCGCAGCCTTCGGAGAAAGAGCCGGCAAAGACCAGCAACTCCCGGGAGAGTCTCTACAGCAGCCAGAGCTCCTCCAGTGAGTCCAGATCTCAGCTGAGAGAATGAGGCAGGAGCACAGCTTGGTCTCCTGTGCTCTCCAGCAGGGGTCTGAGAGAATGAGGCAGAAGCACAGCTGTGTTTCCTGTCCTCTCCAGGACAGGTCTGAGAGAATGAGGCAGAAGCACAGCTGTGTTTCCTGCGCTCACACCTCAAACCACAGGAAGTGTTAAAAATAAAAATTTTGTGATGCACCTGCCAGTTTGTTGAAGGCAACTAGGGACAGTTTTGTGAAGAAAATTAAACCCAGGGAGTGTCAGATTGGACATGCAAAGCATTGATAAATCGCCTCACCAGGACCTAAGAATACTTTATCCGCCAATAAATTTCCTGGGAATTTATTTTTGAATAAGTATTAGCTTTTCTCCTGAAAATGATTTTATGATATTTTAAATCATAAATTTGCGGTTCAATTTATAAATGAGCTTTGAGCGATCTACATAAGCTAAAGTAAACGAACAATCTGTTTATTTGGAGTATTGTCATGGGTGAACGCTGACCTCTGATGCGGACACACAGGTGGGGTCACCAGTGGCTCAGACGGCTCCAGTGCCCGAGACAGCCTCAGGCTGGAGGAGGACGTCCCGTACACGGGCCAGTTCTGTGGCCGTGCCCGCGTCCACACCGACTTCGTCCCGAGCCCGTACGACAGCGACTCCCTCAAACTGAAGGTACGCAGTTCAGACCCTGGCTGGCCCGCTTGCCCTCATCTGAACAGAGGAAGAACACAAGACCATCATGTTTAAGGAGGATAACAAGCCATACAGCCTCTCAAGAATCATAGTTTTACCTACAGTCCAGAGAGCATGAAGTGGACAGAGGGAGAGTGGTCTTATGATTGACATATGCGCTTGTATACAGTGTTCTAGCTAGTTTGCTGAAGCTAGTTTATACCCTGTCTATACCTAGTGGTAACCAACCCTGCTCCTGTAGATCTAACGTTACTGACCTGTAGGTCTTCACTCCAACCCTAACAAAGCACACCTCATTCAACAGCTAGAGTTTTCACTGAGCTGCACTTGAGTCAGGTGTGCCACATTAGGGTTGAAATGTAACCCTACCGGATGGTAGATCTCCTGGAACAGGGTTGGCTACCACTGTCCTAACCCGTGCCTTGTAAATGCTCATGAAACCCTCACACCTGTCTCTCACGGTTGGACATTTCCCCCCCCCCCCCCCCTCTCCCAGGTAGGCGATATCATCGACGTCATCAGAAAGCCCCCCATGGGGATATGGACGGGGATGCTCAACAACAAGGTGGGGAATTTCAAATTCATCTACGTCGACGTCATCATCGAGGAAGAGGCGGAAGCACCGAAGATAAGACGCCACAGACGGAGCAAACGGCCACGCCCCAAAACATTACAGGAGCTTCTAGAGCGCCTCAATCTGCAGGTGGGCACTGTGGGGCTGCGTGTCAGAGCCATCCTAACCCTGCACACACGCGGCAGGCATGGGGCAGGCCATCATTTCAAATACTGTACCCCAAACTACCACTCCTGGATATTACTGAATATGTAACAACAAACCGTTTCCACCAATATTGAGCACGAACTTCTCATTTCATGTGTCTGCTTAGGCTAGCAGCAAGGTTTGCTTAAAAGAGAGTTTTCACTGGCATCTGAAAAGTATGTTCCAGCACGTTTCACAAACAAACGCACGCACTCACGCACACACACACACACACTATAGATTTCTGGTTTATAATTTGACAGTTTAGAAACTTACGCAAAAAAAAAAAAACGCAACGTAGTACCTCATTGTAAGAGCTAGCAAAGAGTGCTTTTTGCTGAGCTATTACAAAGACATAATATTTGTAGACATATTCATAGAACTCTTCCTGGAGGGCCAGTGTACATGCTGACTTTGACTCCAACCAATTATTCTTAAATGCCGATTCACTCCTGTACTGGACCACAGTGAAATATTCACACATTCAGCCCGTGGCTGAATTTCAAAATGGCAGCCGAGTCATGGGCCAGTTTAACAATTAACAGCAGAAATGGCAAAACAGCCCTAACCTCTCCCTGTGCGCACCCTGCTCTCCTCACGCCTGGTGAGGTTCTCAGCAGGCTTAGTGGGGCAGACAAGCTAAAGGTGCGTAGCGTGGGACATGTGTAATTGGGCTGCTGGTCCCTCTGCTGCTGACGCTAACGCTAACGCCGAGCGCTCTCTCTCTCTCTCTCTCTCGCTCTCGTGCGGCAGGAGTACGCCTCGTCGCTGCTCTTAAATGGCTACCAGACGGTGGATGACCTGAGGCACCTGAAGGAGAAGGACCTGATCGAGCTCAACGTCTGGGACCCAGACCACCGACACCGGCTGCTGGCTGCAGCGGAATGCCTACAGGACACAGAGAGTGAGTCGCAATAATAATAATAATCATAATCATAATAATAATGGCTTACATGCTCAAGAGCGGACCAGCAGTGTCCCAGCTGGGCATCAAACCTGCAACCTTGGCAAGCCTAATCACAAGCCAGGTTCGCTAACCATTATACTACTCTGCTGTTCCGTTAATATAGTGCCTTTCATCTCAGGATGAGCAGTACATTTGCGTGGCAGTGGACTGGGTTATTGCAAATAGTCCACATTTTTAAAAAGTATCCCTTTGTGAAGTTATTTTGTATTAATACTCCAGTCAGTACTATAAGGATGCCGGTTAACCAGATTTATTTTTTGGGGAAAACAATTATATTTTACTGAAATATAACAGCGTAACCTGTGCTTGTGTCATGTATTTTACTTCTCACCAAGTATAGATTTTATTCAAGACTACTAGAGGAGAGGTGGTTGTTTTTTTTTTTTTGCTCCTTATCTGATTCAGAAAGATCTATATATTACCCAAGTGTTTATATTTATGGGAAATTAATCTTGTTCTAAAAGGAAGTGAGCAGTGAATAACAGGATGTGGTAATGATACAAATCGAGGATTGGCGTATGTTGCTTTTCGCACCTTTTCGGCGGGCTGGCAATTTTTATTCTCGCACTCAAAAATAGCATCAGACGTCTTGTATCCAAAATGCAATGATTACTGGCCGGGAAACTTCCGTGACCACAGTGGCATTAAATGGCTGAGCTATACGCGGCAGCGTCTGACCGCTTTTGCTCTCTTCCCGGCAGACGAGAACGACAACGAGGAGCAGGCCGTTCCACAGTCCGGCTCGGAGAGCCTGAAGACGGATCAGAACGACTGTCCCAGAGACTCCGGCTGCTACGTGACGCCGGAGAGCTCCGACAACAGCAAAGAAGAAGAAACAGAGAGTCAGGCGGCGTCGCCTGACACTTAAGCCATTCAGTACTTTACTCAAAAACAGACGCATTTTTAAAATGTCCATTTGTACATACCTTATGAATATCTGAAATGTGGACTATTTAAGGACTGCCTATTTGACAGGCTTCATCAATTTCTGGCCTTTGGTCATGCTTTGGTTTAATAATTTTGGTTTGAACTTTCACTTTAATTCAATGTTATTTTTGAGCCTTTTTTTTTTTTTGCTTGTTCCTGGTATAATTTTAGCAGTGTTGATTCCTTGATTAGGTATCTATCCAAGCAGAGTCCTGGTCAGACTATGTGTTCGGGCTGTGTGTTTCAGCTTGACCGTAGCACAAAGTCAAGAAGAATGCATTGGTGAGATCCAACCAGGAGCCATCATGCATACTCAGAACCCTTAGTCATGTTGCATAATTTGAACGACTGTCTTTGTTATGATGATATACCAGGCTGAATGGTATCAGATGGGAGCAGCGTGCTATACCAATTCTGTTATTATTACTACATGTGCATTTATGTGTTTTCATTGTAGCTTTTTTTGGGGACCATGAGACTAAAAAAAATGACATACACATGTAGAACTGAAATCTAATGATACATAGAAAAATACCTAGGATTATCAATATTTGTTATTTTTTTGTTGACTTGCCTTTAGTTTGGTTATCAACAATTTGTCGGTAACTGTAAGCTAGCTACATACAAGTCACCTCACTAAACTGCATTTTTAACCAAATGCGGTTCGAGGATGGTGCAAAGTAGCCTATGTGTGGTTTCCCAGACATCTGTGAGATTTCAATTAACCATGTATATATAGTTGGAACTCTAAGACTGAAATCTAATAGACAGTGGAAAAGCAACAGCATTATTTCCGTTGGATCTGGTTTGCCTTCCTTGTTCTCGTATGTAGACAATGCAGTGTCCTCATGTCATCATGTGTTACTTTTCAAAATGGAATATTTTTCCAAATAAAATTGTCACTGTGCAGTCACCTAGTAAAAGTCTATTCATCATGCAAGACAAAATATACACTTGCAGTACAGAGCATACAGTGTTAGCTACGGTGCCCTCCATAATGGTAGCCCAAGGAAGACCTCTACAGTTGACGACCGAAGAATTCTCATCATAATGAAGAAAAACCCCCAAACGCCTATCTGACAGATCAGAAATAGGCATGATTGTTAAAGCAAAAAGGTAGTTTATCAAAGCTAAAAAAAATTTTTTTTTTTTTTTTAAAGCGGGAAAATTCCTCACTGGCCAGGTGATTCACCCGAAGTGAATCCAGTTGAAAATGTGTTTCCTATGCTGAAGAGAAAATTTTAAGCAACTAGCCCCTGAAAAAACAGGACCTGAAGATGGCTGCAGCACAAATCTGGCAGAGAAGATACTCAGCACCTGGTGATGTCTATGGGTCAGACTTCAAGCAGTCATTGCATGCAAAGGATATGCAACAGAGTACTAAAACGTGACTACATTACATATTTGGCAGACATTTTTATACAAAGTGACATGTAATAAGTGCATACCAAATGTTGTGCATATGCATATGACTAATAAGTAATATACATGATGAAATAACTTGTTTGAGTTCAAATTATTCCATTGCAGGATCAAGGCCAAATCATTTTTTCTGTTGACATTTAAATCTGATGATACCAATTAAAATGGGGACATGCGTGAAATGTCAACAATTTACACGACGCAAATTCTATTTTTAAAAAATAAAGTCGGCAGCGTCTAAGAAATCATTTAGCTTCTGTTTTAATTTCCACACATGCTTATTATAAAAGGTATTTGGCTGTTCAGTAGGGCGAAAAAAACAACTAAGTAAGCTTGAGACAATTTCAGACATGGTGAAAAACAATGTTAAACACATTTCTTACGAATCAGTACATATACCAACGACCTTTCACGCGCGCGCGCACACACACACGTATGTAAATGAGTACGAAACAGTTCAAAGGGTACAACTGGGAATGCCCTCGGATTAGGTATGTTGAAAGTTATTTCAAAAATGAATCGGTTAATCTTTTGGTGCTAACAAATTACAAGTAGCCGACTAGATTTTTTTAATCTGACGGCACGAACTAAATTGGGGACAATCACCAGTACAATACTGGTAGTCTGTAGACATACATAAACGAAAAAACACCAGACCAAGCGAGTTACCGGTCAAGTGGGTTATATACAACAGGGCACATACAGTACACAATCCCATATGAATACAAGGGCCGAGCAGCTGAGCTTTCATTATCGCATCCTCCCCCTCCCTTCATAAACTACAAGCTACAGCGCAGCTCATTTTTCACAGGTTTTGCACAAAACCGGAAGTAATACATTTGTAACTCGCACCACCATCTGGCACCACTTTCTGGTTAAATAGAGAGACGTAGCGCTCCAAGCCGCGTTGCTTTGTGGGAAACGCAGTTTCATAACTGTATAACAGACACGGATGCCATTACATTGACTGTCACATTAAACTACGGCATCCAGACATCAGTACTCAAAGTATAGCTGACGTGGTTTACATTTAGTAGATGACGAACTTGCCGGTAACTGTTGATGTTGCTGATGTTTCTTTCCCTTAACCGCATCTCATGATTCGCAGGTTTACGTTTGTAAAGGATGGCGGGCGAAATGTCAATACTTGGTAAGATAACATTTACCATTCTTATGAAAAAAGGACAAGAGCTCTAGCAGCGGACAGTGCAAAACTCGTTTAGACAAGTCGAAACATAAACCTATCCAGTCTAGACTCTAGCTCAGTTAGCTAGCTAACGTAGCTGACTATGATGTTCGAAGTATACCTTGGGTAACATTAAGTAGCAATAGCTATCCAATCATAATATCATGGGTCATAGACTAAAGATAGTTCACGTATGTTTCCTGCTAGATACGTCAGTTAGGCTACGGATATATAGCTAGCTAGCTAACGTTAGCAATTTTAATGATCACATTTTTATGAAGGCTGTCTAACGCTAACTAGCACAACTGATAAGAGGGATGTTTATAGGAAATGCAGTGACATGATTACTTAACGGTAACGGCCTTTACAAAGAATTGACGTTTTTTTCGCGGAAGCTGGATTTCAAGTTACCGTGAATATTTCGGTTTCGATGTGACAAGCTTCCGTTCAAAATTAAAGTCAGCTTTTGCGCAGTGTGAGTACACGTCAGAAGTGTGATTGTTTGATTACCCGTTTCCTAGACCGTTTTTTAACTAACGTTATACTTATCCGCCTGCGCTGTTAAATCATATAATCATGTTCATAGGTTCTACAATCTTGGCCCTCTTCTTGGCGGGTTACCTGGGGCAACAGTACCTTCCACCTCCCAAGCCCACAGTCATCGGTTTGGATCTGGGGACCACGTTCTGCTCGGTGGGGGTGTTCCACCCCGGTGTGGGAGACGTCGAAGTAATCGGCGACGCGGAGGGTCGAAAAAGCATTCCCAGTGTGGTATCCTTCACGCTCACTGAGGTCCATGCGGGCTACGATGGCCAGGAGCTCGCGGACAGTAACCCATACAACACCATTTACGACGCCAAGCGGTTCATTGGGAAAATATTTGATAAACCTGAAGACCTGGAGCGAGAAAGTGCCCGATATCCATTCAAGGTAGCAGTCTTGGATCGTTGGGTGTTGGGCTGGGAATGGACAAGTCTAAGATCATACTCTTACACAGATAATTGTCCTCAACCTGCATTCACTTAGTTCCCTGAACTGGTAACCGATTGATTAATTATCCAGTAATTGGTTCCAACAGGTTTGGCTACTTCCTTTTTATGTATTTCATTTTGATATAGCATTGTTTTTCTTTATATGGAAAAGATATGCAAAATTTACCCATCCAAAAATACCAAAACAAATTAGGAGAAAGCTTTTGGATTTCTTAAAAAAGGTTTATTCAGACAATAGACTTGCTTGTTATAAAACAGCCATGCTGAGGCCAGTAACCAGGTTGAGGTCAGTAACCATGTTGAGGTCAGTAACCATGTTGAGGTCAGTAACCAGGTTGAGGTCAGTAACCAGGTTGAGGTCAGTAACCAGGTTGAGGTCAGTAACCAGGTTGAAGGTATATTTCTGACACTCTTCCTTCGAGCTCACAAGCAATCAGTATTATTAGTATTTTGATATATAAGGGTATATGTTAGAGTTTGAATCAGAAGGCGGAACATCTTCTTTCGATAGGTGAACCTGTTGCACTGTTCACCTAGGCTCTTCACCTGAATTTGGTTTATGAATATTTAAAATGTACAATATCAAAGTTCACCTTGAAGTATGAGGGGTAGCACAGTAATGAAAATTCCTTGATGAAAATGGAGGTGATGGAAGTGCAAGTGACCTGATAAAATCGCTTTTGAATTATTTAAAAAATAGATGATAGAAGTAAATGTGATTTTACGAAAACCTAAATGATTTCATTAAGACAGTCTTGATATGATAAAGATTCTCCAGCATTGTTCTTCTGTCAGTTTGTTTACCGCTCGCACAACCTTGCCTTTTATTGTTTAGCGAGTGAGTTAGTTTTCAGTTGTCAAAATTTGTGATAATTGCATGTGGTCCCCAACAAATCTATGAAGTGAACAAATAAAGCTCTTTGTTGGCGGTCCAGGTGGTCTACAACAACGGGAGCGTGGAGTTCCTGGTGTCGACGAATCGCACGTTTACCGTCAGCCCGGAGTTCATCGGCTCCCGGCTCCTGCTGATGATGAGGGGGATGGCGGAGAGGCAGCTGGGCGTGCCGGTGCGGAAGGCCGTCATCTCCGTGCCCGCCGAGTTCGACGAGCGGCAGCGGAACTACACCGTCAGGGCCGCGAACCTGGCAGGCGAGTCGGATTCGTGAGCCGTGCCGGGGACGCGTCCCCTTAAGACACCGGCGTAATGTGTGGACAGGCCCAAAGGTCGAGTGCTAAGGGTCAAAGTCCTCAACTTACCGTGGGCTGCTGTCCACCGGTAGCATCGATCAGGGAGGGAGAGTCACCATCTCATTGGGTGCCAGGGTCGACGAGAGCTGCACTCTGAGTGTAGTCAGAGTGGTTCGCACATTGTGGGTAGCTCATGCATGCTAGTCTGCACGCTGCACCCTCAAAAACCGACACGGGAAGTGGCAAAGACTAGATGGGCTTCCGAATATAACCTCACCTGGGTCAAATGCATACTTGTTTTGGAATGAAATGCTTTTCTGTGATTGCCTGGTGCAGATGAGCCTGCCAAGAGGCCTGAAGGCAGGGTTTTTGAGAGTGCTCTATAGGTTACAGTACACAAGACAAATATTTGAATCCAAAACAAATACACATTTGACCCAGGGTGGAACACTGCAAATTTGGGGGGAGGAGTCAGGGTTAAACATTAGTAAAAAATAAAAAAACAAATAAAAGAAAGCTGTTGATTTGATACGGTTTTGCAGGGCTTGTATGGTAAGATTAAGCTCTTGACTATCGGTGCGTACGGTCTTTGTAAGTGACTACAAAGTCTCTTCTACCTTCTCTTACAAAGACTGCCTTCTCTTACAAACACTACCTTCTCTTACAAAGACCACCTTCTCTTACCCGCTGCACTCCAGGTTTGGACATACTGCGCGTGATCAACGAGCCCACTGCCGCCGCAATGGCTTATGGGTTACACAAAGCGGACGTGTCCAACGTGCTGGTGGTGGACCTGGGGGGGGGCACCCTGGACGTGTCCCTTCTGAACAAGCAGGGGGGGATGTTCTTCACCAGGGCCATGGCAGGTAAGTCCCCCCCACCGACCCCCTTCTTTAACCCCACCCCTCGTTTTAATTCAGAACATTCCAAATGTAGTTTTTACATAATGTTGGATTTGTGCCGCTTCAATATTCTGACAAGCAACGGAACAGAACAGGAAGGTGTGTGTAAATGCAGTCTGTGTAATGTTATGGAGTTTGTAGTCAAATGTACGGTTGCCGCAGACCCATAATCCCTCAGTATCCGACCATGTAGGGCAGTGGTAACCAACTCTGTTCCTGGAGATCTACCATCCTGTAGGTTTTCACTCTAACCCTAACAAAGCACACCTCACTCAACAGCTAGAGTTTTTGCTCAGCTGCTAATTGGTAGTCAGGTGTGCCACATTATGGTTGAAATGAAAACCTGCAGGATGGTAGATCTTCAGGAACAGCGTTGGTTACCACTGCTGTAGGGTGAAAGAGTCTCGTTGTAAAAGGAGGCAGAGCAGAACCAACATTTGTTGTCTTGGGTTTCCCTAGGGAACAACAAACTGGGCGGACAGGACTTCAGCCAGAGGCTGCTGCAGCACGTCGTGGAGAAGGTCCGGCAGCGGTTTGGGGTCCCGCCTTCCCGCAAGGAGGACGTGCACCGCCTGCGGCAGGCGGTGGAGGCCGCCAAACTCAACCTCACCCTGAAGCCCAGCGTCCTCCTGGAGGTGCCCCTCCACCTGGAGACGGGCGGCCCCGGGGCCCCCCCGCCGGCGGTGAAGCCTGTCCTGTTCCGGGAGCCCGTCACCCGGGAGCTGTTCGAGGACCTCAACGCCGACCTCTTCCGGAAGATCCTGGTGCCCGTCCGGACGGTGCTGGCGGAGGGCCACCTGGAGAAGGAGGAGGTGGACGAGGTGGTCCTGGTCGGGGGCTCCACCAGGATCCCCCGGATACGACGGATCATCGCCGAGTTTTTCGGCAAGGAGCCCAACACCTCGGTGGACCCCGACTTGGCCGTGGTCACGGGCGTGGCCATCCAGGCGGGCATCATGGGCGGGGCTTGGCCCCTGCAGGTCAGCGCCCTGGAGATCCCAAACAGGCACCTGCAGAAGAGGACCTTCCACTGACAGGGGCAGGGTGGCGAGGGCCAGGTGATAGAGGAACTTTTTTGTTTTTTTTAGGGTCCATCTCTGTAGCACTCTTCAGGGTGACTCTAGTGCTGTGCTGCAGCTGTGTTGGCCTGCTTCATCCCTGCTTTTACCCCAGTCTGAGGCGCAAGCAGGATGGGAGAGAAAATCCTGGCAGCCAGCTGGGATATTCTCCATCAACAAGGTGGACCTCACAACGAGAGGAAATCCAGCTGTGTGTTGGTTCACACACCTGACAAGAGAGGCCAGTCAGCTTACTGAAATGTTTTCAGAAGGAACTGAAATACAGTATGCATAAAATAGAACTTAATTGAATTTAATACTCTCAAACAGAGCAGGAAGGTATTACACATAAGCATAGGCCCTGTCTTTAAGGGCTGTATTTAAATATCCATTCCATGTGTCTGAATAAAAACACAATCGATGTTACTGTAGGTAAGAAACCGATAAGGCATGAGGGAACGTGAGTTTAAAAAGTGAACTCCTTGCTGGCCGTCGCTGTTGCTCTGAACGGTAAAACTGTTGCACACGGGGTCAGAATGTGTTGCGGTGTCCATCGCAGCGACGGTCACAAAGTGAAAAATAAAAAGAAAAAAAACGGAAAAACGAATTTACCACAGGACTGTGATTAAATGCATAATCCGCTATTTATTTATTTATTTTTAAGTCAGTGTGCAATGTCTGCGTGAAGAGTATGTTGCCTTTTATTTTTTGATATCCTCCTTGGACAGCCCAGGGAAGATGGGCCGCTGTCTTTTGAGAAGGCTGCTGTACTGGAATCTCGCACTTTGTGTAATTTGTTAGTAGCGATACCAGGCAGAGACCCAAGGTGTCACATGACACACACCAGGTACTACAGCAAGGGCTAAAGCAAATACATTCGGAAAAAAAAGCCTGAGGCTAAATAACTGATAAAAAAGCAGCGTGATTAACTATAATTAGGCTAACCAGTATTTGGAAGCCCCTCCCACCCACGCCTTCACCATTTGTTTTGTGCGCATTTCGTAGGGGCCACTAATTAGTGCATTATTAGTGTATAGGTATGTGGAATCAAGAGGACAGATTAAGAACTGCATAAATGAAAAAGTACACAAAAAAGTGTATTGCTATAAAACGTCCAATTACAAGAATCAAGGATGCTTTCGGACTTAAAAATATAGATTTAAGAGCATCTTGGTGGAACAATTAAGCTTTTTAGGGTATTTGGATTTTTTGCACTCCCTTAAAATCCATATATGCAATGCATTCCTTTATAACTATTTTATTACTGATACTGTATGCGATCAGCACAACATTTTTGATGTGATGTGCGGAATACTTGCAGTTCTTAGTTTACCATGAAAAAAAAAACTTTTATGCTCAGGTGCTTGTCCAGTTGCAATTAAATGCTAAATGTTTTGTTCTGCTACACTTCCAGTTTTGATTTAAGCCTTTAGGAGTTTTAAAGGCACTTGGAATATTTTCGTATATAATGCATCATTAAAGCACTGTTGCCAAACTAATTTCACTGTGGTGTTTTGGTGTTTAAATTTCAGTACCTACTTGGAAAAGAATCAAAATTTTTTGACAAAAACAGTTCCCCAGTCTCTTGTGCAATACGTCCATGACCTGATAACATTGTGGAACGAGAGCACCCTCTGGTGGGCAAAGGCTGCTGGAGCGCAAACGTACTGTTCTTGGTTTGCTAAATAAAATGTCTTAAAATGCATTCGTGAGCTCTGTAGAATGAAGCCACACTCAGCCTCAAAATGCAAAAAGAATTTATTGCACACCCCCCCCCCTCAAAAATAAACAAAACAAAACAAAGAAAAGTGCAACATATTGTCACTTATAGAAATAAATGCATTAGCAAGGTAGCTTTCTAGTTCCTTATACTGTCCAGTTTTAATTCCCTTAATCAATAAGGGAAACATGCTGAAATCATTCCTAGACACTGAACACTTCAAACAATGGCCAAGTGCATAACCCCCCCCCCCCCAAAAAAAAAAAACAAAAAAAAAACAAACAATAAACCCACTCCAATAATAGATTTTTTTCAGAATACAGCACTTAAATTATTTCAGTTCAAAACACAGGTCTTAAAAGGTACAAAACTGACATAAAAAGGTCAGAATTAAAAACAGTGTTCCATGAATCATTAATAGAGATAGGGTCTGTAATCGAAATGTTCAGAATGTTCCTGCAACATTCTGAAACTGTTTCTATGTCTAGACAACGGATTATATGTAATTTCATAAACAGAAATATAAGAAATGAAACTGGGATTGATCGTGAGCGTTGGTTAACAATGCATTCTGAATGAGATTAGTTTATAGCAAAGTCAGGGATTGCGTATGAATATGCAAAATTTTAACAATAAATAAAAATAAAAAAAGAACACGAAAAATGAAGCCAAAACTCTCTGAGATGTTTCCAGAACATCAACTGGAAAGGTTCTACAAAAATTATGAAGATCATAAATGCGTATTAAACTTCACAGGAAACGTGGTTCAATCGTAAGACAACGTATCACAGCAATTAAAGAACA
Organism: Anguilla pacifica; assembly: GCA_039654925.1. Taxonomy (NCBI): domain Eukaryota; kingdom Metazoa; phylum Chordata; class Actinopteri; order Anguilliformes; family Anguillidae; genus Anguilla; species Anguilla pacifica. Next base: position 11,402,492 of record CM077295.1, read on the forward strand.
CCGCCTCCAATGCTTCGTTAAAGTGGTCCACACTGCAATTCTTAGCATTTGCTGTTTAAAGTTGAATCCAAATGAACTGCCAAGACTCTAAACTAAGTTATGATTCATTTATGTACTGGTAAAATATAGTACTGTCTCACAATTAACACGTACAATGTCCTGGTCATGATCCAGTTTATCTTCAGTGGGCTGATCTGCTAAAACTATTAGGTGTATGATGAATTAATCGCTTCCGGTGCAAATTTTCGGAAATGCCCACTGAGGTTCCTTGACACGAGAAAATCACTTCAGTACTGGAAACGTCTTTAATTAGTCTTCTAACTCACGCAATAACCTTTAATGAAAGAGTTGCCTACCGCGCAATTATTGTAATTACTTTGCAAATTTATTTGCAGTACTGCATGTGATTAGTTCAGGTTAATAACCTCCTTAACATGAATGTCACAGTCCACATAGCCACCTTAACAAAAAGAAAAAAACAGTTAAAGCATATTTTCTCATTTGCAGCATATTTGCATTAATATGAGAATAGGCTATATACAGTAATGTTCTACAGGTTTTTTATACTATGAGAAATGTTTAGAGATAAGCGAATTTACACCAGCGATACTTATTATTTCAGATGAAACAACTCGATGTGTTTACAAAGCAGTCTCTTTTTTACAGGCGAGAACAAGTACGAAAATGTTTGTAGTGAATCTAAAGCTAGACCTAACCCTCAAAGCTATCACTTATTTGTTTTTTGTATTTTATTTTATTTTATTTGTAAAAGGCATATATTTAATGTCAGCCGTCAAAAAAAAAAAACAAGATCACAACATTTCACATTATGGGTTTTTTTTTTCTTTTGAAATGACTCAAGCGCCACAAACCAAGTTAAGTGTAAAAATAAACCTGAAGGTGGAAAAAGTTCAGAGGAATACTTTTAACCAGCTACGGACTATTTACCACAGTGGAACTTCATATGAGTAAGACCATGCTAAGGCAGCTGCACAAGGTCACGCTAAGAATATATGTAGCACACCAAATACCACAATGTGGGAAGAACACTTCACGCGCTATCACTACGCACATCGCGATGCATCACGACAAATAGACACATTCACTCCAGGCGAGAGAGGTACTGTATGTCTCCAGTTAACGGCAGCTGTGGTCCAGTCTACAGTAGAATCACAGCCAATGAGCATTTATGCCTAACATCACATACTGTGCAGTCTGGGTATTTGGACAGTGAGACAATTTTTGTCGTTTCGGGTTTGTACTCCAGCACATTGGATTTTTAAATGAAATGTGAATACGAGATTGAAACGCAGACTGTCCAGTTTAATTTGAGCGCATTTACGTCCATAGTAGGGGAACCTTCGCAGCCCTTTTTATACATAGTCCCCCCATTTTAGGGGAGCAAAAGTAACTGGACAGTTGGCTTAAACGGATGAACAGAACAAGAACACCCCAAACATACTGCTAAAGCAATCAAGAAGTTTTTCAGGGCCAAAAAGTGTAACGTTCTCGATCGGCTAAGTCAATCTCCCGACCTGAATCCAACCGAACATGCTGAAGACAAGACTGAAGGCAAAATGCCACAGAAACAAACAGGAGCTAAAGATAGCTGCAAATACAGGCCTAGCAGAACATCACCAGAGAAGACAACCAGTGTCCGGTGATGTCTATGGGTCTCAGACTTCAGGCAATAATCGAATGCAAAGGATTTACAACTAGGTACTAAACATGACAACATTATTTAAGATTATGTTAATTTATCCACTTACTTTTAGTCCCCTAAAATGGGGGAACTATATAGAAACAGAGCTGCAAGTCCTACACAGATCACCAGATATGAATGTAAATATTCATTGGTTCATTTCAAATTCAATGTGCTGGAATACAGAGCCAAAACAACGCAAATAGTGTCAAAATACTTACAGACTGCACTGTACACAAAATATACAAAAAATAAACCGCACTGGAAAAAAAAAAAAAAATCAAAACCACATTTTCATTTCTCTAACTGTAACTTGCACCTCTCCAAGGAATAGCAGACACTTAAGTACTTAAGGTTTGTTTGTTGCGTCTGTGTAGGCCACAGTAGGCCATCTTAAACACCGTAGAGTCCCCGCAAGGTAGAATCGCGTACGCATTTCACATAACAATGATCCAGAGGGACAACTGACGGTCATACTCGTACGCGTTCCTTAATGAAAAGAATATAAATATGCAAATGAAATCATGAGCGAAGCATTTGTAAAAACGGTCATGCGTTGAAGACCCAAGAGGTACACAGTTGGGTAGGCTAATCCAAGTGCTTTTCAAAACATCAAAAAGGTCAAGGGAGCAGGCTTTAGACTTTGAATTTGGAGTCTAATCTGTTTGAAAAAATGTGCATGTAGACCGCCAAGCGCACTTCAATCCTGCCATGCAAAAGCAGTATTTTTACATTTCCAGTATAACGCGCAACAATCGGGGTGCGCGGGTGGTTCCAGAACAGCCAATCAGAAGCTTTGACGAAGGTACAGAACTCAGTTTCCCAGAGTCCTACATGCATCCGAACTGAACACAAGAGTCCGGCGTGCTCCTGTGTCCACCACACGTGTTCTTTTTGTCCGATTCCTGTTGATGTCCGATAAGTCCTCCGGGCCAGTGTGCGTCGGTGTGGGTTGTCCTGGTTACTGGGCGATGCCCTGGTTCGAGTAGTAGTCGTATCCGTTTTCCGCGTACACAGACAGCTCATCCGCATCCCCTATGCCATTGCTCACCTCTGCCAAGAGGGGGCGCAGTGGGGAGCGGGGCAGAAAGAAAACCGTTATTGCCGCATCCCCAGCACAGATGAAAATGGTGAGGTTACTTCTTCAGAAGGGCAAAGACATGCGAGTCACTTTCTCACACACACACAGGACTTGACTTTAGCCATGCAAGACACTTTCACGCACTCTAGACTTAACTTTGCATCAGACCTCTGCAAAAAGCTGCATCACATTTTGAATTCTGAACAGACAACACTAAAAGAAATCCCAAGACTGAAATATAGTACATGGCCACATGTTTGTTATAGCCAAACATTGGCTCAGGGGTATCCATCCTCCTTTTGGCTTTGAGTGGCATATTTATTTATTTTTTTACAAAATATCCCTTTTGCTTACAATTTTACACTATACATTCTGTTCATCTGAGTGACCTCTGAGTGTAATGTTTTCTTTAAAATTTGCCACTCAAAAGTCAAGATGTGCCTCAGCAGTTAGACTGAACGTGCCCTCTCTTCCAAGGTACGGAAGCATGTGGGGATCTTCAGAACAATGCCTATCGATGTCCTGGAGATCATTCTTTAGCATCTACATTCTCGCGGCAGAAGACTCACCTCTGATGAGGTCATGACCTCTGACAGCCTTGCCACTGCAAAGCCAGAGAGAGGCTGCCACAGGCTTCGGGGGGAGGTGGGGGGCTGGGCGTGGGAGGGGGGGGCAGCAGGCAGTTAGGGGCTGAGGAGGCCGGGAGTGTTATGAGATGAAATGGAGGGACCCTGGAGGAGGTCGAGGAGCAGGTGGACGTGCAGGTGGAGGTGGAGGCGGAGGTGCAGGCGGGTGGGGTTGGGGACGGGGGGGGGCTCGTGACCCAGCTGGAGTGCGGTTACTGGCGGTTCCCTTCAGGGCAGTCACACATGCAGAGAGCATGCATCAGCCCCACGGCATGCATTACATACACACACATAGTGCTGAGAGAAAGTATATACCCCCTCCCTGATTTATACTGTTATTGCAGTAAACACAAAACACATTTTTACACAGTTAAATTTATTTCATGAAAAACGTTATCTGAAAGCATTCGTCCCTATGATTGCGTGACAAATATGCAATAATAGAGAAAATCAAGAAGGGAGCAAATACGTTTCACAGCATCATATATATATATACTGTATATATAGAACACACATTCATAAATTAGAAAACAGGACCAGAAAACAGTAAAAAAAAAAAAAAAAAAAAAAAAAAAAACCATGACAGTGTTATTTAAAAAAAAAAAGAAAATATTAAAACCCTTACTCAAAAGTGGGTACTGCCAACATGCTATGGCATAACTTACCTTCATAGGGGTGTGCTGTTTTTTTATTGCCTTTTTTTCCCTCATCAATTTATCACACCCTAAATACGGTTTGAAATGAAATACTAGGGCTTGCATTGTGGCTGAAAGCTTAGGTCTGTGGTTCAGGAGCTGAGCCACAGCAGCGCCCTCTCCTGGCGGAGTGGACTCAGTGCGGGCGCTCCCCTCCCCCCTGTAGGTAGTCACCTGAGAAGATGAGCTTCTCCTTCATGATGTTGACGTCGCGGCTGGACCTGCGGACGGCGGCGCTCAGCATGATCTGCTCCGGGTTGTAGCGCTGCATCCCGCTGAAGCGCCACCTGCGAAGCCGTGCACACCGGCGCGGGGGTCAGGCCTGCTGGGGCGCCCGCCGCCCGCGCCGAGCGGTGACGCTGCCCCTGCCCCCCCCACCCCCCCAGAGCCCCGCCAATGCGCCCTGCGAGCTGCGAGCTGCACCCTGCTACGCCTTCCCCTCTCCCTCACCCGGGACAGGTAAATGGTACTCACACCCACCCTCCTTACTGACTCTATTATGCCTGAACCCTGGACAGAGGATGCCCATGATTACCCAGTGAGACAAGTTGCTTCAGTGATGTAAAGGGCTCATTTGCTTATGAGAGCTACATAATGTCCCTGGCTTAAGAGATCTGCTGAGCAGGTAAAGAATGGTATATTATTTGTATAATGTAATTGTGTGTGTGTCTGTGTGTGTTAGAAAGAGAGTGAGTGTGTGTGAGAGTGAGTGTATACACATACACTAACTTTGTTTCTTTTCAGTGTAATTGTGTGTGTGAGTGTGTGTGTGTGTCTGTGGGTCTGTGTGTCTGTGTGTGTTTGTGTGGGGGGTGTAGTACAGCATAATTTATTGAAGCTGGTCACTGGCCTGTGTGCACATACTTAACATTCCATTTGAATACCTAGAAAACACAGTCAGCTTTAATACTTCATGAATGCTAAAAACATCAGGAGCAAGGCGTAACCGCCTGTTCCACCAGCAATCCATTATCTCCACGTATGTACTGCACGCCTGAGTCAGTACATCAGCATTCACGTTACATGTGACTGCGATAATGGACAGCATTTCATTTAAATTGAGTTTGCATCAACACAACAGGCCACAATTTCTACTGCAAGGCACTTCATTTTGCTCCTGCGCTCAATATGAATGATTTATAGCAACGACTGAAATGGCTATTGCTGGGAAAGAGAGGAACTCTGGGAAGTTTGTTGCCCAAGGGACCAGAATAACGAACGGTTCTGTGTGTGAGCTGAACGGACGAAGAGCCATTTACTCGCCATAGTATTCAACAGAGAAGACTGAGAGAGTTACAGTATCAAAAGACCCTCCCTCAGCTTTTAAATCTCACTGATTCAAGAAGAGCAGTTTCATCTGAAGAGTGTGTTTCGTCTTGGCTAAGTCTCTCTACACCTGATCCAGAGCCCTATTTAAATGGGGAATGCTAGTATCTCATTCTTCCCTTTTGAATATGCTAAACCTCTTTCAGGGAAACCAACGTGTTGGACGCCAGTGGGGTGATACATGAGCCTGGAAAAGGAATTAAGTTTCTGAGACTGGTCGCCTACAACGTGATTGGTTCTAGTAAGCATTTGCATGTGTTGTATGTTGATTTCAGTTTGCTTGAACTGTGGCTTCTATGTCTAGCTCCTCCTGCACAAGATCATGAGTGGCACATCCACGAAATTTGGGAAGCCTTATTTCGTATTAGTGTCAACCCCGCAAGACTGATAGTGCTGCATGTGTTACGAGCCTGGGAGTAGAGGCAAAAGTCTGGGCACAAAGAGCACGACAGCACCATCTAGTGGACAGGAAGAGGAGTGGCAGCAGAACAGTGAATGCAATCACAGTGCCGAGGCACGAAAGAGCAGAGATGGGAGAGCAGAGTGATCGGAGAGAGAAAACGATGGACGGAAGTACATTTAAAAGAGATGGACAAAAAGTGAGGTGAGAAGCTCTAAGACAACTGCGTTCTGCTGACCTTATTACATCTGCTGACTTTATTACACTGTCAGACAAACACGGACAAGTACAGCAACATACGGGGGGGCGACAGACTGACTGACACACAGACAGACAAATAGGACGGACCAGCAGACAGAAGTACAGACAGTAGGGTGCACCATATCGACTGACCGGCACATATGACACACAGTTACACTCGAAGAGACCAGAGTAGGGATGAAAGAGGTGCATTATGGGTCAGTTTTAGGGGGAGGGGTTACCTGATCATGTGATAGCTGAAAGATGCCAGAATGCAGCAGAGGAGCATGCGCATCAGGCAGAGCAGAGAGGAGGAAGAGGACGAGGAGGAAGGAGGACAGAATAGAGAGGTCAGTTCAGAAGCCAGCGCAACCCCCCCCCCCCCCCCATTACCCTGGCTACACAGCTCAGCACACGCAGGCGCGCTCACGCCAGAGGAAGGACTCACACAGGACACGCCCACAGCTACTGTGCTTGTACACAAGTGGGTGTATGTTCTGTGGACAGCTGCTTACACATACTGATGGACTCGCATACTGTAGCTAGGAGAAATACTTTTTCATCCTTGGTTGTTAGGGAAACGGAGCATTGTGACATCATTTCACTCTAGGAGGAGGACCACATGGTCTTGGCCAATCAGAAAGTGCTGTTATTCATGTACATTATGACTCATACATTACCACAAGAAAATGGGGTTCATATAACAGAGTTCAAGTAATAGAGGCTGTGTAGCAACATGCTATATCCCAAACCAGTGCTGTGTTCCATTCTTCTCACTGATGATTCTTGATACAGAATCTATTGGTCACAACTGGGGATAGACGGATGAGGCCTGTGTATTCTTGCCCTGTAGTAGCGACAGACGTTAATCACTTTCAGAGACAATGTGGACGTTACTAAGGAAGTAATTTCACCGCCTCTAAGAGCTGCTGTAATGAGCTGGGTATGCAAAAGTTTTTAAACTGTTTTATCTTTTTCAAGCTGATTTTAAGCTGTTTTTAGTTCTTAAGTTGCACTTTTCTTAAATTGACTTTTGCTGTTCTTTTTTATATATATGTCTTTGCTCTTAATCTTTTCTGGAACTTGCAGAGGGAGCCCCTCCCTGTGTACCTAGCACTTTGGACTAAACTGCTCCACTACACAACGGCGACACATAACTAGGGTTACATCTTGGGAGAGATAGAAGTCTCTGACATACAGGTTTCCAGACGCAGCCTGAGAAGAGCTCCTAGCCATTTGCATGTTTATTTACTTTTTACTACTTTTGACATTTATTTTATGTATTTTTAATGGACTGTCAAATTATTCTTTCTTTTTTCACTATTCTGTAAAGCACTTTGAATTGCATTCAACTGTATGGATATGTGCTACACAAATAAACTTGACTTGAAAACTTGACTTAAGGTCTGAGAATGATGACCTCACAAACACGAGACGCCAATCACTGCAAATGCCTCTCCTAATGCGCGGAGCTGATATGATGAAGCCAAGTTTCCTTGTTTACAAAACCAGACAGTCTATCGGACCGATGTGGAGAACAGCTTACCGCACACCAGCTTTTTGCCAGTTGGCATTCAACGACTATTTAGCCTTCTCCTAACAGCTGATGCTCAATCAACTGCCTTGTCTCGACTGTCTCGTAGCAACAACTGAGATGCCAATTTGCAAAAACGTTGGCGGCCTGACTGCTGTGCCAACAGTGGTCCAGCAGTATTCTCTCAAGCAGGTTGGCTTCAACACACATAATCCCTTCATTAGTGCTATGCTAATATATAAGTACACTTTTTCTAAGGCTCACCCATCTCTATGGAAACTATTTCTTTAGACTTTTGTCCACTGGAGACGAATAGTTTTCGGTAAAATTACTACACACGAGGAGAGCAGCTCTGCACTGAGGCAGAGAGAGGCCAGTGCTTCTGCATTATCGGAACATTTGCCTCATTATGGTAATGGGCATTAAGAGACAGAACTTTCTGGAAAGCAACCTCAGCATTCTCTCCCTTCTGCTGATGCACTGCACTGACCCGCTTACAGTGGCCAAAAACATCAGCATTTTTCCCCCAGGGCTTCATTAAACAGTTTAGTCAACAGTACTGGCACTTGCTGGCCTGACAAATAAAGTGGACGGGATGCTCTGTGCCAAACAGGAAGTGACCTCATTGCATCTCTGACATGTGATCGGTTCATCCCTCCTGTTACTCAAGTCAAATGCAGGCGACCCTGACAATGTTCCTGGCTGTGAATGGCACTGTACTTCTCCATGTGCTAAGGCAGGATTTTAATGGCAGGAGAAATACATTAGGACTTTTCGGAATTGTAGAATGGTGCATAAAAGCTCTGTAGTGTTACGCGTGTGTGTGTGTGTGTGCGCGTGTGTGTGTAGGCTAGCCCTCGTGGTGAACCGGGAAACAGCCCCCGCCAGTACACAGGCTCCACTTCACCAGGAGTCCTGCCAGGCCTCCCCATGCATGCACACAGTGACTGGGTGCCCCTCACATCCCCAGGATAACATGGCGGGTGGGGGGGGGTGGGGGTTGTTGCGGAGCTGCAGCGGTCCCCGGAGGTACGATGAGCCAGCTCACACGTCGTGGTCCCACCCTCGGCCGACCACTGTCCCGGTGCTTGGGCGGCAGTGTAGCATAATGGGTAAGGATCAGGTCTTGCGACCTAAAGGTCACAGGTTAGATTCCCAAGTAAGACGCTGCCATTGCGCCCTTGAGCAAGGTACTTAACCTGCATTGCTTCAGTATATATCCAACTGTATAAATGGATACAATGTAAGTGCTATGTAAAAAAAAAAGAAAAGTTGTGCAAGTCACTCTGGATAAGAGCATCTGCTAAATGCCTGTAATGTAATGATGCTCTGTGGGAAAGTCTGGGAAGACAAAAGCCAGGGGAGCACAGCCTTCTACGAGGGGCTGGGTGAGGCTCAAAGGCGGATTTAATTTAAAATTTAATTTCATCCGTCAGGGAAGGAAAAATCGTACGTCAGCCATAGCAACGCAAACAGGCAGAGGCTGCTTCGTCATTGTACACAAACTCATAATCGCCAATACTGTATTCCAAATGAAGAGGAAGCATATAATCTCTTCTATGCATTCACCATGGACGCACTGGCACCTCATTGTCAGGTGCTCTGATCTCAGGGAAGTCCTCACTACGCGAGCTGTGAGAGGGGCGGGGCGCTGCACGAATCACCCAACGATCACGCCCACGCTCAAAACGAGGCTCCGCCCATGCTCAAAACGAGGCTTCGCCCATGCTCAAAACGAGGCTCCGCCCACTCTCAAAACGAGGCTCCGCCCATGCTCAAAACGAGGCTCCGCCCATGCTCAAAACGAGGCTCCGCCCATGCTCAAAACGAGGCTCCGCCCAGCAGTCCTCCTTCGGAAGTCCACTAAGAAAAGACTGCGCTGCGCCCGGCTCCAGGACACAGAGGCACGGAAGACCTTGCGCTCTCCTCCAGCAGAACCACCGCTAGGGAACCATAGAGTCTCTCCAGGGCACAGAGGGGACGATCGATGACAAGTGGTCCTCTCTCAGCGCTTCGCTTTATGAAGCAGCAGCTCAATCAGTCTGCTGCAGCAGGAAGAAACACCAGGACTGGTTGGATGAGAACTCCACGCACATCTCCACTCTTCTTGACAGTGTGCCCTAAAGCACATAAAGCTCCACTCTAATCTTCTGAGGCCCTTGAATGGCAAGACCAAAGGAAGGAGGTGCAGTGTGTGCTCCGTGACGTCTACAAAATAAGTGGTGGATCTCCAAAGCACACAGAATTCAATCCTATGCGGACATATATGACATACATAATTTTCATGATGCCATGAAGGCCACCCATAGCCCAAGAACCTGCTCTTTCTGTCCCCTTCGAAGCGCTGATGGATCCTCCCTCATACAGGACCAAACTAAGACGGTGCAGAGGTGGGACGAGGACAAAAGGGCACAACACGGCCGGGCAAAGGAGGCAGAGATGGAAAGATACCCCTGACTGCACCTGCCCCAATGAGTCAGGACTTCATTTACCCTGTCTCTGGCAGAGAGTGTGCGTCCCACATTGAATTTTACAACTGTCAACAGACCCATGAAAAGCAGCAGAAGTCGTCATCGGTCACAATGGACTACCCTAAGCAAGTGAGCGTGTGTGGATGTGTCTGCCCACACGTGCCTATGTATGCCGGCTTGTTTCATGTCTGTGGTGTTTGCATGTGCACGTGTCCATGTACCTGCGTGTGTGCGTCAGTACGCATGTTTATATATGCACAAAACAGCGATTGCTGAGTCCACAAGCTACTTGTGTTTTTCCCTTCAAACGCAACTCAATACAAACACTACGTGAGCGTTTCTCTCTCATAGGGCAGGGATTTCTGGACGTCAGGTGCAGTGATGCAAAAGGCAACAGCTGGATGCACGTTAGTTAGCGTGCTAGTTAGCATGCTAGTTAGCGTGTTAGCTAGTGTGTTAGTGTGTTAACGGCATTGACATGAACGCGTCTGCGGGGAGCCGGCCCATGGTGCACTGCTATGTTGCAAAGGTGTAGCTACTGGGGTGCAGCTGAGGGGGGGGGGTCAGTTTGTGAGAGGCCAGCATATAGGCTCCTGTGTTGTGATAGCAGGAGGCTACGGGTGCCACAGTTTTTCTCAGAGTCCTTGTGATCTTCAGTGTCGCATTCCTGAGCCAATCGGCTGTCTTTGCAACAAGATCCTATAGAGATGCGCAATACAGAACCGGTAGCAGTAGTTTTGCCATCATAAATGTTCTCAAAAATCACGTGTGACAGTCATGGATTTACAAGGAATGAGACTAAACGTTTGTTGTTCCATAAAACATTGAGTTCACTCATGCAACATCTCTAACATCAATTATTATGTTAATTAGCAACACATTCTTGAATGCAAGACATGTCAGATGAGAGAGAAACACAAACATTTCAAACGGTCAGGTCCAGATGGTTCGAAAGCACACAAGAGCACACTCACGCACAAGGAACGAAGTACTTACTTCTGGAACACAAATATTCCTATTACTATTGCGAAAGAGACGAGGTCCGTGGCGATCCAGACCACGTTGTACTCATCAGGGCTCTAAAAAGAAAAAAAAAACAACGTCATGATGGTAACAACCACTAGAGGGGGATGTAGCTCCATATTGGAGCCACTCAGCTTCCTGACCACAGATCTGTCTCTACTGGGGCCCTCAACAAATATACATATAACTTTGTATGAAATATGACGTCCAATCCAAAGCATTTCATAATAACCGGAAATTTTTTTTAGCTGTTTTGAATGTTTACTCCCATGTTCCTTTGACAGCTCAGGAACACCAATCCACATCATTTATTCAACCACCCTACAGTGTTACAGCAAAAACTCTGGGTGCATCCCAATACTCAAAAAATGTATCCTCCTTTCCTCCACCACCATCTTGTTTCCTCCGTGCCTCGGAAGCCGGTCTGTGTGTTCTCCCTCCCTCCAGTGTCCCAATATTGGAGGAGACGAGCAAAGCGGCTTCAAACTCGACTCCGAGCCTCCTCCGATGAAGGATACATCGATGTACGCTACTGCGGAAGTATTTTCACATTTCTGGGTGACATCATCGCGCTCACATCCACAAAGATTGAAAGACCACAGAATCTCACACTATCCAAACTTCAGAAAGTGGAGATGGCAGAGAACTTTGATTTCCTCAATTATGCAAGATATTTAGCCAAATTTGTGTGTGCTGCTTCAGAAGGTTATCGCACATACCCGAAGGCTAGATTAGCTTGATTATTTTGCTGCTTTAAATGGTCTGACCACATGTAATCTGTGAAATGGTTACGGGACTATTTGTGGGCTCGGAAAAAAAATAACGCTTATGATAGGGCTATGTCATCAATAGCTGACGTCAACTTTTATGATGGAGAAGCAGATGAGCTTGTCCCAATTTTCTTCATGCCTCCTCATTCTCTCCTGTCCTCCGCTCGTCTCCTCCCCTCCTTTACTCCACATACTTCCACGTAGGACACATCCAACAAAGTTTCAAGCCAAATTTGACACCTGGCCTTCTTGCCCCCTAGTGGTACATGATGTTACTGCTGGAGCTGCTCGGATTGTCTGAGAAAGAGAGAGGCACACACTCTAGAGAGACACACAGCCTACTTTCAAGGGAACAGCAGATATGAGAATGCAGAAGCATTAAAAAAGTGTAACAATCTCATATCCAAAATGCTAACACTTCTTATTTCCCTACGGGCAGTCCAAATGCACACAGTAAGATTACTTATTGTCCACTTAAAATTGCAGTTGACTAAAGCAGTTGTGATTGTATAGCAGGTAAGAACAATCTACTTCCAGGTCAGACATTACAAGGAGGGAGGGAGGGAGGGAGAGGGGATTTGAGAGAGGGCTGGGGGAGGGAAAGAGGGAATGTAAGATGGAGGGAGGGAGAGAGCAGAAGAGCAGGTAGCTTTCTGTGCCCTAGCCCCATTAGATGTGCGTTGTTGTTGCCGGGTGACAGAAGGGGCCGGATCAGGGCGGGGTTGCTTACCATCAGCCAGACCGGGTAAGGCACCTTTCTGAGGATTTGGGGTGCATCCGAGGACACAGAGGGGACCCCGCTGCACCACAGCACTGAGAAGAGCCAGGGGTCATTCACACTGGACAGCGTCAGACTCAGGTTGGCTGCTGAGAATTCACTGTGTGTGTGAGAGAGAGAGAGAGAGAGAGAGGGAGAGAGAGAGAGAGAGGGAGGGAGGGAGAGAGGGAGATGGAGAGAGAAAGAGAGAGGGGGAGAGAGAGAGAGGGAGATGGAGAGAGAGAGAGAAAGGAGAGAGAAGAGAGAGGTGGAGAAAGAGAAAGAGAGATGGAGAGAGGAGAGAGAGAAAATGCATATGTACACATCCAGATAACATCACACGCATATTCGCAGACATACATACACACTTCAGCTCAAACCTGGGAAAACACTCGTGTATTATTTCTCAAATATAACCAGCTGAACACAGGACTAAGAGCTAAGCAGGGCGTGTGCTGACAACTGGGATTCCTCGCTCTGCTTTCCTCTTTCCCACCTGATATGATTCATCCCTTCTTTTTTTTGTTCTCATTCTCTGAGTGAGAATAAGAAAGATCTTGCATTGTAGTATTCACTGTTACCAAGCACAATTCTGTCAGTGCAGAGAAGGAGCTCACAGCAAGTGCGATTTGTTTGATTGTGTTTGAGATTGGAGAACAGAAACGCATCATTTGTTCAACAAAATTTCCACATTCCATATTTTTACACACCTTATTTATTAGCACTTATCAATGTACTACATGATATAATTTATTGTTACATAGTTGGAAACAAATATTAGTAATTTCAGTTCAGCAGTGTGGACTCATCTTTAAGAGCCTACTAATTTGTGTTGCATGGTGAGAGGTTCTGGGGGGGGTCACCTTAAAACACCCCTCAGACCTGATACAACTGCAGCACTATGACCTTTGACCTGTGACATGTGACAGGAAGCGTACCGTATTTCCTGAGTGCTGGCCTGGTTGTAGCGCAGCTGCAGCCGGACGATCCCGCGCTCCCGGAGGTCCGTCAACGGACGCTTCTCCTCGGAGGTCTGCTGGAGGCCCCGGGCCACCTCCCGAACCGCGCCCCTGTCCCAGTCCGGGGTCCACATCACCTGGGCCACGGAACCAGGAATTTTCAGAATTTAAAACAAAACGGAATTTTATCCCTGCTGTACGCTCCCTGCTGAAAATTCTGTGTCGGCCAGGAAGGGGTGCCTCTCTCAGAACTCCATTACGGCTCTGCCAGGAAGTCAGCCGCCAAAGCAGGAAGGAAATGGAAATAAGCTGACACGTGTGGTGTCACACCACGTGAGACCTCCCAGGCTCCGACAGGCTCTTTTTGAGTCTCTGCATGAATAACATAACACTGGGTACAGTGTGTGCCAACCAAGCATGTAACTGCAGGGTTTTCTGCTCTGTGTGTGTACACTGTGACTGTACCCAAGTTAAGGTCAAGTTAAGGTCTTCTTCAGCAACTAGTCAACTCTGCAGAAAGTCTAAGTTTCACTTGGCAGTGACTAAACAAACGAATACTTATAAGTGTAGCAGCACATACTTTTTGTGTTAATATATAATGTAAAGTATTACAATAAAATAGGCCAAGTTTCATTCCTGAAAATCGGGTAAACTCAGGAATTCCCTCCTACAGAATCAGTGCTCCAGTCTCAGAGGTGCTGCCCCCTGCTGGCGGGAGGGCCAAACAGGCAGAGCGGCGGGTGCGGGCCGAACCTGCTCCTGGCGTATCCCGGACTGCAGCACGGTCTCCAGGGTGTCGTTGACCCAGCTGTCGCGGCGGGGGTGGCCCTGCGGGGGGCGCCGCAGGTTGAAGAGGACCGAGACGTTGGAACGGGCCGCGAGCCGCAGGAGCTGCTCCAGGCTGCACACCGTCTGGTTCCCCGCCCGAACCCGGTCCCTCTCCGACATGGCCTGCACCGTCCAGAAGGGGTCGTCCTGAGTGGGGGGGGGGCGGGGAGGAGGCAGGGGGGCAGGACAGAGATGGAGTGAAGGGTCTATGGCTTTGGACCACAAACTCACAAGTCCCCAAACTTTCTGGCCAGCAGAGCCCTTGGCGTGTGCTAACGTGCCCGTGGCCCCGCCCCTAGCGACTGCAGACGGACAGCGCTACCTTGAGGAACCAGCGGCCCGCGTTCAGCGCCCGCAGGTCCGTCCAGTTGAACAGCGAGGCGTCCTGGAACTGCCGCTCGGGGAAGACCGCCGAAACGTCCGTGGTCCTCCGCAGGGTCCGGTCCCGCATGAGGAAGGGCACTCCGTCCAGGCTGGGGGAGGGGCGGGGGCGAGGGGGGGAGGGGCACATCACCACCATGCGCAAAGCCCACTCGGTCTCCTCAATCCCAGTCAGCTATTCAAAACCCAGCTCTAAAGTGGCTCACTCTTTCCCCCACGCAGGCCACTCTGACAGAAAACAATGGCGTGTGCAGGTGGGGTGTGGGAGTGAAGACGCTCAGAGCCTGCTCGTTTTCCCTGAATATTAGGATGAGGGGGAGCGACTGCGCTCCGCAAACCTCCATTACGGCTCAAACGGCTGTGGTTCCGCAGGTGGCTGCGAAAGGTCTCTCTCTGCCTGGCTCAGATGTCGATGATGACCTCATTATCCCAGGTCGGGGAGGCCCGGGGGCCCTGGGGGGTGGGGGGGGGGGGTGGGCTGTCCTACCGGAGCTCCCGGCCCCCCAGCCTGAACCTCGTTTTCATCGTTTTAATTAGTGTGTGCAGTCACTGGACTTGACTCATTCCGCCCTGTCTGTCAGTATGCATCTAATCTGCAGAACAGCCATTAATCCTGTTTACAGCAGCTAGGGAGAGAGAGACTGGGCCTCTGACTGAGTCACACACACACACACACACACACACACGCACATACGCAAACACAGACACACACACTTCTCCCACCACTAGGTCATAGTACGCATGTCAGTCAGGTCATGAGGTCATGTGTAGGGTCATGGCTTAAGGGGTGGGGCTATAATTACAGTTTACATGTTCCAGGAAGCAGAGCGTTACTTAGAGAATGCCCATTCTTTCATATATTACAGCATTAGTGAGTTTAAACTAAACTAGGTGAATGCTGCATTGCAGTTTGAGTGTGAGGTGTGTGTGTGTGTGTGTTTGTGTACGTGCGTACGTGTGTGTGCGAGTGAGTGTTACCTGATCGCAACGTCAGCTTCAAGCCCCACCACCCTCTGCTGCACCGCTTTGTGAAAGGACATCACGGTGTTCTCTGGAGCCAGCTGGAGGAAAAAAAACACACACACACATGCAAACACACACATGCAAACACACACATGCAAACACACACACACATGCACACACACGCACACACACACACACACACACGCACTTAATTCCCTATAGTGTTACTGGCTGCATGTTAAAAAATGCACAAAACAAACAGGTATAAAGCTCAGTATATCAGCATCCACTTGAAATTCACAGCCTGGTGAAATATGATTTGTGACATGGTGAATCAGTGATTGGGGAACAGGGATTTATAACCTGAAGAGCTGAGGCTTTCGTCCCCAGTCCCATCTCACCGTGTGACAGTCCGTGCCATCTGCGTACAGACGGCTGTGAATTCTGTGTGCCAGGACGCAGTGCGCTCTCTGAATCACCGCACACAGGTGAAGGTCACTGCGCTATTGTGTTACAGGTAGAGTAACCGGGATACACCTCCGCCCTGGAAGGCCAGGAGAACGCGGTCATCGCGCCATCATTAAATCACGCAGCTACGGAAACCGATGCTATCGCGGGCTAGCTGCGAAAGTTCTCATGGGGGGGTAGGATCGCCGGTCTCTGGGGAGTTCCCAGGTTCTGGAAGCTTTTAGATCCACGGTGAGCAGGCAAGCCCTGACAGGACGTAGAGGACACAGAACTGCGCTGGGTATGTTTGCTTCTGTGTGTGCGTGTGCGTGTGCGTGTGCATATAAGAGTGTGCGTGTGTGTGTGTGTGTGAGCGTGTGCGTGTGCGTGTGTGTGCATATAAAAGTGTGTGCGTTGCTGTATTGTACTGTATGATTTCTTGAAGCGGGTTACTTGTTTGTGCCGTAAATTTGGAGTGAGACTGTGCCAGTGGGAGAGACTTTGCGGATATGTGCACACCAGCGTAAATGCGTACATGCCAGTGTATTGTATGTATGGGGACATTATTGTCTCAAAAAAAAAGTAACTGATCCACAAATAAATGCAGCTGATCCAGAGATAAATGCAGCAGATGGACGTGGAATGGGCAGGTATGTCTGAATGATGTTTCTCTCACAGTGAAATTACTCCAACATGCAAAGATGCCTCAACAGGTTTTTGCTGCCCTCCAAGAAAAACAAGGCTTTGACAGAAACAACACAGAGATGACATACTGCCAGTTAGACATCTCAATATACACACAATGCCCTGAAATGGGGGAACTATGTATAAACAGCGCTGTAATTTCTATAAAATGAAACAAATAAATTAATAAAAACATCTCTGCGTACGTCTCTTTACACTGTTCCTGCTGCTAGTAAATCCCATTTTTCAGTTCATCTCGAGGCCACAATTCCAATCAAACCAAATTAATTCAGTTAAATAGACAAAACTCCTAAAAGGACGAATTACCTTTGGAATGCCCTCAGAGAAAAAGTACAAACTGTTGGGCACTCAATGTCAGATTGAGCCTGATAAATCAACAGCCGGAGACACAAAGCGGCATCAAGTTCCTTAAATACCCTTTCTGACTGCAAACAGAATTCATGTAATTACAGTTAATTACATTCTCAAAAAAACGATATGAATAATGAATGTAATCAAACTGCTGTGAGGAACAGATCTGAGATCTAAGAAACCTTCCCTGAGCTGCCATTGGTCCAGCTGAGTGAGCTGACTCACCATTGGTGCTCCGCGGTGGCCAATGAGGGCCGGCGCTGGCCGGAGGTTGCTGCGGTCCATCAGGCACGGGGAGGTGATGTTGAGGGGCAGCAGGTAGAGGGCGAGCAGGGCGCTCAGGTACACCAGCACCAGCACCACCTGAGTACCTGTGGAGAGGCGTGGCCACACCGTCAGGACCCGGACAGGTAACCAGGGGGTTGCATGTTCGTTCCAGGAGAGACATTTTTGTTGAGTTGCTTCAGTTAAAGCTGCAGTGTGGAATATCCCGCTGTACATTATCACAGTATGAACCCTGTAACAGTCTGCTTCTGTTCCTGGCAGGAGCACAAAGTTCTCCTGTTTTGTGTGTGTTAGTGAGTTTGTGTGTGAATGCGAGTGTCTGTGTGTGAGTGAGTTTGTGTGTGAGTGCGAGTGTGTGTATGCGTGTGTGTGTGTGTGTGAGTGTGTGTGTGTGTGTGAGTTTGTGTGTGAATGCGAGTGTGTGTATGCGTGTGTGTGTGTGAGAGTGTGAGTGTGAGTGTGAGTGTGTGTGTGAGTGTGTGTGTGTGTGAGTGCGAGTGTGTGTATGCATGTGTGTGTGTGTGTGTGTGTGTGTGTGTGTGTGTGTGTGTGTGAGTGTGTGTATGCGTGTGAGTGTGAGTGTGTGTGTGTGTGTGTGTGTGAGTGTGTGTGTGCGTATGCATGTGTGTGTGTGTGTGAGCGCATCCAGGCAGCTGATTCTCCATGCCGTTTTCCTCAGTAATATCAGGAGTACGGGAGACGGGTCACAGGAGTCAGGATCCACAGTCAGAAAGCGCCTCAGACTAACAGCGCTGGCGCTAGGTCAGCACTCTGAGGAGCTTTATGAAAATGAGCCCTGATCTCTGCAAGGCCAGAGCCGCAGCCCCATCAGCATGCAGCAGGAGGCTGACCTCCTCGCCTTTCCCTCCCAAAACGCGCGCTCTCCACGACCGCGCTACACGGCTGCGCTGCTGCGGCTGCCGCTACGCTTCCGAGGACGCCGCCGACGCGCCGAGCTTCGGGGAGGGCGGCGGGGCGGAGAGGCAGCGGTGCATTCTGGGTAAGACGGGGCTGGGACTCACTGGTTTTCTCGGCGCGGGCGACCTGCCCGGCGACCAGCCAGGCCAGCGCGGTCGCGGCCGCCACGGCGCCAATGTGCAGGAAGGGCCCGGTGGCCTGAGGGGAAACGCAGACGGTGGCGGTCAGTGCGCTGCTCGCCGCCGCTCGACCGGTCGCCAATCACACCGCGGTCACCGCGGAAACCGACGGGCCGCCCCGGTACGAACCTGCAGAGAGATGGGCACGATGTCCCACTCCTCGCCCCAGATCTGATTGGTGGACACGAGCCCCGTAATGGTGGTCAGCAGGGCCGCCGTAACGCCAATCTGCAGAGGTCAGCAAACTCATTAAAAACCGTGAAACAAAACATGTGGTTTGCCTGTATGCAGGGCACAAATCATTGCTACATGCCACACTATAGTGCCCTGCACTCTCTAACCAGATCCACACCACACACACACACACACACACACACACACACCACATAGCCCTTAAAAGACACCACACACACACACACACACACACACACACACACACACACCACATAGCCCTTAAAACACACTACACACACACACACACACACACACACACCACACAGACCTTAAAACACCCAAGGCACACACACACCACATAGCCCTTCCAACACGCTAGACAGTATGCAGGGCAGAAACCAATGCTATGTGCCATACTGTAGTACCCTGCACTCTCTAACCAGCTCCACACCACAAACACACACACACACACACACACACACACACAGCCCTTCAAACACCCACGCCACAAACACACACACATACACACACACCACACAGCCCTTCAAACACCCACGCCACAAACACACACACATACACACACACCACACAGCCCTTCAAACACCCATGCCACACACACACACAGCACACGCCCACCACACACTTCCTGTGGCAGTACTTGAATCCCGAGAGAGGCTAATGCTCAGGAGCAGGTCAGAGCTCGTTCGGCCAATCAGATCGCGGGAGAACGAGGCTGCTGTGTCATACCTTGTGAAGCCAGTGCAGGTTCAGCTGCTGTCCCATGGCAACGTGCCCCAGGGCTAAGATCTACAAATCAGGAGGGGAGAAGGTTACGTTAAAGTTGCAGTAAGGTTGTGGAGAGGTTCATCAAAGCAACACAGGCCTTCTGTCAATACAGTGGCTAGAAAGGGAACCTCAAAGTTCCCCCAGAAAAAACTATACCACACTAATATCTACTATAACTCACAAGTTGTCATTTAGCATTTTCTTTTTACTGGAAAGTAGATCCATTTTATGTCTTCAGATGAAAGCCAGGCTCTAAGCTCAACCCCAGGCAGAGTGTTTAGCTGGACAGACCAAGTAAACTGAGGGTGGTGGTGATGGGAGAGGGGGGGTGGGAGGTGGGAGTAGGGGCAGCGGTGGGGGCAGGTTAGCGGCAGTGGGGATGATAATGGGGCTGGTGGTGACAGTGAGAGCAGGTTAGCAGCAGTGGGGGCGGCGGTGGCAGCAGCAGTGGGGGCAGGTTTAGGGGCGGGGGTGGTAGCAGCAGTGGGGGCAGGTTTAGGGGCGGGGGTGGTAGCAGCAGTGAGGGTGGCGGTGGGGAGGGGGAAGCAGTGGGGGCGGGGGTGGTAGCAGCAGTGGGGGCAGGTTTAGGGGCGGGGTGGTAGCAGCAGTGGGGGTGGCAGTGGGGAGGGGGTAGCAGTGGGGGCAGGTTTAGGGGCGGGGGTGGTAGCAGCAGTGGGGGTGGCGATGGGGAGGGGGTAGCAGCAGTGGGGGCAGATTGGCAGCAGCGGGAGCGGGGGCGAGGCTCACCATTAGAAAGGTGATGTAGGTGAAGCCGACGGCCGTGGTGGCGAGGATGGAGACGGTCCCATCGCTCCACTCCCCCGATCTGTTATACAGCACCCTGCAGGAGCAGAGAAGAGCACTCAACAGCCACCCTCTCCACACTACACACACACAAGCACACGCAACAGCATGCGGCACATGCACACACACACACACACAAGCTGCACACATACCACTGCGCGCAGCAGCACAGGAGAACAGGCCGCAGACAAACAGAGCAATCAGCAGTGACGAATTTCGGACGCGCCCGTGGACAAAGCGCTTGTGTGGCATGGGTTGAAACCCCTGTCTAAAATTGCTCCTCAAGCTTCAACCGAGCTGCATCATCTTAAGGGCTTCAGTGTGGGACCTCATCACCAACTGACATGACTGGAATGTGTGCAACTCCAGTGCAACAACAACAGCAACAGCATCATCAACAGCAACAACGACAGCAACATAAACATGAAGAGCAACATCAACAGAAACACCAACAGCAACAGTGTCAACAACAGCAACAATGTCAGCAACAGCAACAACAACAGCAACAGCAACATCAACAGCAACAATGACAGCATCAAGAACAAAAAAGCAACAATAACTGCATTGCTGCTTGTCTAAAAGGCCCCCTTATCCAGAGCAGCATACCTGGTTGAGGTTTAACTGGGTATTTACTGCAACAGCTGACCGGCGAAGAGGGCCTTCGTTCAGGGGGACAGAATAACAGCACGCTCTCCATTTACGTAATCTGAATAACGTTATCCTACGGTATCCAGATCTATGGCCACCATACCAGGCTTCCTCCGTGTGTGCGTCATGTGATGTAATAAACTTTCAGGGTTTTTTCTTGGCTCAATATCATTCTGATCAGTGTCATGGGATGGGTCAGCAGCACAGACAGACAGTCAGACAGACAGACAGACAGTGAGAGAGCCAAGCCTCTCCAATAACCCCATTAGGATCTTCCATTACTCCCCAGGGAAAATACTCCAGACACTACAGGGAAGGGCGATGCAGATTGTGGATTTAATTTTTTAAAAATTGCACACTGACCTACATCAAAGGACACACTTTTATTATCGGAAGAGGAGAGGGGAGAGTGGGCAAGAGAGAGCATGTATCAGAGTGTGAGAGAGAGAGAGCACGTAATTGATTGGTTTAAAGGACAGGATCATATAAGGAGAGCAAGAGAGAACGTATGTAACATAAAATTATGCAGAAGGAGAGGGCGAGGGAGGGAGGGATGGGGGGGAGAGTGAGAGAGACAGAGAGAGAGAGATGAAATGACCTTGAAGGAAGACGAAGAGCAGAAGCAGAAGCATGGCTGATAGGGTGTCTGTTGCTCATCTGTGAGGGAGTTTAGGATTCTGCACGTGTCTGTGCTACAGACAGACTGGTCTGTGTAAGGACTGATGGCTCACAGGTACAATGTGTCTGTGCTACAGACAGACTGGTCTGTGTAAAGCTGGCTCACAGGTACAATGTCTCTGTGCTACAGACAGACTGGTCAGTGTAAGGACGGCTCACAGGTACACTGTGTCTGTGCTACAGACAGACTGGTCAGTGTAAGGACAGCTCACAGGTACACTGTGTCTTTGCTACAGACAGACTGGTCTGTGTAAGGACGGCTCACAGGTACAATGTGTCTGTGCTACAGGCAGACTGGTCAGTGTAAGGACAGCTCACAGGTACACTGTGTCTGTGCTACAGACAGACTGGTCAGTGTAAGGACAGCTCACAGGTACAATGTGTCTGTGCTACAGACAGACTGGTCAGTGTAAGGACTGACAGCTCACAGGTACAATGTGTCTGTGCTACAGACAGACTGGTCTGTGTAAGGACTGATGGCTCACAGGCACACCGAGTCTGTGCTACAGACAGACTGGTCAGTGTAAGGACTGATGGCTCACAGGTACACTGTGTCTGTGCTACAGACAGACTGGTCAGTGTAAGGACTGATGGCTCACAGGTACACTGTGTCTGTGCTACAGACAGACTGGTCAGTGTAAGGACTGATGGCTCACAGGTACACTATGTCTGTGCTACAGACAGACTGGTCAGTGTAAGGACTGATGGCTCACAGGCACACCGAGTCTGTGCTACAGACAGACTGGTCAGTGTAAGGACTGATGGCTCACAGGCACACCGAGTCTGTGCTACAGACAGACTGGTCTGTGTAAGGACAGCTCACAGGTACACGCAGGCCTGTGTGAAGCTCTGCAGTAACAGAAGCGAGTGTGAAGGTGAACACGCTGTGGGCGGAGTCTCTCTGGGACCCCTGCCTCTGGCCCGGCACAAGGCCAAATTCACCGAACGCTCCGCCATCCCGTTCGCCTCGCAGAGCCAGGCGGGGCTGTGCCCGACCGGCGGTGGCGTCTCTCGACAGGGCTGAACTTGCCGATTTCCGGTTTTCTGGGGGGCGGGTGAGGTGACGGCCCCGTCCCAAGAGCCTGGCCGGTCAGGCGGCGGGGTCGTTTTATGTTGGTGGAGAGGGCAGGGAGCCAAACCCGAATTCCCCCCTGCCCCCCTGCCCCCTCCCCCCCCGACTCACCACTTGGCACAGGCTACCTGTAATCTTTGCTGACAGGTGCCTGTCCACAGGATTATCCCCAAACGAGTTTGGGGAAGCCTTGAACGACTAATTACCTCTGACAGCAATGAGCCGAGTGGAGGTCATGTGATGTCATGTGAACAGGAAGGCTTGCTCCAGGGTCGCGGGCAGAAGCAGTTGGCTGCTTTCACGCTGTGTGCATAGTTTGCAACACTAACCTGTTGTTTGCCGTGAGGTCTGCAACCTCCGGCCTTGGATCTCTGGCCCCGCCCCCTCGCCCCGCACTCACCAGTTGAACTCGTTGTAGTCATTGTGGGCCTCCCACCAGAAGTACGACCAGATCAGGAGCAGGGAGAACGTGAGGACCAGGACAAGGGTCCACAGACACTCCCACTGAAAGGAGAAAACACACACACAAACACACACACACACATTACCACACTGATAAATCACTGAACACCAAGCTTATCTGTAGAGAGAGTGGATGGATTCATAGCCAGTTATGTGAAAAACACAAAGATTTGTGGAAATCCCCAAACAAACACGCATGCACACACACACACACACAAGCACATACATGCATACGCACACACAAACACACACACACACACACACACACACACACACACACGAAAGAGAAACTCCTTCAACTTCAACTGGAAAAACTATACGCATGACGGCATGTGCGTGCATTTGAGTTTGTGTGTGTGTGTGTGTGTGTGTGCGTGTGTGTGTGTGTTTTGACAAGCGATGTTCTTAAATAACAAATTAAATGTCACCGGGATGCGCGTGTTTACTCTGAACGCAAAATAAAACGCCAGCCCACAGACTACAGTAACAGGAAGTTCTCTTCATTGATGCACTGGCAGTACATTCTGGACTGAGCGCAGAGAGACAGCAAACGTTCAAAGGGCACTCGAAAATGTTGCGTAAGATCACCACTTTTGTGTGGCCATCAACGGGAGATGACAACACAATCACAACTGTGGCCCTATTCTTGATTCATTTTGATAACTACAACAAATCTGCTGTTGGTTCTGCTGTTACAGTGTGAGTCTTTTTTGAACTATATGACCAAAAGTATCTGGACTCCTTACACAGTCTGGGACTGTTTTTCATGGTTTGGGCTTGGCCCTTAGTTCCAATGAAGGCAAATCTTATTGGAACAGCATACAATCACATTCTAGATGTTTCTGTGTTTCCCCAACAGCTAGGGGAAAGGCCCTTTCCTGACAGTGTCCTTGGGTACAGAGCGGGGTCCATATAGAAATTGTTTTGTAAAAAATGGTGTGGAAGAACTTGACTGGCCTGCACAGAGCCCTGATCTCGACCCCATCCTGCACCTTTGGGATCAATTAGAATGCCAACTGCAAGCCAGGCCTAATCGCTCAATCAGTGCCTTACCTCACTAATGCCCTTTTGGCTGAATGGAAGCAAATCCCTGCAGCAATGCTCCAACATTTAGCATAACACCTTCCCAGAAGAGTGGAGGTTATTATAGCAGCAAAGGGTGGAACAACTCCATATTAATGCCCGTAATTTTGGTTGACATGTTGGATGTCAGGTGTCCACATACTTAAGGCCATGTAATGTACATCAATGGGACAGGGGAACCTTTAATGTTCCCTAATGTAATATCAAATTCATGAGCCTCCTTGTGTCATTTCTACCACCGCACAGGAGAAATAAGAGTGGGAATGATGGTCAGGTGGAAGAGACACAAGGTGCTGGAACATCCACTAAACCGTTCAATAAGGACAAATGGCAGTCTTGCACCTAGTAATAAAAAAAAGAAATATAAATATGAATTTATTCACAATCAATAACAGACTTGCTACCAGCCCTTTGGAAAGCCCGGTGGAGTGCGAGGGAGACAAGCTGAGCTGATATACTCAGACAGCACAAAACCATGTTGCTATACCTGAGTGTGGAGAAGCCTTTTGGGCCCCTAGTTCCTTTAACAGAATGAGCTATGGGACCAGTGAAACGTTGATGATGGTACGCTTAATATGACTATTTTTAAACACAGAAGGCCATATGATAACCTTTTGCTCCTTAATTAAGCTTTCCCCTTTAACAGGGAACAGATAATGCCATGAGCTTAAAGATTAATTAACATTTATCATCAAAAGCTCTACTGGTTAAAATGGCATCACACACAGCCAGGTTTAATCCAAAAAAAAAAAAAAAAATCTGCAAGAGCACCCAGAGAGACCAGAGCTCCAAAACTTTAATTTTCAAAAGCCCATAATATGACCGCCACCTGGACACCTAAACCCTCCCAATCACTGGAATCAATCTCAGCCCTACTAATGCCTTTCATGCATCTTGTATGCCTAGATTTCCTTCCTTATATGCCAACAGAGTGGAACCGTAAAGGAAGTGTAGAACATGGTCTTGTTTATGAGTGTAATGCACAGTGATTGGCTGAGGGGAAGAATATGAAGGCCTACAGGGGCACGGTTAGGACATGCAGGTTATGCTCAAAATCGAACACGTCAGTCGTCATTATTTTGTGTAATATACTTACTGTCGGGAAAAATGTTTGGTGAGCGGTTTAGTGAAGTTGGCATTTGCCACGTTGATTTGGTTTCATTTTTTTTAAAGGACGTGCAAGCAAAGCCAGTCTTTAAAAATAAGTGCTTGTGGAGTAAATCAAAAACAAAAATGTGAAAGCGGGAAAACAAAAGTTATGTACAGTCATTTTACCGTAATATTATGTTGCACGGCACCCTGTTCAAAATCACGTGCATGGTGTTTTATTGCATAAATATTTTAGTCTGCGTTTACTGGGGTGGTAAAATATTCACTGTGTTCCAGCTGGGCGGGGCTCCAGGTATATAAGGCCAGAGCAGAGCAGCCCAGGGGACCAGTTTCTCACAATGATACGCTGCAGGGCACACAGTAGGGATATATCTTCTGCGCATTAACATTTACTTATTTATTTATTTATTAGTAAAGGCCTTTGTTTGTATGTATCATCTTTCTCACACTGTAAATGTTCTGCATGTGAGCTGGGTCTGCAGAAGTCCTGTAAATGCGCATCGCTGACTCACTGCCGCCATTTTAGTTTCACCCGCCTGCGCACTCGAAACCCTACCTCGGCAAAATCGTTCACTTTTCAAACGTTTATCCAACAGCCTAACGCACGGAAGCACGTCCAGTGGTGTTGCTATGTTACGGGTCTATATTAGACATGTAGCAGTTTCGCACAGTATACATATTTGATGACCGCAGCGATCACGTGACGAGTCGTGAGTAGGTCTACTTCCTCCCCGGGCTCAGTGATGTCACCGGTCTTCTCCCTCCAGCGGATAGCGATATCAGCTTGCATCGAATGCTCGGCGATAGCCTATCAGCAGCTACGCGGACTGCTCCATTACATCTTCGAAAGATTAGAGGGGTCATAGGTCAAAGGGGAAGAGCTTTCGTTCTTGAAAATATTATCGTTTCCTTGGTTAGCAAGGTTGGGTTTTTAAGACCTCAATGAAATATTTGGACTTTTCAGTTTTGGCTTTCACCAAAGTGAGCCGTTGAGGTCAGTAGAGAATTTGGCTTCCGTGCTATCCCCAGTGAAAATGAGTGAGCTGAGCTTTTCTGTGCCTTCATCCCCCCCATCCCCCCCATTAGTAAAGCGCACCCAGTTCTATTTTTATCAGCCTCTCCAATCGGGCGGCACGAGAGCGAAATGCGCGTTGCCCTGTGGGGGTGCTGGTGAGTCAGCGCTGGCACGGTCCTGATTGGACGTCAGGCCGCGCCACGCTCCGGTTTCTGAATCGCCCCGACGGCGAGGGCCTTACAGGCGGCTGGCTTCCACAGCCCAATGCGGCCCGGCGAGTTCCGCCCGCCGCGGAGAGCGCCGGGGGCGTCGCCGCTAAAGAGGAGTGACAGGGTCACCTGGGTCCCCCGTCCCGCCAGGGAGAAAGAGAGAGAGAGAGAGAGAGAGAGAGAGAGAGAGAGAGAGAGAGAGAGAGAGAGGGAGTGAGGGAGAGAGAGAGAGAGAGAACGAGAGAGAGAGAGGGAGGGAGGGAGGGAGAGAGAGAGAGACAGAGAGAGAGAAGGAAGAGAATCAGAGAGAGGGCGAGAGAAAGAGAGAGAGAGGGAGGATGAGCGGTGACAGAGGGAGAGAGAGGGAGCAGGGACTCACCAGGCAGAAAGATTACATTAAACACATTTCCCTTTGAGCGGTTCAGCCGAGGTTGTCCGCAATGCGATTATAAGTGTGCGTTCTGAAACAGAAATCAATCTGTATCTGAAACACCATCACACACCCGGCAAAGGTGCACAAATTGTGCTACGGATCGCAGGTTACAAGGTGTTACAATTTTCTTTCTGGTGTACAGCCCTAAAATGAATATTTTCTAATGATATCAACATCATGTGATAATTCTAGTGTCAAGATATCAAGATTATTCAAAACGTAAATAATCAGCAAGACAATTCAGGCATTCCTCGAACTGCCTTTTTAGTTCATACTGCCAGCCAATCATATGATTCCTACTCAAAATCAGTAAAACAGTCAATGATTTAATGGGGCTATCAAAATATGCTTTCAAAAGGGGCCGGTGTTCCCACAACCATCTGTACAATTATTCAAGAGATTCAGCCAAAGGACCTGATTAATTTAAGGTACCCCACCATCTTCAAGCCTTAAAAATATTCTGCATTGAATAATGATTTATTTAATATAGTTTTTCCACCAAAGAATGTTACAATAAATAACTGAAAATGGCTTAGTAGATTCTCTACGCCTTTATCCTCATTGAGAATGCAATCTATGAATATGCGAATTAGCAACGCTTGCTGCTGTGGTCCCAGGGTATTGAGTAGGCATGGCATCAGGATTCAAAATCAATTTCTTTGCAAAACCCCTCAATCTCTACCAGAGGTTCTGGAAGCAGTCATCTGTAAAATGTGCGCTACACACACGGATTCCCTCTATGCTGTCAGATGCATCCACACGATTTTTCTAAACAAATGCCACCCATTTTTATTTTAGAACGGGCTCCAAAGTTCCTACATGGGTATTGCATCCTAAAACTGCAGTCTGTCATGTTCAACACACCAACTCTCACAACAATGGCACTGACTACTCAGTGTTGTGTGCACTAAGGTTTCAGTTTACCACATCCACTCTCCTGTAATTTGCATATTTTTGCATAAAGGAATATGATAGATTGGACATTTGTGATGTCACAAATTTTGCTCATACGTACATGCTTCCAAATGAAATTTCAGGGAAGTACGGAAAATCTCTCCATCTAAAAAAATACATACACATGCTTGTGTATGTATGGCGTATGATGTATTTAATGACAAAACTGTCACCGCTTGACAGCCTTGGGGGGCTTTCAAATGGGGGGAGCAGTGCGGGGGAAAGGGAAAGGATTCTCCTGACCTTCACAAGGTCACTACTTCCCCGTTGCCATGACCGTTAAGCCTACGAGAGTAGGAAGCGCCGCTCAGATGAGGCGGTGCATGCTGGGAAACAGATGGATCGGAGGTGGGGGTGTTTTCGGTCCTTCGCGGAGGTTTGATTGCCAGATAGTCAATGGCTAGTGACATCCTGGAGAACGGCGCGAATCCGGGGACGTCCTGTAAGATCCTGACACAGAGCTGCCTATTGAGAACCACACCTCAGCCGTTAACCCTGTCAAATATCGAGACTTCAGAATGTCACCTTCGAGAAACAGACAGTATCATTCGTATGACCATAGGGATATATCTGCTTTCTCCCTGCCCCCTCTCCCCACTTGCTGGTCCGTAAACATAAAAGGGAGCATCCTTGGGGCAATTAAGTCATGTCACAGGTCTTGTCTCTGTACAAGCTTGGGGTATCTTGGGGGAGCTGCCTCTCCTTTGAATGCTTTACAACTTTATCAGAAGAGACACAGCATACCTACTGGGGGTCAGAGACCCAGCATGGCTATATGCTGCACAAAAATCCATATACTTTTAAATTTTGAATGCAACATATGAGATTTAACTGAAATCACTGACTGAAAATCTTAATTCCCATATAGATATTGGTTATTTGGCCTGATAGTTGGAAGCTCCATTTCTTAGAACCAATTCCAGTTTCAACGTAAACCAATGTTTTGGTTTTGTTACATGGAAAATATTTAGCCTAAAGGTAGAGACTGCAACTGGCAAGGTTTAACAATTATTTGTCAATAAAAATTCACCTCTTGTTGTCAGAAGCAGTACCAAATAGTTGCATTTTTATTTCTTTGATAGCTGAGCTGGATTAACTCCGAACACAGACATGTTTGACCTTTTTAGAAACGGCTTAAAACCAGGAATCTATTGTAATGTGACAATAATATCATAGTGCTTAGCCCTGCTTCCAACAACATATGGCCACTTTAATACATAAATTTGCAAGTTTTCAGACAAGACAGGTCCTGTCTGTAACCAGACCCCCACACTTCACACCCCACCTCACCTTTATAAAGGCTGATCCAACAGATTGCTCTGCCTATAAACAAATTCTGAGATTTCATTAATTATTGATATCTTTGATAACAATTAACAAATGAAATTGATTAAATTATTTTCTTATGTTGCATAAGTGAGGTTTTTAAAATATATTTTATCATTTCAATTTTATGGAGTATCTTACCGGGAAAAATAGCAAAAATATCATAAAAGATTTTGGCACATACATAGGGTTTTTAAAATAAGTAATGAATAAAACAACATTTAGAAAACACCCTCCGTGAATTACCAGCTATTGAGTTATTCATCACATTGAAACTGAAAAATGAACTCTCACTGAGTAAAACTCTGGTTTAACTGCTATGCAAATTTGTCCCTTTTCCATAATTCATGGACTAATTTGCATATGTTCCTAAAAAAATAAAGTCACAATACAAAAAATGTTTGCATTTGTGTCCACATGCAAAATACGAAATGTCACTTCGATTGGCGGAAAGGAATTTTTCCCCCTGTTCACCTGCGGTACCTCTGCTTAATCCTCACTTCCCCGACAACCCCAAACAACATCCTGCCTATAATCTCACAGGGCGGCACGTGCACAATCTGGATGGTGTGAAGGTCACCCCCATCACTGTCTCCAGCATCCCTTCTCAACACCAGTACAGACCAATCACTGGACTGAATCATTTACAGCCAAAAAAAAAGGATTTTCAGATTAATTTACACAAAGGGCCAGGAACTGTTCCCACTGGACACAGCGTTTCTCAGTGAGCAAACAATAGAACGTTCTGGCAGAAACCAGAGACTGCATTCATACATAAGGAACTTAACAACAGCTCTGAGCAAAACAGGCAGTTACTTTGTTAAAAAAACACCCTCCTACAACCAAAAAGAGGAGGTGTTCATCTGCAGATAAATAAGCGAATGACTTACTTTTAAACAATAAATCACCAGGTGAAATGAACTGGGAGTGAATCCAAAAAAGCAGCATAAGGTAAGAAAGTGGAGGAACTCCAAGGTAAAAAAATTATTTTTCATTTTCATTTTGTTCTTTGATCAATTTAAACAGAACCGTCGTACAGTGAACATTTCTGCCAAAGCCTTTCTCAGGGGCCAAAAATCACCCTCTTAAAATACGGGAAAATTCTGTGTCTGGAGTGGGAAGCCCGACAACAACCCCCAACCCCCCAGCCCCCCCGATGCTTTGCATGCAGTTAACAAGCTGGAGTGAACTCCAAACAGTCCCGTATCAAATGCACACCCAGTCAGGGGAGCAGAGTCCTGTCAGCCCAGTTCATTAACTTAATCGTTTTTGGCTGGGTGTGCTGCAAAAATAGCTTTTCTCCATAAACGGCTGAATTATTAATTTTTTTTTTTTTTAACGCTGCGCATTTCTGTTTCCGCCCAGCGGGGCACGTGCGTTTTAGGGAGCCCCGGCGCATTAGAGCCCGCGCCCCGCTGGCCGGCAGACGGCCATAAATGGAGGGATGAAAAAGGATTAAGGGGCAATTTCCTTAAGTAGTCCTGTAAACATTCGGCCTGCTGCAAAAATCAAGAGGAGCGCCCGGATTTCAGAGCTTCTGAGGTCCTCGGAAACAAGAACAGCACGTTTCGTCCGCTTCCTGTTTTCATTTGACTCGGACAAACCGTTGACGAATCAACATTTAAATTTGGTTAGAGCCATTTCATTCGCTACGCTACAAACTGTACATGGAGTATAGAAAAGCTGATGGTAATGGTTTTCCTGTCGCCCTTATTCGGCGATATTAATCTTGTTCAAAATGACAGTATGTGATCATGTATGGAGGCTACAGGCCACTGCTTAGCAGCTGGGCCAGCGATGGGCCAGCCTCAGCATAGGGAAGCGCTTTGGGAACAGTGGCTACACCCGGGAAGTGTTGCCGGTTTGAATCCCGGCCTTGACAACAAGACTCTTAAACCGAATCGCCATGGAAACGCAGCCAGCTGCACAAATTGGCGGTGCGTAAGGATGGGGCGGTTGAACAGGGCTCTGTCAAAAGAACATAACAATTTCTGAGGAATACAATGACAGGCAGAGCATACTCGACTCGAGACCGAGAGCAGGAGCAGAACAGGAGCGGAGTGGGAGTGGAGTGGGAGAGGAGTGGGAGCAGAACAGGAGCAGAGTGGGAGCGGAGTGGGAGCAGAACAGGAGCGGAGTGGTAGCAGAGTGGGAGAGGAGTGGGAGCAGAACAGGAGCGGAGTGGTAGCAGAGTGGGAGAGGAGTGGGAGAGGAGTGGGAGCAGAACAGGAGCAGAGTGGGAGCGGAGTGGGAGCAGAACAGGAGCGGAGTGGGAGCAGAGTGGGAGCAGAACAGGAGCGGAGTGGGGGCGGAGTGGGAGCAGAACAGGAGCGGAGTGGGGGCGGAGTGGGAGCAGAGTGGGAGCAGAGTGGGAGCAGAACAGGAGCGGAGTGGGAGCAGAGTGGGAGCGGAGTGGGAGCAGAACAGGAGCGGAGAGGGAGTGGAGTGGGAGCAGAACAGGAGTGGAGTGGGAGCAATAGGGGGCGTGGCAATAGAAACATTCGGCGACGTGCAATTCTGACGTTGAATGACGCATTTGTGTTTACACTGATCCAGGCCGGGCTTTAACTCAAACGCTGGCATGTTGAGCTATTTTGGCACCATTGTTAATGCACATATGAATGCGTGAAGGCATAACACAGACGTAATAAATATTTAGTTCATTTCAGTTTGACTATTTGAAATTCAAGCTCGTATTCAGTTACGCAGTAGCCAATGCTAGCTATTTAGGCACTGCACCCGTATGCTGTTTGTAGTGTAAGCCGCTTGAGTGAGAGACACAAGGAAGTGGGAGATCTGTGGGACACCGCCAAGCGACGGAGAGGCTGGCTGGAGGGTGTCTCTGGAGGGAGGGTGCCCAGGGGAACCATTTATCACAGTTTTTTAGCACTGGTATATAAGTGTAAAAAATATATATTTGAGGGGGAAAATAAATATTAAAATGAAAACTATTCAGTCTCACCTTTCTTTTGATATCATAAGTGATGGTTCGTAGAGATGCTTTTAACAAAGCCTCTCAGAACACGCTTGCTCTTCAGTCGTGACAGAATTAGCCGCTGGCTGTGACACTAATGCGCTGTTTTTAAAGAGAAAGAAATGGGGCAAATCTGATCTGTAATGGAACCAACCCCCCCACCACATCCAAGGGTAATTTATTCTCATTAAACCAGGCTCTTGTATAACTGCACTGCAGTTTCAGTCCCGTTTCAGTCGCAAAAATACCCAAACTGAGCTACGCGACCCAATTCGAAACATTTGACAATCCTGCATTGACTGTAAAATTGGGCTCTAGCGGTCTCGACCAATGGGAAACACTGAATCCAGAAAAGTGTTAAATCAGCAATTGACACCTCAACAATGGTCCAAAGGTGTCAGAAACAGACACTGTGCGAGAATTCACCCTACGGGCTTCAAATACAACTGCACATACATAACAGTTTGACATCCCGTACTTGCACAACTAGAAATGACTCGCACAAACAATGGAAAACTGAATCGACCACAGAAAAGGTCATCACCTCAGCCAAGTTGTCATCACCGGAATACAGAAAGACAAAAAAAGAAAAAAAAAAAGTTAACGAGCCATTTAACTGAAGGGGTGAGTCATGCCATGACATCACTTTGGCACCAGCAGTGATGCTGCGCTGCGTCCTCACGCGATCGCACGCAGCCCTGAGGGTGCGAGTACCTGCAGACATTCAAGCTTGAACTCGCACGGCAACCGCAGGGTGGAAAATATACTGTTTTTTATCCCCCTCAGCTACAGGCCCAGACTGCCCCGAATCGCCGTGCCCTTCTCTCTCATCCGCGAAACGGATCCGGGCGCGGAGCTGCGGCGGCGTATTCGAGGGCTGATGTCGTTAACGCGCGCCGAGAGAGACCTTAAACGAGGAGCACCTGGCTTACCGTGGTGAGGGGAGAGAATCGTTAAAAAAAAAAACGAACCAATAAAAAATATTTGACAAGGGCATTGTTGTAGACCTGCATGTACCTGTACATTGGCTGTCATCCTTGTCAGATACGTTCCCCTCTTTATTTTCTGGCTCCCTCCAGAAAAAAAGAAACACGGAACTCTCCAAGAGAGGCCCAGTCTTTCAACAGGCCAAAAGCGCATTTCGCTAAAACCTGTGTGCGTGTGCTTTTTTCCGGAATTATCTATGTGAACCATGTCAGCGTGCCTGCAGCCACATTAAGCCAGGTGGGTAAATCCAGGTGGGTAAATCCAGTTTAGGCGGAGTGCGCATGCACTCTGCAACGGGTGGGACGACACTGTAAATGAATACGGTTACAGGCCTGGTCAGTGAACTGAAGTTTACTCAAACGGAGCACCCGCAGTTTTCGCCACTGAGAGAAACTGGGGAAGCCATCTTTTCTTCTTTGTTGTCTGGGTGAACGTGTTCTCCAGCAGCAGATGAGAACGCACAGAGATTTACGGGAAGGCTCGCTTTATGCCGCAAGGGAATGCTGGGGGAATCTGCAAAGGGCTTCACGGGAACAAGCGCTGATGAACATTGTCAATATTTCATCTGCTTCCGTGTGGAGAAGCACACAACGGCAGCGATTGGGGGGGTGGGGGGCGACATTCGCTGTACGGACAGTAAAAATGGTAATCAGGGAAAATGCCAGGGAGCGAAAGACGAATGTTCTGGTGGTGTTTATGTCTTTGGCTTTCGGCTGCAGTGATGTTGACTGTAATAGCAGGCCTGTATAGAGCCCTTCTGTTCTAATTACATGCAATTACCGCGCGCAGAGAGCTGCCTCTGGCTACACGCAGGCAGCGGCGAGGAATCCAGGAGGAATTCAATCTGACGGCTTTAACCACACTGACACATCCAGCTCATCTCTGAGGGCAAGCATCCTCAAAGAGCACTCCTGCCCAGAGATTTGTATGCGGTTTGCCTCTCTCTCTCTCTCTTTCTCTCCCTCCCTCTGCCTCTCTCTCTCTTTTTCTCTCTCCCTCTCTGCCTCTCTCCCTCTCTCCTCCCACCCTCCATGAAATATAATGAGGGGGTCATAGAAGTTTCCAGAACACTGGGAGACAGATAAAGGTTTCCACGGCAATAAAGAACAAAGACTCCTCCGCACGCGTACTACCATCTGCTGAACCGGGGAAGCGAGCGGACCCACCCCTGCGCTAGACAGTGTGAGAGTTTTATTTTCAGGTGACAGACTGCCTGCAATTTCACACTCTCACAATCGCCTAGGTACCCAAAACACCTAACTACGACATGGAGAACGTCCACGTGCGCGATCGTGCCAATATTAAAGGAGAGAGGGCCCGCAAACCTTGAGTGTTGCTGGGTGGCTCACTCCGCTAAGACGCTGGGGTTTTTCTGTGCTGACACACCCACACAGTCAGCTATTTCTGACACAAGGTGGCTTAAGTGGGCAAATAATCCCTCTGACATGAGAAGCACCTAATTAAGGAAAAATAATAGCTTGTTAAAATTCTGAGATTGCAATTGTGGTTGGAACGGAAACCAGCACACACAGTGTGCCCCCAGGAGCAGGGTTGAAAACCACTGTGCTAACTAATCCAGGCCAGCATCCCAACAGGGCCTGGCACATACTGCCCAAGAAAGGAAGGATTCAGCTGGCCAGACTGACATCTCAACTGGGCAGTCCAAACTGGGCAAAAGGGAAATGTTATTTTATAAAATAATTGTTTAAAAAAATCTGATGGGATATAATATGCTGAGATAAAATGAGGACTGAGGCAGTTACAGACTCTACCTCAGGCAGGCAGTGCCAAAGACAGCCTGGGTCCTTCTCAGGCGTCCAGTGCTAAAGACAGCCTTAGTCCTTCTAAGACTGGCAATACCAAAGACAGCCTGGGTCCTTCTCAGGTGGGCAGTGCCAAAGACAGTCTGGGTCCTTGCAGTTTGTCTTTCTCCAAGCACCAGATGCTGTGGGTCAAGGAGTACATTTGTCCTGAGGAAAGGTTTTTCTCACTGCTGCTGAAAAATGAAATTTTCAGAAACTGCAGTGTGTTCCAGGAAGTGTCGACCAAGACCTGGCCGGAGTACAAAGCAGCTCCTCAAAATGCTCGACAGCACCTGCCAGAACCACTACGGCAAAACACAGCCAGGATGGCTAAACTGTAGCACATGAGCAGCCAATCACAAAGCAAGTTGGGGGGAGGCAGTGGGATGCTAACACAATCAACACAACCAATGTTTACCATTCACAAAGCACACACTGGCTAAGTGCACCCGCAATCTGTTCAGCGTCTTTAACCAATCAGGAGCCTAAGAACACGAGAGTTCCTCCCGCCTCTATTGGCTTACAGCTCAGGTCTGTCTCAGTTCCAGCCACATTATCATTTCACATGAATTTTTAAATTTCCAGACAGTCCCAGACAACTTCTCCACCTCTTTGATTTGCAGAATGAGTGAGATCCTGCTTAACTCAAGAGTCTGAAGGAGGTCGAGTTGACTTAAATACTCATTACCGCTCATTCTGAAAATCAAAGAGTCTGGAGAGAAGAAGTGGAGGAGCAGGGGTTATTCACACATTATTCCAGTCAGAGGGGATCTCTCTTAGCTCCAGGTTCAAGGCAGACAGACATTATACACTGTATAAATAACCGTGTGACAAGCCAAAAAAAAAAACTCAGAGGTACCACAGTTCAGCCAGTTCTGAGATCCCAGAGGCTCGTGGTCCATAGCCTGGGGCTGGGAACCAGCAAGACGGTCTCAGGCACATTGTAGCAGCCCTGTATATAAGGCACAGGCACACTACCTTCTCTCTGTTCTGCATGTCTTTAGACCGCAAACCTGTCAAACGTGCGCGTGTTCACATACAGCACGCTCCCCTGCCAGACGTGTGCGTGTTCACATACAGCACGCTCCCCTGCCAGACGTGTGCATGTTCACATACAGCACGCTCCCCTGCTGAACGTGTTCATATACAGCACGCTCCCCTGCTAAACGTGTGCATGTTCACATACAGCACGCTCCCCTGCCAGACGTGTGCATGTTCACATACAGCACGCTCCCCTGCCAGACGTGTGCGTGTTCACATACAGCACGCTCCCCTGCCAGACGTGTGCGTGTTCACATACAGCACGCTCCCCTGCTAAACATGTGCGTGTTCACATACAGCACGCTCCCCTGCCAGACGTGTGCATGTTCACATACAGCATGCTCCCCTGCCAGACGTGTGCGTGTTCACATACAGCACGCTCCCCTGCTAAACGTGTGCATGTTCACATACAGCACGCTCCCCTGCCAGACGTGTGCGTGTTCACATACAGCACGCTCCCCTGCCAGACGTGTGCGTGTTCACATACAGCACGCTCCCCTGCTAAACGTGTGCGTGTTCACATACAGCACGCTCCCCTGCTAAACATGTGCGTGTTCACATACAGCACGCTCCCCTGCTGAACGTGTGCATGTTCACATACAGCACGCCCCCCTACTAAACGTGTGCGTGTTCACATACAGCACGCTCCCCTGCTAAACGTGTGCGTGTTCACATACAGCACGCTCCCCTGCTAAACGTGTGCATGTTCACATACAGCACGCTCCCCTGCTAAACGTGTGCATGTTCACATACAGCACGCTCCCCTGCTAAACGTGTGCGTGTTCACATACAGCACGCTCCCCTGCCAGACGTGTGCGTGTTCACATACAGCACGCTCCCCTGCCAGACGTGTGCGTGTTCACATACAGCACGCTCCCCTGCTAAACGTGTGCGTGTTCACATATAGCACGCTCCCCTGCTAAACATGTGCGTGTTCACATACAGCACGCCCCCCTGCTAAACGTGTGCGTGTTCACATACAGCACGCTTCCCTGCTAAACGTGTGCGTGTTCACATACAGCACGCCCCCCTGCTAAACGTGTGCGTGTTCACATACAGCACGCTTCCCTGCTAAACGTGTGCGTGTTCACATACAGCACGCTCCCCTGCCAGACGTGTGCATGTTCACATACAGCACGCTCCCCTGCTAAATGTGTGCGTGTTCACATACAGCACGCTCCCCTGCTAAACGTGTGCATGTTCACATACAGCACGCTCCCCTGCTGAACGTGTGCGTGTTCACATACAGCACGCTCCCCTGCTGAACGTGTGTGTGTTCACATACAGCACGCTCCCCTGCTAAACGTGTGCGTGTTCACATACAGCACGCCCCCCTTGCCAGACGTGTGCACGTTCACATACAGCACGCTCCCCTACCAGACGTGTGCGTGTTCACATACAGCACGCCCCCCTTGCCAGACGTGTGCACGTTCACATACAGCACGCTCCCCTGCCAGACGTGTGCATGTTCACATACAGCACGCTCCCCTGCTAAACGTGTGCGTGTTCACATACAGCACGCTCCCCTGCCAGACGTGTGTGTGTTCACATACAGAACGCTCCCCTGCCAGACGTGTGCGTGTTTACATACAGCACGCTCCCCTGCTAAACGTGTGCGTGTTCACATACAGCACGCTCCCCTGCCAGACGTGTGCATGTTCACATACAGCACGCTCCGCTGCCAGACGTGTGCACGTTCACATACAGTCTATATTGCCTAGCACCCACACAGCAGCCCAAGGACTCCGAAAGGCAGAAAATTAATCGGCACTCCTGCGCAAAACACAAAGGTTATCCCACACACCGACTCCATCCTAAGAGGCCCATTCATTCCCTGTGACCTCCGTCTGATAAATAACTCCACAGCACCGCGTGGTGCCCGTCACTTTTTAACAGACCGCAAGAAGCGAATGTCAGGGAGAGGCTAGTTCAAGGCTGCTGTCAGGGATATTTGTAGACAGAAAAATTAATGGAGAAGTAAGTTGTCGCCACATAAGCCTTCATCCCCGAAGGTTACTTCCCATTATTCAGCCAGTCTGTCAGCTGTTGACAGACTACAGGGCAACCGTGTTACCACAGACACGCAAGCCCTCCAACTACACCCCCCCCACCCGCCTCCCATCATCCCCCCTGCCCTGATCCCCCCTGCCTCCCCCCGCAACCTAACATGTCTCCTTGCGCTGTTTATGACTCACCGGTTTAAACAATCATGTTGACCAATACCAGCCCTGGAGCAACTCGGTGCTCTTGACTTGAATTCCAAAATGGCTGCTGTACTAATGCACTGACTGAGTTGCCGATATATGCGGATGAACTGCGGGTTTCTGAGGTGCTAACGGTGAATGAAATCTAAGAATCTTGAATTCTAAGTGTCATGAAATGAAAATAAATTAAATTAAATGCAATAAGAGCTACTCAGAAATACACTACTTGGAAAAGTCCCATAATGAAATCTAGCAGTCTTTTGAAAAAAAATCCCTTTTAAAATAAAACCTTTTAATTATGAAAAAAAATACATTTAATGGAACAATGTTGTTATGAAAATGAGTATGATGAAATTATATTTTATTCCAAGGATTTCAGTATTATTTAATTATTGGAGTGTTTCACAATTTATTGTCTCATTTAAATATATTGCCACATTTATTCATACGATTATTCATATCATAAAGCATATTTATTTATTTAATTTGGACAAAAATGGGATTCATTACATATTTAACAATACGGGAAAGCACACCCTCAGCCAGCCACAGACCAAATAGCAAATGGAGAGAGTGGGCGGGGCCAGGCAGCAGAGTGTAATAGTTGGCTGCACATTGATATGTGGATCGATTTGGACAATCGATCGATTTGAGCTCTTTCGTACTCAGCATGCACAGTAGAGGCTGTTTTGCGTCACTACAGAGTGCTTCACTGCCTCCTACTCTCTCCACTTCCTATATACGCTCTATGGCCTGGCCCCTCCCACTCTCACCACTTAGGAAATACGCTCTATGGCCTGGCCCCTCCCACTCTCTCCACTTCCGGTATACGCTCTATAGCCTGGCCCCTCCCACCCTCTCTAGTTCCTGTATACGCTCTATGGCCTGGCCCCTCCCACTCTCTCCAGTTCCTATATACGCTCTATGGCCTGGCCCCTCCTACCCTCTCCAGTTCCTATATACGCTCTATGGCCTGGCCCCTCCCACTCTCTCCACTTCCTGTATACGCTCTATGGCCTGGCCCCTCCCACTCTCTCCACTTCCTGTATACGCTCTATGGCCTGGCCCCTCCCACCCTCTCCAGTTCCTGTATATGCTCTATGGCCTGGCCCCTCCTACCCTCTCCAGTTCCTGTATACGCTCTATGGCCTGGCCCCTCCCACTCTCTCCAGTTCCTATATATGCCCTGTGCATGACCAGAGAAGCAGAAAGTTATTGTTATGACAAATGTCCCTTCCCTCTAGCTGTTCACCATGTCCTTGAAACCAAATCCCATTTTTAATAATAAGTAAAGGGGCAGGAATCTCTCTCTTGCTGTCTCCCCATTTCTTTCTGCAGATACAATCAATAATGTACCAAATGCATTTCCTGGAACTATGCATCATAACTTCAAGTCAGTGCATAAGTCTATTCAAAGGGAGATCCAAAACAGAGAGTATATTACAGTTATACCTAATAATGTATTCGAAGCAAGAGGGATTTATTCCACAGAAAAGAGCCTCATTGTATTTTAACTGTTGCTGAAGAAGCATTTAGAATCAGGGACACTCTCCTAAGAGGCTACAGTACAAACATCAAGGAAGATGGCATGTGTGTTCGTGTATGCGCGTGTGATTTCATATAAGTGCGGACTGTGCGGCATGTGTGTATGTGGAGTTGTGCATAAGTGGGCGTTCGTACAGTATGTCTGTAAGTTATGCGTGTATGCATGTTTGTTTGGTCGCTGCATGCGTGGTTGTCGTTGTTGCGTGCACATGTGCACAAACACGCGTGTCTGGCATTTGAAGCGTGTGACTGGCTGCTGCTGCCGAGCGGCGCTCACCTTGGTGGTGCTGTCATGTGACCTCTGGTAGCGTTTCCAGCGGCAGCCGTAAATCCCGGTCAGACATGACAAACACAGCTGCTTCTCGTAGACCTGCAGGGGCTGGTGCTTCACCATGCTACTTCCCCCTCCGGGCCCACTAACATCCCATTAAGAGCAGAGGACCCTGGGAAACGAAGGAAACACTGACATCACTTTCTGTTTCCATATGCAAAAAAAATTAAATAATGAATATCATCAGATCAACCGTGGCCTTCAGTGGAAAAACCCACCGTGGAAAAATCCACCCTTTGGCACGAACGAACGGCTAGTCATACAGCCAATTACAATGTCTTTGAGAAGAGGACAGAGAATTGGGAGGATAAATTAGGAAGATTTGGAGGAAAGATCAACACATAATGTTCATAACTTCCATGATTTTAATAGAAACATTCACCTTTTCAATAACTTAAATTCCAAGGGCGAAAAAGAAAAAGATTCTGAGGACTGTAAGCGTTTTAACTTCAAAAGCATCAGAGAAAACTTTCAACCTTCTTTTCTTCTGGAGAAGAATACGCTGCTCGAATGAGAGCAGCAGACCCGGCGCTGGTTCGTCATTCGCCTGCTTCAGGCCCCGAGATCAAAGGTAGATTTTCCCATTATCCCACCTTTTTAATACCGGCGAACGCAACAAATCACCTTGCACAAAGAGCTGGAGCAAGGGCTAACAACGCCATTGTGGACCGAACGTAACAAAATCACCTTGATATTTTTCCATTTCAAGGCCTGTCCCCGATTTGAAAAGTCTCTGTGCTAAATCTTTGCAGGAATAACGTCATGCTGAAACGTTATAAATCACGGGGGGGGGCGCTCGCAAAATGGCCGCTACCTGAAAGAGGCCCTCTCTGCGCTCCACACTTCGCCTTGAATTAACACAAAGGGCTGACCTCCCTCGCAGACGACGGCCGACTTCGCCTCGCGACACACGCACGCAGGCAGCCAGGCACTGCCTGTTCCGGCGTAGACCGCGTCCGTGTGCGGTCTAAGGTTAAGCACTGCATCAGACAGCCACAAAGCCGGGTCTACGTGGAAAATACAAAACCCGTGTTGACAGTGTTTGCGTGGACGTGACCAGGGTTCAAAAAAGTAACAGTTAAAAGGCTGTCAATTTGCACTGCAATTGGAACATTAAGCTTAAATTCTGTGCCTGAGGTTTTCAAATTCGTAGTCCCTTTCGCAGAATCCAGGAATCTTAGAAAGTAGCACTCACAAACTGAATTATTTATATTTTGTTATTATTAGAAATAAATTATTTATAATTATTCATTATTTATAATTCATTAGCTTAGAAGGCGCTGTCATCCACGGAAACGTACAGCTAACAGACAGTCCATTTACAGCAGCTCAGCTTCGGTACTGTGGTCGAGGACAAAACTG
This sequence comes from Anguilla pacifica, assembly GCA_039654925.1. Lineage (NCBI taxonomy): Eukaryota > Metazoa > Chordata > Actinopteri > Anguilliformes > Anguillidae > Anguilla > Anguilla pacifica. Next base: position 11,444,133 of record CM077295.1, read on the forward strand.
CAGTACCCCACTTGTGTTTTGAACCTGAAACCTCTCAATTACAAGTCTACTGCATGTTCACCCTCGATGCTAGCCGATGATTGTAAAATGACGCCTATATTCGTAAAAATCCCGCGTAGCCATTTCCATAGAAACCTTGTTCATGTAAACTGGTGTTCTCGTGCTACAGAGAGGGCAGCTGACAGGTGACTGACAGCACGCCACTGCCCCAGTCTCTCGATCAGGAAGTCACGAAAATGAAATGGAGACTCGGTGGCTGCCAGACTTCCTCAGGTAAATGGCAAATAAATCAAGGCGATTACTTCAAGCGGCTGTGGTCTCAGCACTGAAGTTTAAAGACAAAATGTCCCCACATTTAAATGTGGCTGCCAACATAATCATAGGAATAAAGAAATGAAAAAAAACATGCCACTTTTTTCTGACATGTAAAAAATGTGATTTAGGTTTGTGACTCCTGGCACATTCAATCCATTCAAACACCGAAAATAACTGCAATCAAATGAGTAATTTCAAAAACCTGCTGTTATGAGAAAAAGATTACCCTTTTGGGTCAAATTGACCTGTGCTTTGTAGTTGTCCAATGACCTACAGTATGCACTTATTGTACGTTTCTTTGGATAAAAGTGTCTGCCAAATAAGTGTAATATGACGTATTGGTATGGGACGGGATGTTGAAAGCAGCAACCATACAGACTCCTGTGCCTCGCTGAAGTTTTCTTTGAGTCTCACAATTCATTTCTCGGGCAGTTAAAAAAGCAAAAAATAAAAAATAAAAATCAATCTGCGACCAAACAGGGATGGTTGAGGGAAGTCAATCCGTCATTTTGACTAATGGGGAAGGAGAGAACCTCAGAGTTTTACAAAACTGAATTGGGAGAATGGGACACATTTACTGAAAATGGAAAAAACTAAATGAAAAGAGCACTGCTTATATCAGTCAATAGTTTGTTAGAAACCTTTTATACTGCGACGATTGAAGTCCTTACACCTTATGACACAGTCTGTGTTTAGTGGAACAAAATTTCAACCAGATATATTTCAACCACAGATACTGAAGGTGCAGGGTCTGTTTCTTGTGCGTTTGAAATCAGAGAATAATTTTAAGTTATCCTTAAAAAGATAGCTGTTAAATGCTGTGCAACCATCATTGTTTTTATAACATAATCTGCCAATCTGTCACTATGCTGTCTGTCCTGTGGTGAATGTATTGTTCTGTCATTTCTGCTTGTATTGCATTAACTCTATTGTATTGGATGTTTTGTCATGTCTATGTTTGAATGTCAGAGGACCACAATGGAGAACAAGCCTGCTGGCTGTCTTGTGTTTCTATCCTCCACAATTTAAAAAAAAAAAGATTTCTGTCTGCTATGCAGTCTTACGAAATCTTGTTTTTAAATAGTCAAATCATTCATTCATTCAAAAATGATACACGCTCTGATGTGACCCTCTCACTTATGTACACGACGGCCTTCCTTACGGCCAACACAGAAGAAAAAAACAATTGACGTTTGAAATGTGGGAGTCCAAAGAGACAAAATATTTTTTGGAGAATGAAAATTTTCAACTGAGCTTTAGACTTTCAGTTGCCAGCATATGATCAGCACCCCTGAAATGTGCCACTGAGCTCAAAGGAGATTAGTCCTAGCGTACGCCAGGAATTTCAGAGCATTTCCGGTTGGGAAGAAGCACTGCTAAAGTAACTCGGGGTTCAGGAGTTTAATCAGCTGACGCGCATGCTGCAGCTGCGAGCTGAGAACGCGGCCCTGGCGTCAGCGGCCGATTGGGCGGAGCCCGTGCGCCTGCGCCAGAGGAGCGGCGCGCGGCGGTAATCAGTCCCGCCATCTGGCCCCGGCGCGGCGGCCGCCATCGCCACAGGCTCCCGGCCAGCCCTCGTTACCCCCCGGGGCCCGGCTTCCTGCGATTAGCCGAACCGGCGCGGCGGCGGGGCGGGGGGGGAGTGGGGGGGGGGGAGGACCCCGGTGACACGCTGACAGCCGTCACACACCCCCGGCGTGACGCCGCGACCCCTCCCACTCCGCTCCGCCCCCCCCCCACCCCCACCGAGATGCCGGAAGGAGGCCCGTGGTGAGCGGCCTGTGGAGATTAGTCACGCCGCGCTGGCACAAACCGTGGGCGCTCCAGTGCCAGAGACAGACGCGTGTCTGGGTTCAGATGAGACGAGTCCTCCATATTCGTGGCGCCTCTCTGCACCCTGAACAGGTGCGCCAAACCTGGAACGGCCTGCCGCGCGCCGAATCACGTCACACCGAACCGTTCTCAAACCGCGTCACGCCCCGACATCGCATCATAACCGCCGACCTTGGCCCGACGTCCGTGATTATGCCATGATCCACAATCGTGAATATTCATTAGATTATTCATAAGGATTTGAATATTTGGATTTCAATTACAGGGCGTTGTTTCCTCCAGAGACTAGTTTTATTAAGGGCTGGATGTAGTCTTGGCTGGGATCCAGGGCCAGGAGTGCAATGTGTGGATGAATAAGGCACTGGGGGGGGTCTGCAGAATTAAACAGAGGCTGTGGGACGGGGGGGCGGGGATCCTGCAGAATTAAACAGAGGCTGTGGGACGGGGGACGGGGGCGGGGGTCTGCAGAATTAAACAGAGGCTGTGGGATGGGGGGGGGGTGGGTCCTGCACAATTAAGCAGAAGCCAGTTCTATTCTGGGAGACGTATAAGAGCGCCCAGCTTTGAGAATAATGGACCTGGAAGTGCAGCGGGGGAGACATACAGCCAGCACTCAACTGAGAAACGGCTTTCACACCACTCCGCAGTTCAGGATGGCTAAAAAAAACGTCTAACAGAAAGGTCAAAGGTCAATATTAAATGAAGAAAAAGAGAAAGTGACCAGAAAGGAATAATACTGATCAGCCAGAGCTGGAAATAAGGCTGAAACACACCATTTGACAGCTTTTCTGTGCGAGACTGAAGCACTGTGGATGATCTGGTGCCTGGGGAGCTCATGCCCAGATGTGGTTGCCATGGCGAAGTGTGAACACAAGAGAAGATTCTGTTTGAAAAATGAACATCCAGCAGAATAGTGGATATACCAAATCTCATTCCAGGGGATCCACCGTGTATGAAGGCTTTTCTTACGACCAATCTCTTGACTCTCTCTCAACTAAGGTTGTTGATTAACTAAATCCTACTATAAAATCTTCCTTAAACTTGATTGAACGCAGTGCAGGTCTGGCTTGAGATGTTTTCGTCCACTCTTTCACTGACGCAACTGTAGCAGAGTCAGAGTTAAGGGCATCGATGGATGAGAGCATAACGTTATATGCCTTCGCATTTTTGTACCTCACCTCTAATGAGTAACACCACAGTACTTGTTCACAGGCTGCATTGCGATGTCGATACTAAATGAGCGCACTGGTGAATGCGAGGGTTTGGAGACTTTCCTTTCTGCTCGCCTCGGTGTTTCAACAGCTCGCCGACCATGCAGCTCGAAGAAAACATAGCATAAGCTAACAGAAAGTTCAGTGTGAAGCATACGTGTAAACCTACCTGAGAACAAATATCACTTGTGTGCCACTGGCCACTGACTTTTACCGTCATGAATACAAATGACCAGCTGGGTGTAGCCAAACTGTCACGCCAAAGTAGGCTGTCCAATAGAGACGCATCACCTACGCTTCCGTGTAGATCCTGTCCACCAGATTGTATTCGACATGAAACAAAAATTTCAACACACAACCAAAATTGAAATGCAAACAAAAACCATATCATTGACAGCAAAAGTTCTGAGAACGTGACCAAAGGTTTCTGCTCTCTATATATTGTTTTGCTTGCAATGCAAATAGTTTGGCTATCGATATCTGATCTCAAAGCTGTTAAGGTACTTTTGCTTTCAATAAAACGTTTTTTGATTGCGGTGTCAAAAGCTTTTATTGTATAATAAAGACACAAATGTAACTCCAGTGAGGATTATTTTTAGAAGCAATCTTGAAGAGTTGAGATAAGAAGAGAGAAGGCAAGAAGATAAGATCTGGCTATTTTCAGATCAGGAACGCAGCCTTGCTCCCTTTCACGTTCACGTGAAACATCTCGCATCAGGCAGGGAAAGGGGAGGGGCTTGTGATGACCATGGGAGGGGCTTGTGATGACTAGGGGAGGGGCTTGCGATGACTAGGGGAGGGAATGGAATTCCGGAGACGATGAGAGGGGTCAGTAGCCAAGGGCAGCAGCTGTGTACTCTCTCTCTGCACACGCGAGCCTAAGGGTCTTGTTATCTGGGAAACATCGTGTCCAAGCACTCGACAGCACAATGCACAGTCAAAGGGGGAACAAAAGTGAATGGCTGTTGATAAGATATGCGCAGGTGACCTCCAACACATACCTAAGGCGCAGGCTACAGCCAGCAGTCACGTGCAGACCAGGAGGAGAGCGTGCTATACATCAGGATGGGGGAGGTGTAGCGTGGGAGGGGTCACGTGACTTTGTAAGAGATAGGCTTCGTGTGCAAAACACAAACAGATAATAAGGAGGACAGGGGCATGTGTGGGGGCGGAGCTTACGTAGCACCATGGCAACACAGCGATAAGCCATGAAACAAAGTCTGTTCCGTATGGCCAGAGCAGCCCATAATAACTGTGGTGTTGCAAGTGTTTCTGTTAACATTCTATAATGTCTAAGCAAAGGTTGTAAGTGAGAAAAAGAGATGTGAAACTCCAAAGTGCATTTGAAGTGGTGCTGGCTTCACAGAACGGGAGCGAGGCAGAGGCGGGCGTTTCCTAAACAGCCCACGCGGCGTATCTGTCCCCCGCGAGCCGTACCGCGACGGCCCGTTCACACCGCCGCGCCGCCGCCAATCCGACAGGCAGCCGCAGGCGTCGGCGCCAGAGACGCACACCAGCTCGCCGCAAGCGCAGCTGAATCCCAGTCCTTACGGCAGTTGGAACGGGGTCTTCGATGGCCGTTTAGAGGTCCTTACGGCTGCCGGAACAGTCAATCAATCAATCAATCAATCAAATTTAATTTGATTATCGGAAACAGGTGCTTTGATGGGTGTTTAGAGGTCATAGTGGCGGGTGGAATGGGCGGTTCGGTGATAGGGACGTCGCCACACTCGAACCTCAGTACCAAAGCAAGCCCCGGGCCCTTATCAAGGCACACCGCACTGGAGCAGACCGTATCTGAGGGGCTCTCAGTCACCACACGCAACAGAGATGCAGGGCCCAACATTCACAAAGGGACTCAGTGTTCTACCACCCGGAGGGGCAGTTTCTGACTGAGGAGCACGGACTAGGGGAGTCTGGGGGGAGGGGGGAGGGGGGAGGGGGGGGGGTTTGGGGTGCACTGCTCATTACCTACGGCTAATCAGCTCATCAAAACACTCCCAAACGCGTCAAGAACCCTTTTTTCTTTTCATAACACATTGTCCTGCTACACGTTCGGACGTTCACAGAGGCCTCTCCGGTTCACTGAGACCACAAAAAACGACAGCCCTGACATTCAGACCTGCCGCTCCCTAGTTACAAGCCAGCCAATGCGCCACACTGCGATACGCATCGACCGCAACAGAGTGCGCCCAAACTGTGCCATACAAACAAGCCGCGCCCCCCCTCGCCAGCCTCCCTGCTGGTCAGCAGCTGGGGGTGACCTTCTCTCTGCATTCGGAGGCCAGTCAGGCTGCAGGCTCCCGCTGTCTCATTTCCGAAACGGCAGAGAGGCCTAGGAACACGAGTCAGGGCAGAGGAAGCGCTCAGCTTCCCCGGTGAATGTGTCAAAGTTCAGCAGCCATGAAGCAACCCCACCGGTGTGTGTGTGTGTGTGTGTGTGAGTGTGTGTGTGTGTGAGTGAGTGAGTGAGTGTGTGCGTGCATGCATGAGTGAGTGAGTGAGTGAGTGAGTGTGTGTGCGTGAGTGAGTGTGTGTGAGTGAGTGAGTGAGTGAGTGTGTGTGTGTGTGTGTGTGTGTGAGTGAGTGAGTGTGTGCGTGCATGCATGAGTGAGTGAGTGAGTGAGTGAGTGAGTGTGTGTGCGTGAGTGAGTGTGTGTGAGTGAGTGAGTGCGTGCATGAGTGAGTGAGTGAGTGAGTGAGTGAGTGTGTGCGTGCATGCGTGAGTGAGTGAGTGAGTGAGTGAGTGAGTGAGTGAGTGTGTGTATATATGTGTGTGTGTGGTTGAGTGAATGAGTGTGGGTGTGTGTGTGTGTGAGTGTGTGTGAGTGAGTGCGTGAGTGAGTGAGTGAGTGAGTGAGTGAGTGAGTGAGTGAGTGAGTGAGTGTATATATGTGTGTGTGTGTGTGTGGTTGAGTGAATGAGTGTGGGTGTGTGTGTGTGTGTGAGTGAGTGTGTGTGTGTGTGGTTAAGTGAATGAGTGTGGGTGTGTGTGTGTGGTTGAGTGAATGAGTGTGGGTGTGTGTGTGTGAGTGAGTATGTGTGTGTGTGCGCGCGCTTGTGTGGGTGTGTGTGTCTCTTTCCGCCTGTCTGGGGGGTAGTAACAGCTCTCTATTGATCAGTGTATTGATCAGTCTATTGATCAAAGTGCTATGATGCATCATGAGGACGTGGTGTCATCTGAGGATAGGACTGGATACACTGTGATATGAAACAATTTTTTTCAACAAACGAATTAGCTCCAAAAGGCAAAATCAGTATTCTGAGCTTCTCCCATTCCCCTTCAAGTTAAGGCACAAGGCTGGAGCTGAAGATGTCTGCAGCCCATTGCAAATCACTCATCACTCAAAGACACAGAGAAGCAAATGTGCTGTCATCCTGTCACGTTAAAGGTCATGAGAAAAGATTTCAATCTATGTAGACCCATAGTAGCCTAGCATGTCTCCACATGGAGCGAGATGATTCCTGAGAATCAAATCGATCGCTCAAATGAGTCCACCTCAGCTTGCCTGAGGTAAATCTATACTGGGTTATTTCCCTGTATAGATTATTTCACAGAGTAAAAGGTTAAGGCCCAGGCTAAGGCTGTACATGCTGTGTGTGTATGTGTGTGTGTGTGTGTGTGAGCGAGAGAGAGAGAGAGAGAGAGAGAGTGTGTGCGTGCGTGTATGTGCATGTGTGTGTGTGTGTGTGTGTGTGTGAGTGAGAGAGAGAGAGAGAGAGAGAGAGTATGTGTGTGTATGTGCGTGTGTGTGTGAGTGAGTGTGTGTGTGTGTGGTTGAGTGAATGAGTGTGGGTGTGTGAGTGTGTGTGTATGTATGCGCATGTGTGTGTGGATGAGAATGCTGTTCTCTCTCAAACTCCTCAAAGTCAGCAGTAGTTCTTGTAGTTGGGTCCTGCTCCTGTCTGGTATCTCAACAAACCCGGCATTAGCATTTCTCCTGTGCCTTTCTCGCCAGCTGGCAAGTCATGTTGAAACTCAAAGGAAGCCCCCGGTGACAGAAGCCCGTTCCGGAGGCGGATGGGCTTTCACCTCCAGAGGTCGAGCGCAGCCGTCCCGCTCCTCCAACGCTTTCAGAGCGACGGGCTGCTCGCCTGGAACAGCGAGGTAAAGACGCAAACGGGTCTAACGCGCGAGTGCCGCTCGGCTGGCTGATCTCGCCCCGCAATCTTCGTCTGGAAATCGCAATTTTGGCAAGACGGAGGACTTAGTCACTGTCGTTTCTAATTAGCGGGTTGTGCTTGTTTTTTGGGCAGCTGCGTTGGACAGCGAGTGCCCGTCTCCCGCGCACTACCCCGCTATTACCCAGCTCGCCCCCGCCTGCGCCCCCCGCCCGCGCCAGCGACGCACGGCGAAGGACGGGCTTTTATAAACGCGCCCCGCACCGCTGCAGCCGACACATCAGACACACGCTCTGTGACTGAACTACGCAGTGGCGGAGAGTCAGGTGTGTTAACTGTGCTCTCCTGCTCTGTGACTTAACTACGCACTGGCTGGAGAGGCAGGTGTGTTAAAGCTCTCCTGCTCTGTGGCTTAACTACGCACTGGCTGGAGAGGCAGGTGTGTTAAAGCTCTCCTGCTCTGTGGCTTAACTACGCACTGGCTGGAGAGGCAGGTGTGTTAAAGCTCTTCTGCTCTGTGGCTTAACTACGCAGTGGCAGAGAGTCAGGTGTGTTAACTGTGCTCTCCTGCTCTGTGACTTAACTACGCAGTGGCGGAGAGTCAGGTGTGTTAACTGTGCTCTCCTGCTCTGTGACTTAACTACGCAGTGGCGGAGAGTCAGGTATGTTAACTGAGCTCTCCCGCTCTGTGATTTAACTACGCAGTGGCTGGAGAGTCGGGTGTGTTAACTGAGCTCTCCATCTCTGTGACTTAACTACACACTGGCTGGAGAGGCAGGTGTGTTAACTGAGCTCTCCCGCTCAGTGCCTTAACTACGCAGTGGTGGAGAGGTAGGTGTGTTAACTGAGCTCTCCTGCTTTGTGGTTGAACTACGCAGTGGCGGAGAGTCGGGTGTGAGGGAGTTCACTCCGTAAACAGACGCACTTCTGAAGGCGCGGAGTCCGAGCTGATTCGCCTCGCTCGTCTCGTATGTTTCCCATGAAACGCTGAACGCGAAAGCAGACCGTTAAAAATGACCGTGCCGTTCATCGCCGAGCCACTTCACTCGCTTTGTACAACAAGAGGCAGGGGGCTGAAAAACAGCTCGTAAAAACCAATAACGCAGAACTCATTTACCTGGAAACGGCCATGTGATAAGCAGTCTCTAGAAAGCGTTAATTACACTTCAGGGGTGGAAAGTGGCATTTGAACCCCAGCTAGCCACGGCCTCATTATCAACATTATGAAGCCTGTTGTTTTTGCGGCCGCAATGAAGTATTAAACTATGTTCGACCTGAAATGGGTTTAATGAGGTGTCCATTTCGCCTGACTGGCTGATTTCTGGCTGGCTGATTTCTGGCTGGCTGATTTCTTTACAAAGTCACAACTGGTTTTCTGAGCCTTTAGCATTGGGAGGAATAAATCTTGCTCCGGGAGGGGTGGGGGGTGGTGGGGGGGGGAGGTCACAATCTAACAGAACACGTTGTGCCTGTACAGGCCACTTGTGTCTATTGGGGATCCCCTAAGTCAGTCACATAGAAGTCGGCGTTCTTGTGTCTTCATCATTCAGTCTGCACAGCTTGCTTAGAGCAGGGGAATCAATCAGAGGCGATGGGGAAGGGGGGGGAGCGGTAAGGACAGAGCATCCCCTTCTCCTCCCGAAGGGGGAGCAGAGCTGTCAAACGGCAGGACGCGGGACGGAACGGGGCGTGTTACAGGGGCGAGGAGCGCGGCCCAGGTCCCGTACCCGGGCTCCCGTCCCACCGCTCCCCCGCGCAGACGGGAGGTGGTGTCGTGACCTCGTCAGTTTCCATGACATCGCGGGGCTCGGGTTGCCAGATCCGACGAGCTCGCCCACGCGGAACCGGCGGCGGGGTCTCGCTGGCGGCTCAGCTTTCACTGCGATCGCGGCGACCGTACCGCGCGCTCACTAAAATAATAATTATTATTATAATAATAATAATAATAATAATAATAATTACATCTCTGAGAGAGAGAGAGGCTTCATTTTGCTAACGGAATAATCTCACAGAGGCGTTCGCTTCAATGTGCTGGCTGCTGCCGAAGCATCGCTGCTGAAGACAGAGGTCCGATCCTGGAACAGCTGCCCCCCCCCCCCCCCCCCCCGAGTGCTATGCCCCACCACAGAGAGGGGAAAAAACAGAGCTGGAATCAGCTCACTCTGTAAGAACATCTATGATCCTCTAACAGATCCATACCAGAGGATTCATAACAACCTCACCATCAGTCTCACAGTCACAGTCAGTCTCACTGGCACCATCATCTCACTGGCACCATTAGTCTCACTGGCACCATCAGCCCCACTGGCACCATCATCTCATTGGCACCATCAGTCTCACTGGCACAGTCAGCCCCACTGGCACAGTCAGTCTCACTGACAGTCAATCTCACTGGCATAGTAGGTCTCACTGGCTGATTTGGCTAATAGGGGACTGTGTGTCACATTAGTTACGGACCTCAGATCATTCTGGGCTTGATTTCCTGATGAGGCTCTATCAGTATACATAATACAATGCAGGGTGCATAAATAAAGACAGTTCAGTACAGACACAGTAAATCCTGCTGAAACATCAAAGCCACGCAGGTCGCCCTGGGTCCCCAGCAAAACCGAAAAAGAAAATGGACTAAACGCGGTATTTATTAATATCCAGCGTCTGGGAGCACTTTCATTTTTCACGGCGATGAAGCGCAGGTATAAATCTCGTCCTGGAGACGCGGCCCGTGAATTATGCAGGGCGTGAAATAGAGCGCTGTCTCCGGGCACAGTCACCCGTCCCGGGACACTGTGACTCTTTTACTGCCGCTCCTAAATTAGCGCGGCGAGCTACGTCTCCTTCAGGCTGCGCCATACGAACCCCACCACCCATGAAACCCCCCCCCCCTCCAAGGTTCTGGCGCCTTGATGTTCCGATGCGTTTTCTGTCTATGTATACGTTAGGTGCTCGTATACACGTTATAACACCATGCCCGCTGTGAACACTGGAAGGTCTTAGTGTGTCTATGACGTCCCTGACAGTACAGCATAAACTCATTTTCTTTTTTTTTACCCACTTAACAGATTCAAGAATGACTTACACTGTTATCCGGATCAGATGCGCCAAATGCTAATCATTGGAGCAACAAGACAATAAGAAAGAAATGCAGTGACGCTAACCGCTAACCGCTAAGCACGTAAAGGTCACTGTTTTTTTCCCTACACGTTGTGTCAAACAGGCATTCTTAAAAGCCACACATGTACAGTTCACAGTCAGTCTCATATGTAACATGTGACAGGCTGCCACGTGGGGGGAGGGAGGGGCGGGTTGGAGGGCATAACTGCCTGATAGCGATTGGTACGAGTACTGGATTTATTTTCCTTAAATTATGCCACCATTTGCAGAAGGACGGCATAGCCATGGATTTAACTACATTAAATGGTGCTCTGCTAAAGAAAGAGGAAAATCCCCTACAAAGTTTGCAACTCTCTATAAAGACACAAGAGAACACTGAGAACGAGAAAAAACATCCTTTTATCTGAGCGTTCCTGGAGAATTCAGCAGGAAGGTGTGAACAAAAGGCGGAGGGTAGGTTCTGGTGTGCCTGGGAAGAGGAAAGCCTATTACATAATCTTAACCTCCAGATCATAAGGGGGAATGCACACACCACACAGTCAAAATGGCACAGCTGACCTCAGGGGCAAAGGTGAAAGATCATGCCCTGGCATTCAGCATAAACAATCTCTCCTTCTCGCTCTCTCTCTCCCTGTCTTTCTCTCTCTCTCACACATCTCATTCAATCACACGAACAGACGCGCAAACAGACAAGCACAAAAATGGACACACGCGCGCACACACACACACACACACACGCGCACGCACACACGCGCACACACGCACAGGAATGTGTGCAAACACACAAAGGCGCGCTGATCAGCTCGGCACGTCCTTGACCGGCCGGGACACAAAGAATTCAGTCAGAGGCATTCGCACCATGTGACGGGGGGGGGGGGGGAGCTTGCGTAACGTGCAGTTCTGTGACCCCCGCCAGCACACAGCAGACAGGCACGAGTCCACGGCTACAGACACGCAACAACACACACACACACACGTTACGGCTGAGCCAGCTGTGACCCGGCCGGAGGGGTCGGTGCGGTGGCAGAGCACAGGCAGGCCAGGTGCTGGGTTTGATACCCCCATCCAGGGCCCTGGGGGATATGGGTCTCTGTGCTGGGTTTTATACCCCCATCCAGAGCCCTGGGGGATATGGGTCTCTGTGCTGGGTTTTATACCCCCATCCAGAGCCCTGGGGGATATGGGTCTCTGTGCTGGGTTTGATACCCCTATCCAGAGCCCTGGGCCTGGGAGATATGGATATGTGTGCTGGGTTTGATAGCCCCATCCAGCCAGGTCACACAGACATGGGGGGGTTAGGCTACCCTTCACTGGCCAATCAGCAGGGCTGCTCTGGACTGCGTGCGTGCATGTGCGGTTGTGTACATATACACACACACACATGTTCTGTTACTCACTACAGACATACACATACAGGCACACACACGTACACATGCGCGCACACACGCACTCACACACATGCGCGCACACACACGCACACTCACACACACAAGCTTGCTGACACTCTGCTGCAGCGGGACTGTTAACACACAGGCTGCTGGGAATGGCGGCTGCAGAAACCCAGGGGTAATTACAGCAGCACTTGAAAACAGCAGCGCAGCAGAGGCCACGCTTACCACAGCCGCCCCGGATAAAAGGGACAGCACACGGCCGTCTGAGCTGAAAGTGACAGGAAGATGACACACAGACAGCTGTGTACAGTAAGAGGAAAATCTGCACCCCCCCCCCCCCCCTTCCCCACTAAAACTCAGGTTGGAATCGCAGACAGATTGGGGGGCTGGACCGGTGTGGAGAGTACTGCTAAATTCCCGAACAACAGCCACTGCTATTGCAGCACTTGTGCTATTCCGTGCACTCTATTTATCTGAAGATGCTGCGGATAACAGACCCCCTCACGCGCAAACCAGCTGGCAATCATGACAACTTTTACGATTTCCCTTCCAGTACCAATTAGGATTGGTCTTCCCGTGAGACGTCTCAGGGAAAATATCCACGTCCGTAGGAGCGAGGCCAGAATAGCTGCCGGAAACCTCACGTTCTCCGCAGACTGCTACAGACTCGGTTAGCACAGACTGCTAAACGGAGAAGAAAGGTGTCCCTTTTTGATACAGAAACGTCTGTTTCAGTAACTGCTCCAGGCCTGTAATTGCCCACAGCAACACAACGTATGCCGTCCACAGGCCCACACAACAATTTTCAGCATTAATTCTACTGTGCACATACTAGTCAACAAAGAATCAGGGGTGGAAAATCCAGGTTCAGAAAGTAAAAGTCCTCCCCAGTATTTTTTTTCCCCAATCACCTGGATTCGCTCATTAGTAAAATTAGTTCAGCTAGGAGGAAGAATTAATTAGCTATATCAGCTGGCTGTGTTCATGGGTGGAAGAAACACATGGCAGGACTTTTACTTTCTAACCCCTGGCAAAGGATTAAAAGTACACTCAATCATAGTAGAATATACACTATCAGACTTGGATTAACATAAACCATTTTGTTATCCAGTGATTGTAGCAGTGTGTTGCTATATTACTTTTCAAACAAATGCTAGGTCATACTTCCTCTTGAAAAAGCCAACAATACATGAACCAACTCTTTAAATGCAAAATGTGTGCCTGATATATTTTGAACACAAAAGGTGTGTATTATAGTGTAGCTCATCATTAACAATAATGACCAAAGAGGACTACCAGGAGGTGGTGGGGAAAAGCAAAAAAAATTAAAAAATAAATGAATGAATAAATAAATAAAATAAAAATGGACCAAAAACAGTAGTGTCAGCAGGCAGATATTACCCTCCTGACCATAACCACATAATTTGGCGTGTGTATAAAATGAAAGGGAAAAGATTGAGTCAATGATCTTGAGTAAATAATTAAAAATAACTAAGCAATGTAAGCCTATTAGGTGAAAAGCCGACTACAAGTGGTTGAAAAGTGAAAGTTTTCCAGCAGACTGGGCCAGGCTATATCCGGGTAGAACCTGAGCTATATTGGAGTTAGCCTAGTCTGTTTACCTCAAAACGTGCCTCAACCTACATTTACATCCCACTAGATGTCTAGATCGGCTTCTGCTCAGTGAGGCTGGAGTTCTCTTTATTTTATGAGTTCACAACTGTAGACTTTCTACTAATGAGCATAGCTCCATCCAGCTTTAGCACAGTCTTACTGGTGCTAAAGTGAAGGTTTCAGGAAAATACAATAGCCAATGTAATCCCTTAAATTGTGCAAAAAGAATGGCAGGATTCAATTTTAGCTCAGTTCAATGAGTTCTGGATAATAAAAATTTGTATGACTGAGTGATGGACAGGTGCAAGCACTCTCACTGACACACAGGAAATTGCCTCTCCACAGCAGGGAATTTGAAAGCGTGGACCCGTTTACTTGGAAATAAGCGCGAAAAAAGACGCTGGAAGTGGAGTCACGCCCATGCCCGACGGGTGTTATTTCAGGTAGACAAAAGATAAATGAACAGGGTGCTCCACAGGTATCGTAATGGCCGAAAAGCAGCCACGGAAACAACAGCGAAGACTGATCCAGAAATGGCAGCGCAGTCCGATCTCCACAGAAGAGATCTGGACGCGGAACAGAAGTGCGGTTTCCTTTCGCTGTGTAAAATGCTGACGACTGCAGGAGAAACGACACCAGAGGACTGCACAAACAAGGCATAGCACAACAAAACACACACAGCGCGTCTGAGAGCTACGCAGGGCCCTGCAGCTCTAACAAAACCGTTGGCCGTGACTACTGTTTCTGTCAGGAAGCTTTTTTTCCGTCGTCCTTTCACAGCTTTAATAAAATAAATTCAAAACAGGTATTATTTCATTATCAGAAACGCTTACGTCAGAAACGCAGCGAATACAGCTGATTCCGGCAGTTAAACACGCAAAAACATTCCTGCTCCTTCATGGGAGAATGGGATCTAGCACAGGATCCAGCAGGCACAGGCTACTGTACACCACGTAGCACCAAACAGAATTCTTGAGTGACTGATTAGACATGGAGGGTGAAAGATTTAGATTTACCTGAATTTGGCTTTATCCCCCCTATTTTGTTTAATTTTTTTTACCAGTTGGGAGTCGTAGGAAACCACCGTATAGGCTACTGCGGCAGGGTATCCATAAATGCATTTAAATTAGCTCCGCAGTGCATACATGTATTATAAATAGCTTCACCGTGTAGTCATACATTTGTTTTAAAGAGCTCAACTGTTTCTTTCCAGATTAATGTCTCTGAATTAAATATTTAAGGCAGATTTCTTATTCACGACGCCATAAATTAAACACGTTCATAATTTGGATCATATCGGAACGCGTGGTGCTATTTTTACACAGTATGATATATCGTCACGTCACCGGCAGGAAAAGTACGTTACAGGGAGGAGAAGGTAACCGGAGAGTTGAAGGCGTCGAGTCATTATGGCCGTTATGCTGTTAGATTATGATCTGCCCAACCCAACTAATGAATTGCTCTGATAGATCCTTCATTTAATTTCTGCTACCATTCCTCTGATATTTACTAGGCTACTGCCCTGGGCCAGCCAACAGAAGATGGCCGCCCCCTCTGTAGCCGGGTTAGGCTATAGATGTCTTGTCATTGGGGAGTTTTTTTCCTCCAGTGTTTCAGTGTTTGTCTTCCAACTGGGGAGTTTTTTTGTTTGACCTAATTTTTTGGGGAGTTCAGGCCTGCATTTTTGCCAACTGTTCCTTTTTGTTTCCACAGTAATGTGCCTCTGTGACACTGTCTCTCTAAAAATCACTATTTATTTTATAAAAATAAAACTGAATTGAAATAACCAGACCAGACGTTGTACAGGTAGCTAAGAGAATTATAAATTTGACGGCTGAAGTGAATTATCAACAGTGCCTTCATCACAGATTATTAACTAGCTGTCACTCCTACAGTGCACAGGCTACTAAATGCCACCAATAAACTGGGAGTACATGAAAGTGATTTATGACTGAATGTCTTTTTTTTCTGCGTTTTATTATCTTGCTCAAGAAAATGCACTACAAACACAAACATGGTCATTAAGAACTTGACTGAGCATCAAACACAAGACAAGGCCATCATTTAACATTTCCCATAAACACACAAATACTTTACAATGACCATGACGCTCCATCCATTTTTCTCACACATGCACGTGCACGCACGCACACACAAACACGTGCACATGCACAAGCACACACGCATGAACACACACACTACAGTCTCAGAAATTGCATCCCTGGTTGAAGTTGACAAAGGAAGAAGAGTATGAGGAGGTAGAAGAGGAGGAAGAGGAAATCAGTGAAGGAGATTTAAGTTAGGTTAGCTTTGTGAGCAGTCCCTGGGAGTCAGTCCTTTGATCAAAAGCCCAGCTCCTTCTCCCCACTGCTGCAGACTGTTCGTACCCCAGCAGAGGCTCAGAAAAACACACACCACAGGGATCAAATGTCCCCTCCTTTAAAAAAAAAAGTTCCTTATGGTCTTAAACCTGGGCCACTGTGCCATAATGATACCAGTAAAAATGCCTCATTTTAGTGAGAGTGATTTCACCAAAAGGAACGGGGAGATTTCACAGCAGGAGTGAAACTAATTTAAAGAGAGACAGCACTCTGCTCACTTTATTAGGTACACCTGCTCATTAACACAACCAGCCCGCTCTTCCAAACAGTGAGTCATGTGGAGGCAGCTCAACATATAAAGCATTCAGGCATGGTGAAGAGGTTCAGTTGTGGTTAAATAAAATGTTAGAATGGGCAGCACACGACCTATGTGACATATTAAGATTGTTTGTAGTACAACTGTGCCAGACACGGAGGTTTCAGTATCTCAGAAACAGCCGCTCCCCTGGGATTTTCGGGCCCTGAAGTAAACCAGAGTTCGCAGAGAATGGTGTGATAAACAAAAAAATTTCCAGTGAGCGGCAGAGAGCGAAAACAGCTTGTTAATGAGAGAGGTCAGGGGCGAACGGGCAGACTTGGTGAAGCTAACGGAAGGGTTACAAACGCTCAAATAACAGCGGTTTACAACAGTGCTGTGCAGAAGGGCATGTCTGAACACAAAGTGTGTAGAACCTTGAAGCGGATTGGCTACAGCAGCAGAAGACCACGTCGGGCTCCACTCCTGTCAGTTTAGAACACGAAGATGAGGCTACAGTAGGCAGCTGATCACTAAAACTGGAGGAATGGAGATAGGAAAAATGTTGCCTGGTCTGACCAATCTCGACATGCAAATGGTAGGGTCAGAATTTGGCGTAACACAGCAGGAATCCACGGATGTGCGATGGTTTTGTCAACAGTGCAGGCTGCTCGTCGTGATGTAAAGAATGTGATGTTTTATTGGCACACATTAATACCCTGAATGCCAAGTGAGTGTCATTTGAATGCCAAGGCATATCTAAGCGTTATTGCTGACCATGCGCATCCACTAAGGCCACAGTTTATCCTTTTTCAAACGGATATTTCCTGCAAGACCATGTGTGATAGAAGCAGGGGGAGGGGGCTTGTAACCGAAAGGTCACAGGTTCGATTCCTGGGTAGGACACTGCCGTTGTACCACAGAGCAAGGTACTTAACCTGCATTGCTTCAGTATATATCCAGCTGTATAAATGGATGGAAAGTAAAAGCTGTGCAAGTTGCTCTGGATAAGGACGTCTGCCAAATGCCTGTAATGTTATGTAAAGCAAGCATTATCAAGAGCTGGTTCCATGGGCATGACAGTGACCTCAGTTTACTCCAGTGGACTGCACAGCCCCCAGATCTCAATCCAATAGAGTAATCCAATAGAACTGCGTGATGGTATCGAATCAGAATGGACCAGAATCCCTAAGGAATGTTTCCAGCACTTTGTTGAATCCATGCCACAGAGAATTCAGGCTGTCTGACTAAAGTGGCCTCTGAATACAGGTGGCATTCGACAGAGATGTCATATCCAATACTGGACAAACTTGGTAGTATTTCATTAGAAGCGTATTATTAGAAATGAATCTGCATTGTGCATACTGTCTACTGCCAGCGTAACACCCTTCCAGAGTATGTGTCAGTCAGGTGACAGAGAACAGTGCTTGCAGCTCCAAAGATGTTGATGTGCTGCTGTAGTCAACCTTGACCAAGTTATTTAACCTGAACAGCTCCGGTAAAGCCCCGGCTGTATGAACGGATGGCTTAATCGAAGGTAACCCGTGAACTTTACGTTACATTGTACGTTTTAGCCATTGAGCGGACACTTCGAACAGCATCTGCTGAAATGGATAATGTCAGGCTGTCATAATTCAACGGTAATGAGTATTCATAACGACTTCGCAACAACGCGGGTATCAGGAGTCACGCGTGCCAAGGCATTCATGAATGCATATGTCAGGCGACACTGTATAAACCATGGGCATGAGGTGTTTTGAAGACATTATGAAAGCCGAATAGCACCTTATATTTGTCCCCCTGAATGGGACTGCAGACAGATCGCGCACCGCCAAGGTCTTCCTGGGATGACTCACGCCCCCACACCGCACATCTCCGTGCGATTTCGCACGCAAAAGAAGAAGAACAACACTCCGGAATTTTAATATAAATGTTCATTCCGGTTTAATCACTTAATTCCTGCGCTTGACAGGAAGTTCCAAAGATATTCTGTTTTGAAACCATGGCCATTTTATTAAAAAGCTTCCTAGCCAGCGATGCTCTCCACCCACACAGCCCCTTTGTGCTGTGAATAGGCTCTCTACATTTCATTATGTATTTTCCTGGCGGATGCTCTCCCACAGGTCAAATCTCACAGCTTTCAATTTACATACCAACCACGTACAGTTGAGTATCTTGACAAAAGTTAATCAGCTTTGCTAAAGGAGTTTTGTTTAAGGGTGAAATGTTACATTTCCTCAACATTCCTTCCTGGACAAGAAGTGCCAGAATCAGCTACACTGTTTGCACACTCAACTATCCCAGCAAACAAATGCAACCAAAGTGCTGAGACATGACAAACAAGTGAGAAAGGGGAAGCTTAGATGCAGTTTGAAGAGGGGTGCAGGCAAAACACACACACACGCATGCAGGCACACACGCATGCACACGCACGCACGCACGCACGCACACACACCCATTCCACAGGGGAACATGCCTGAACTGCACTGGATGAAAGAGCTGCTTCTGGTTGAGATGGAGATGGAGGGGGATCGAGATGGAGAAGAGGGGCAAAAAAGGAAAGCGGTGGTAATTGCTAGGAATGTTGGGGGGGCATTAAGCTGCTCTAGCAGTCCGAACAGTAGTTCTGCATTTCTGCGGTGTGTGACCCGGTCTGTACAAAATAAGTATTGTACCTCACTGAACCTGTGTTTAGCAGTCGTCCGTGACCATGAAATGCACTTTTTGTACGTCGCTTTGGATAAAAGCGTCTGCCAAATAAATGTAATGTAATGTAATGTAATGACCTCAGGACAGACTCCAGAGCTTACCGCCATTGCTTCATATAGCCCCACCGCTGTCTGCTGCTACTCCCACCACAGATCAGCCTGCAGTTCCAGGGAGGGCCAGCAGGGTGGCACACAATTAGGGATGGGAGTGAAGCTTCACAAGGCCAAAATTGGACAGAGCTACAATATTCTGCCAGCGATTCTGCCAGTTTTGCTGCGGGGCGCAAAACATCTTGATTTGTTCAAACTAGCCCCTGATTGACAGCTCACTGTAGCTCCTCCCTTCGTGAGAAACTCCCACTCTCCGATCACTAAACACACCTGCCAGATTCACCCATGCTCCCAGACTTTGAGGTGTGTTTCAGGTGTGTAGTGTGCTGTGTATTGCACGCTCAGACAAACTCTCTCAGAATCAGAACGAACCGTTCCAACACAGTGTTTGCTTTTATTTTTTTCAGCTCTCACGATACGACTTTGCCTCCAGCAGATATGAACACACCTCACAATGACCTTTAGTAACCGACCAAGAACATCATTATTTAAACAGTGACTTGTACCGACAACTAAGAGAAGCTTTTCCTACAACACCCACAAATGAATGCGAGTGTTCATTTGCGAGTGTTCATTTGTCCTGTTGAAGTGTTGTGAGTGTTTGTTTGTCCTGTTGAATCGCTATCAATGCTTCATTTGTCCACAGTAGCCGTTAGCTTGTCTTTCCCCCGCTGCCGGGCATCCTGGGTAGACCCATACAGGTATCCCACAGAGGAGTTTATTAACTGTGTTCTCCATTCCCACCTGCTCACAGCCTCCAGTCTTCTGCTCTTCCTCCAGGCAGCCACCAATCACCACAGAGGCCCTTTCTCCTCAGCCAATGAACAGCCTTACTGCACGGAAGGGGGTCATCCCCATGGAAACCAGTGCTAGTATACATACAGTAAAAAGGAGTGGAGTTTGGATTGGCATTCCCCTTCTGTTGACCTTTTCCATGATGAACTAGTGAAACTGATCCCAGTTCAGTGCTCCTGCCTCCTGCTCACGCACTTCATGAACATGGCTGCCGGGTTGACTCGGAGCCGCCGTAGCAGAATGTGTGCGGTGTCATCACACACCCACTTTTCACAGCTTAGCGAGTCTGTCGCATGATTGGCCGGCTTTGTATGTGACCAGCTGCGGGATTCGCTAATCGAGGCCCAGCCCACTCTCCTCTGAGGATCAGTCACACCGCAAATTGTACCCTTGAACAAGATCAAGAGTGATAATAATAATAATAAAATAATAATAATAATCAGTTCTGCTGATTGCCTGCTTTAATCCTCAGCACTATTATTCTGCAGAGTGAAGATGAGACGGCTCGTCACATGACATCACCACGGCCCCATAATTTCCTCTGATCCCACAGTTCAGCCTTTCCCGGAGTAACTCACATATTCCGGGACAATTCAGCACGATTACGATAAGTTTCGGGTGTCAGTGCTACAGCAAGAACACAAGGATAGCCTAACAGCGGGAACAACGATGAAGTAAATCAGCATCATCACACAATGGAAAAATGAAATGAAAAACATAGGATTTTGGATACTGCGCAGAATCTGATAGGGTCGTATTGGATGTTGGATTGAATGGCTTTAATGGCTTTCTCTTTTCCATAGAGGTCAATGCAGCACCTGTCGGGATTCCCAAAAAGACCTTAACATACTGACACAAAGGTCAGTCTCTGCTATTAGCAAGAAGCCGCAGAACAGGTTCTACACAACACAGGTGCATGGCTCAGTAATGTACAGTGCTGGATGGTTCATTTCTTACCTCCCTACAGGGGGCGTCAGTGCAAGACAAGCTAACGGCCAACACGACCCTTTCCATCTGCTTCAGAAACACCACAAACGACATCATAATCAGCAGCACATGGCCTTAATCCTTTAAGGTGTGAGGTCACAAATATGTTATTAGAATGTTCTTAACTGTGCATTCTAACGCTGATGTAACAATCACTACCGACAACTGAAAGCAATGGAGTTCTAGAACACTGATGTAGAATTCAAGGGAAAAAATCTCTTCCACAAAAATCTCCTCTCCAAGGGATTAAGGTTTCTTCAGACTGAGGCAAGAGATTTACAGATGAAACGAATCACCCCATTCTGCTGCTTTCTACCCATCTTACATCGCTCCTCCCCTCACGTCTCACATCTCTCCTTTGGCTCCGAAACCCAGCCCTTGGTTTTATTATTTGTTGTTACGGCGAACCCTTAAACAATAGCGGTGACGACATTGCATTATCTTATTGGCTGCAACTGTGGTCAGATTAAGCTGATTGTGGGTGGGTTGGGGGGGGGGGGGGTAATTGTAGGTAGGCTTGTAATTACAGGTGCTGGCGCTACAAGCCAGACAGGAAACAGCTGTGGAAGACATCTTTGGCATGCGTGGACGGGAGGTGGGGACCGGGTGCAGCTCGAGAGCTCGATCCTGGAGCTGCGGCCCAAGTCGTCGGCACAGAACACACAGGGATGACAGAGTACTGGGATAAGCAGGACTCCATGCTTCAGAGACCTCACAGCGACTGCACTCAGCCACACAACAAAGCCAAAGCTTATTTGTGTGACTGACACCCAAACAAGCCAATCACATGTTCATTCAATAATCACTTTAGGTGTATGTATTATGAAATTTTGAGGGTGAAGCCTCTACCCCCACCCCCCGTAAAAAAAACCCCAAATCTACAGAAAAGCATAGATCGCTTCCAGCACTGAATCATTCAGGTGGACTTCATCACATGTTGTCTGGTTGGCTGAGAAACTGTTTACATCTTTCCAAGCCCTGCCAGAATACTGCTGATCCCACCTTGTGTCCTGATTCCAACGCTGATCCCGCAGTCACCGGGCGAGTCTCTTGTTTGCTGTTCCAGAGGGCAGTGGATTCCTGATCAGAAGCGCAAGCGTTCCGGGCCCGGAGCACATCCTACATTGCGCCCCCCCCCCACCCCAAACCCCACCCCCACGCTACGCGAGAAAACTGCACCGCCTTCCAATAACTGGCCGGTTTCCATCACCAGCTGCTAAAGGGACCAAAGGTGTCCAACCGTTCCTAAAAAGACATCGCTCACACGCTCCCGTGGCTCCCAAGGGCAACGTGAGCGTGCCCTGCCCCCCCCCGCCTCCATCACCGCCATGACAAATCACGCGCCGAAAGCAGCGAGCATGCTACTTCCGTTCCCTCGAAAAACAGCAGCTCCGCGTCCTGTCCTTGTGCAGGCTCCGTCAGCTGGCAGTTTCACTGTGTGCCGACTGACACATCCCCCCCCCCCCCTATTTGGAAGCGGCTGTCACTACCACCTGACCTGAGACGCGACCAACCACAGGGCGTCCCCGTTGTTATTTAAAAACGGTTCCAAAATTCTGAGGCTTCCCCTCCCAGGGGCCAGGGCCCGCCCAGGCTAGCCCGGCACCTGCAGTGCACCTGCGCACCTGAACACAACGCATTTTTTTTTTCCCAGAGATGAATTATTGCAGGAAAATGACCAGGTCCATACCCATCTCCTAACATTAGGAGGCCTCCCATTGTGCTCTGTCACCCAGCGGAGAATAAAGAGGGCGGGGCTCGGCGGGGGCGTTGGGAAATTGTGGTTTGCTGTTTTCAAGCTGGGGCGTTAAAGGGGGAGGAGCCTCATTCTCGCAGTTATGTTCTTGTGGGACCGGCGAATAATAATAATAGCCACAGGTGGCTCTTCTGGATGACCGCCCACTCACATGTGCCAATTAAGATAACGCAGGCTCGCACCACGCATGCTAAATTAAGGGATGTGTGCAGTTGCCGTAGCGATGGCTCTTATTATGGGTACCTGAAAGTGCAGCTTGGCTGCTTCTTTTCTCCCCTCCCCAAAGGCGCTGTCTCAGTAAACTTTGGATTTTGACAGGAGGAGGCCGAGCAGCCCTTTGGCAGTTAGCTCCCCAAAGCCCCTAGCAAGAGACAACAAACGAAGTCGAGCATAACGTCTACAAAAAAAGTCATACTGTTTTTTTTTATTCCTTTATTTGGCAGATGGTATCATGGAAAGATTGATTAGAGGAATGCCACAGGGGCAAACAGAAGAAGCAAAAACAAAGACACCGAAGAGTGTAAAACTGAACGACCGTGCCGACGATTTATTTATTTAAATAAATAAATAAGCAGTTAGCAACATCAATCATTTCAACACACATGTAGCGCTTGGCAACCATCGCCAGGAGCAACAACAGTGCGCCATGCTTGCGCATGCACGCAGAGCCCCACTGAGATCTGTGCGGGACGGCGTTGCCAGCTGAATAAAAAAAGCTCCATTAAATCCCCGCGTCTCCACGGCGTGCGGACGGGGCCCCCGGCGACCGCGGGAACGCTCCCGGGGGTTTGATGTGCATCGGTGTCCGACGCGCACGCTAACCGGGAGACGCGCTGCCAGAGACGTGCTCATCCCGGTTTTTTTTCCGGATTGCTCAAAAAAAATAAAATGCTGATTTTCGGACCCAAAACATCTCAACCGGAGACAGAGAACTCAGGTGTGTCATAAGCACACACACACACACACCACCATCTTTGGCACTTTCTGACAGGTTGTAACAGGAAGGATTGTTCAGTAATGTGGGCACATCATGTCCCAGAGACGTTTATGGTCTTGAATCTGGAAAAAGCAGATAATTATGATATGGGTAAATAAAGCTCACCCTGACTAATTCTGGCATGCCAGAGATGCTATCGGGAAGGACCCTCAGCCTCCCAGGACCCCGCCCACATACAAAAGAGTGGGCGTGTCATCCACTCACAAACCGGGAGAACTCTGACTCACGGCTTTGGCATGCAATGGCGATTGCGACATGAGAAACAGCGGGTTTCGGCATATTTAGGTTAATCCACCTTGTTTACAGACTGACTAAACCACGCGTGTGCGCGTGCATTCGAGCCGCAGACGTGTTTAACGCGGAAAGGCCGCGGGGGCGGCAGGGTTGCGGGTTCGACTCCGTACTCCGAGTCAGACCGC
The DNA here is from genome assembly GCA_039654925.1 of Anguilla pacifica. Classification (NCBI taxonomy): domain Eukaryota; kingdom Metazoa; phylum Chordata; class Actinopteri; order Anguilliformes; family Anguillidae; genus Anguilla; species Anguilla pacifica. The sequence goes on from CM077295.1 coordinate 11,468,119, forward strand.
GGGGTTTCTCTCCGGCGCCCTAATTAACCTGAGGCTCTTCGGCACAAATCCATCCATAATTGGGGGTAATGGGAAAGAATGTCAGTTACTCAGGTCCCTTCGGGTAAGAGGTACCACTAAGCACTGAACTAACAGAACCGATAAATGCAATAGCTGTTTTAATAGAGGCTGCTAAGTGCTTTAGTGCTATCTCCGTTCAGCTGATACCCATTACACAGGGAACCCATCACAGCAGAGGCCTTATTTAAATGAGGGCAGGTGAAACCAGCCTGGATTTCAGTTTTATTTTTGTTTTATTAAGAAATGGCACGGCTGCAAGTCTCTGCTATCTTTCAACGCTAATGCAAGCTTGCTTTCTGATTAACGTTGCAGTGTTAATTCGTCTAGCAGGGTTCATACGAGACAAACAGGGACCGTATGTACTCCGTGAACATTAAAAGTACACCCAGCTGATTTTACCCTGAACTTTCTGTTGTTTGAATATCCATCAGTGTTTCAAAACCGTGAAAGAGCTGCACGGTGGATATTGTAGTTTGTCAGCTTATAGTACCATTACAGGAGGACGTCACTTATTTTAAGTAAACACACCGATTTTGCTTCCAGATTTCCTTCAGTCCAACTGGTCGGTTGGCTCACCGAGAAACTGCCAGGCAAAAATGTGCGTAACAATGAGGTCTTGCAATAATTCACAGGTGTAAAACCACACAGGTATCATGAGGAAGGTGGGAAACAACACAGGAGGTAAAAAAAATATTGTAGGCCACAAAGACTGTGAATTCAAGAGCGAGTTACATGATCTACACTGCCATTACAGGCATGACTGTACAATGCAGACCTGCCGCACCCCCCAACCCCCCCACCCCTCCACCCCCACCCACCTCGTGAACAAAAGCGAGAGTGGGCATGGCCCTTGGGAGACCTCTGCCTCCCCAGTGACAGGAAACTGCTCAGTTCTGCCCCGATGCACTCTGGACAGCCCTCCCACTCGCTAACATATTCCAGCACTGGACCACAAGAAAGATGGCTCAAGGATTTCTTTACAAAACCAAAGGTGGTTTGTTGACCTCTTTGTAAAAACAAACACACCAAAATGCTTTGGTAGTTAGTAAAGCGACCTAAATATATAAATACGATTTCCTGGTGTAAATAGGAAAGCTGTAAAGCAAACAAATGACATTTGTCACCCTAAATTGTGCTGGTTTTTGCTTTGCTTTTTCAAGGACTCATTAATCAAATGCTAGCAGGTGTACCATCTATGTTGATGATATTTGTTGTTTCATTGCAATTTCACATAAGACATTCCGTTTCCGCAAGCCTAAAGCCAGCTGATCGATAAAAAAAGCATTGCTTGGCCGGCGTCTTTAGAAGGTAACAGTTTATACACTTAACTCCTTTCAGGCTATACCACAGAACGGAAGAACTCAATAAAATGTTCAAATGATCTACGATGTGACCAGCACGTGTCCATAAATAACCACACCCCTCCCCCTTACGTAGGTGGGGCAGAGGATAATGAAATACATTAATATAGCACGAGGCAAATAAAAAAAAAGTCACTGGGTCCGTCAGGACTCACCGGGATTAAATATGCAATGTTTTTTTTTTTTTAAACTGTAATTCAAGAATACCAATTAACCACGAGCATCTGTTAAATATTCGCTATTTATGTTGCAAGTGTGTGGCAAACAGCCGACAAACAATATGGTCCAGTAAAAGCTGCGACGGGGCGAGTACCCCCAGACGAGTACAGGTAGCAGTTCCCGTAAATCTATTTGACATCGCAAATGAAGGTCATGTACAACTGAGTAAAGTGCACTGGAAAATAGTACAATTGTGTTGAAGACGCTGAAATGGTGTGTTTGCTGGACTTTGATGAAGCCAGGTTGACCCTTTAATGTGCGCGCATTACACACTTACCCTCGCCAATTATTTAAGTTCTTCGGCTCTTGAGAGGGATGCAGTCGAGAGCGGTCCGGTTCTGTTGGTTTTGCGCCGGGGTTAAAATAGCTTTCACACGCGTCAGCACAGCAGGTTTTGCGCTCTGTCAAAAGTACCAAGGTGGATACCTTCTGCTAGTCAAATAATAACGAGGACAAAGGGTTTTAAAATAAATAAATGGACAGGTGCGAACGCGCAATTCAGATCATTGCCAGGGAAGAAACTCTCTCAATCTAAGTAATTTTTTTCTGTTTGTATCCAAAGTGGTGACTAAATTCTGGGGTTCACCCTTTTTGCTTCCAGCTCATCTTCCTGGTCCTGTGCCTTCGCATAGGTTGTAGTGCGCTTTGTGACAGCACGGGCGAGTAACCCCGCCGGGAAGATTCAGTGGGCGGAGTCGTTACCGCTATTCCCTTCTAGTAGCGGGTATTTAAAGCAAAATTGCCATCACCAGCTCACACCACCAGGCACGCGTTAAAAGTGCGACTCGATTAGTGTTTGTGCATAATACACGCCATCTCCGCATCCCTCTGTGGCGTTTCTAAACCGGTAACATGACACCGACTCATATTGTAAACAATGGTGCACTTTAGCACCGGGAATAGTGAGAATTAACACAAACACCGCGTGTAATGGTGATATATTATTACGTTATCATGCCAAAATAGCCTACTCGGTCGACAAGGCAACAATATCTATAGCCATTTTTTGAAGAGGAAAACATTTGATAGCCTTTGAAAGTGTCGATATTTTTTATTACTGGTTCAGGATCTTTAATATAGTAGGCTGTTTATTTAAAACCCCAAGCATTTTCTGCAATACCGACTAGTGGTTTCAAATAATTGTTTATGCAATGTGGTAGGTCTGGCTTTTGCCTTTAAGCCGTAGGTTATTTCAGGAAGATAACGTTGCTTCATTATCTTTAACTTGTCTCCGTAGGGCAGTGGTTCTCAAACTCGGTCCTGGGGGACCACTTTGTTTGCTGGGTTTCATTCCAACCACAATTGCAATGCCAGAATTTTAACAAGCTGTTAATTTCGCTTGATTAGGTGCTTTCATGTTTTAGAGCAGGGGTCCCCAATTTTATCCAGAAAGGGCCAGTGTGGGTGTCGACTTTTGTTTCAACCAAGCAGTGACACTCCTGATTCTACTAATAAACCACTCTTGCTAAGGCCCTTGAGTAGTAGAATCATGTGTTACTGAAGATTGGTGACCCCTGCCCTAAAACATGAAAGCACCTAATCAAAAAAAATTAACAGTTTGTTAAAATTCTGGGATTGCAGTTGTGGTTAGAACAAAAATCAGCATACACAGGTGCCCCCAGGACCGAGTTTAAGAACCACTGCAGTAGGGGAACCCTTTTTAGTTCTTTATGGGACCCTCAATGTTAGGTGTGAAAAATGTGAAAGCTCCCAGACTGAACCATTTCACCTGAAATAGAACTCTTGAAATAGACGGGGTTCCTCTATGGAGACACAGAGGAGCCTTTTGGAACACTTTCTTCTGGGAGGGTACAATTCCATGTTCACAAGAACAGGCAATCGGCCTTATTGTCCAGATTATGATTTTGAACACTTACTGCTCTGATAACCTAGAAAAAGTGAACGCTTGCATAAAATGGCATGCTCTTCTAGGGTGCTTTACAATGTTCCATATGAGTGTATTCCAAAATTCACTTGGTATTGAATAAATCATATAGTTATTTGGAAATTTCTTGGGCAACAGCTTTTGTAAATTAGCATTGCAAGTGCAATCAAACACACCTCCGGAGAGCTGTATGGGAATGAATATTCATGTTATGAATTCTGAGCATGTTAATTACTGCTACCCAATTTGTCAAGGATTTCTCTGATTGACATTGGCTCATCCGTGCTGAAAATGCCTGTTTAAACCAGCCTGAGCTGGTTTAAGCTGTGTTTTCGACACTTTAATTTGGCAGACCAGCTGTTCACCAGCTGACCAGACTATATAATCAGCTAGTCCACCAGTTTGACCACCAGCTCACTGTACCAGCTTAACCAACTTTGATCAGCTTTGTCCAGTTAGAGACCACTTTGACCAGCCACAGACAAGCTATGACCTGCTAGTAGTGTAGAAAACACAGCTTTAACCATCTTAAAAGAGCTTAGAATCCCAGATGGTCTTAGCTGGAATTTTCAGCAGGGAAGTCTAGAAGGGTTCTGACCTTTGTTGCACACTGGTAACTCACGAGAATTTCCACACCTCCTCCCTTCTGTAGTCTTTCATCATGTTTATTTTCATATTTTGGGGGCAGGGGGTATCCACAAAATTTCACTCAGTGACGCTACTGTAAGGCCACAGTTTCATGCTAGCTTAATTGAGATATATGGAACTACTTAAACTAAAATATTTGATTAAACTAATGGGAAGGCGGTTCACTGCTTTGTACTCGTAAGTAAGGGTTCAGCAGTTGTGTTAGTAAAATACAAATGTAGGCCTTAAAATGGGAATATACACATTCTATTCCGTGATTTGGTGAGGTTTGGCCAGGTACTGAACTCCCCTAAAGTCTAAACGGCTCCTCTGGCAGCTGTCCGCTCGTCTCGACACTATTGGAAAATGCAATAAACTACACGGCTGTATTCAAGCTCACCAAGTGTCCTGCTGTCCTCCTGCATGCCTCTAAAACAAGCACGCAATAAATAGTCTATTTATAGAAAGAGAAAATTCTCTCAATAATTCAGGCTTGCGTTTGTGAACCACTTTACGGGTCCCTTCCCATACCCTCGGCTACGCCATCGCCAAACGCTCTTCACCCCGTAGAGCCACTGGCCAGTCGGTACTGGCACGGTCTGCGACCATGAGGTTCTTCCATGCACCACAGCCTGGTACATTAACCGAATGCGCCACCCTGCAGCTTTGAATATTTTGAATGTGCAAGTCCGCAATCAGTCACACGAGTCACAAATTATTAATGAGGATACGAAACACAGAATAAACATTTAAGTACAAAGTGCCTTTGCAATCATATCCTTAATAATGTAGCAATTAATCCTCAGTAATGCAGCCTAAGGATTAAGTTGCATTTACAATCGAGATTAAGTGGCAGTTACAATCAAATGATCAAGCCAAGTTAACCAAAGGGATGGACATGTGCCTGAGAAATGCATGATAACTCAAAGTTGCACAAGCCTGGAACTGAATACCTATCTCATGACTGTAAAATGAAACACTGTATAGTACAGCCAACAACTGCTTAAAATCCCTCCTCTCTATCTACAAGAGACTACATCAGATTAGATTTGGCTGGTGTCTGGGCAATCCGTGCCGTGTTCATCTGATGCTAAATTTATCTGGTTCACTAATACGGGATGTCTGAGCACACGCTGGCATGCGCTGGCAGCACCGCACATGCGATTGTTTAAATAGCTCTTAAATAATCCCGTCTTTCTCTCCTACCTTTACCTGAAGCTGAATTTGGGGACAAGTCAGGTGAATGGAAAAGCACGCGTTTGGTAGGTATCTAGCCTAGGCCCACTTCAGTGGTTGGCTGAAGCAACTCTACTTTGCTTTATTGGTATTCACCCTTGCCCTTGGAGACTCATAGGGTGGATCTGTTTTTTTTGACTTAGCGTGTTTTCAACCTCTCAAGTGGACTCAGATCGATGACTCATCGTTTTTTTGTGTGCATTTTGTATGGTGGTCTCAACACGGTTGGTTTGTGGTTCTTTCGGAGGCCCAGTTAGTTTGTACATTGTGAACACAAAGCGACCCCAGTCCGCTTCGCGCTTTGCCGTGCCCTGCCTCTACACTTGCCGTACAGACATTCTACATGGCTGCAGTGACTTGTGAGCATGCCCGGCTAATAAGAAGAAACAGCAGAATGGCTGCTGGTGGCGTTCGGGGGGATCGTGTGGTCAGAAGTAACCTGCGCTCTTCTTGCATCAGCTTCCTCAGAATGTAGCCCGACCAAACGATAAACACATCTGCAGGGGCCATCTTGAAGAAAATTATCCGTAATCAGGGGCTGACGTAAGTGGCACAGAAGTACACATTAACGGCAAAAACATTCAAACGCACAGCAATTTTATGCCCTAATGGTGCAAATGCCTGACTATTTTCAGGAGCACAATGCCGTTAGGACATACAACTGCTATGCATTTAAATCTTTTTGCCGTTAATGTGTACTTGCGTATCACTTACGTCAACCCCTGCCCATAATGCAATGCTACAGCAGTGGGGTCTGAGTTCTATAGGAGCAGGTTGTGTGAACAACAAGTGGTCTGAGATTTCATCAGTGCTCAAGCGGAACAGAAATAGAACTGAATCCTCTTTCAGTCCACTTACAGTGTGAACACAAAAAAAGAATTAATTTGCAGTTAGATGGTTCACTTCAAAAGAACTGAGTTTGGTTCATTTTAAAATAACAATATGTGAATACACCCTTAAAATCAGCGACCGATCCAGATAAAATCATCAAAAATCCAACTGCTCTAACCAATTAAGTGTTGAGTAACAGTGAGAATCTGTACACACTGTGGCTACCAATTATATCAATGGTAAAACACATCTGTTTTAAGATGAATGCACTTATATATTTTTTCGACATAAAAGCTGATATTTTAAAACTTGTGACAACAATTTAATCCGACTGAAGAAAAATCTTAAATCAAACCTGACGCTTCACAGAGACAACATAACGCTGCGATCTTGTCTGGCGGTGCGGATATTAATGCGTTCCCATCAAAGAGTATGAGCGTTATTTTAGGGCATGCTCAGAATACGCTGGCCCGCTAATTGGGAACAGCTGTTGTCTGTGTGTTCGGATGAGGCAAGGAACAAAAAAATATCAGCCAGACACGAAAAAGAATGAACAAAAATTTAATTAAACGGTTAATCGCATTAAATCATGCATTCGAACGGGTTCATCTGCATTTCAAACGCTACCATCCCGGGCCTAATTACGGAGGGGGAGACAGCGGGCTCTGACAAGGCCTAATTCCTCCCTGACATTTAACTGGGATTGGGGGTGACTGGACCCCCTGTTCGCCCACTGCCGGAATGAGTCACCGGCTCCAGCTGGTTTATCCATTCTGAACTTCTCCGTTAAAAATGTCAGACAGTGGGGTGGGTGGGGGGGGTAACAGAGGACTGTGGAACCCCAGAGTCTGCAGGGCAGTAGTTCTCAGACGGGGTCCTGGGGTGCCACTGTGCGTGCGCTGGTTTTCACTGCAACCACAACTGCAACCCAAGTATTTTAACATGCTGCTCATTTTTCTCAATTTGATTTTCTAAATTGGGTGCCTTTTATGTATTAGAGGGAGTATTTACCCTCTTAAGCCACGTTTCGTCAGAAATAGCTACGCACGCCATAAAGAATAAAGTCCCATGCCTGAATTTGAGTCAGCCTACTGGGTGACATGCTGTTACATAGGTTACGCAGTGCTAATTCACTGTTAATTCCAGTGTTAATTAAACTCTAACAGAGTATACGTGTCCAATAGGGACCATTGCTATGCATTCTGTAAGAGTTGATTTAACACTGAACATTTTACTGTGTGATGTGCTGGATCTCTAGGACTTCCCTTTGTCAATACAGGTGGGATCATTGGGGTCAAATGGAACAGGTCCCAACAACAATTGTAATGAATCTGGGTGTTAGACAAACCTACAATTTATTTCAGGCATGGAACAACACATCCAGCTGGAGTTGCCATTTTTCATGTAGGCCTATATATGTTCGGATGGTTCAGATTTTTTTTCTTTACAGTGTGTTGTGAGGGAACGGTGGAAATTGCAGAGGCTAAGGATTAAATACTCACATTTTATCTTCCATTATTCGGAACATGAGCGTTAATATGGTCAGCATTTCTTTGCCGTGTCGGCCATCTAGTGGTGTTATCTGGAAATGCTTTTGGTAAATGCGTCATTTAAAAATGAATCCAGTATGGATTATGTACGTGGCCATTCTCGTTATCAGAAACATGTTGTGTAACTCCAACACGTAAATGTAATCAAGTTCTTTTTTGAGTAGGCTACTTAATTTTCTTCATGAAAATGTACTTGTAGGAATTTATAACAGCGTCTGTAAAACATCTAGGCATATGCAACCAGCCGCACAACTTTTTTTTTGCTAAAGAGTTAAATGTTTAAACAGGAACAACTCAAGAGGGATCCAAAGAACATTTAAGAAAGATATTTTGAGACCCCTTTTAGCGATTACCAGAGTGCTTATCTGTAATGAAAATTCGTTCTCTAAATTTGTCGAGCTGACCTCAATTAAAACGAGCATGGCTTGAGACAAATCTCAGTTAAAGCACAATGGTTGTTCTGTAGAAACTTTTTTAAAAAAAAGAAAAAACTCCCCAGATTCTTTTTGAGAATGTGTGTAATATTATCTTGGCCACGTCATCATTATAGCGCAATGGCCGGCCCATATGGAACCCAGACAAATCATAGTTGCAGTATAATAGGGCAAAATACAGAAATTTGTCTGGTAAATGAGAAATTCTATGTAGAATCATAGGCCAGAAGTCTATCAACAAGCCATTTGATTCGCGATTAAATTTTTATTTAAGAACGCAGTTTTGCGAGCTCAGCGATCACCAATTTAAACCCGTCTAAAAGTTTTAGAAAAGGAAAACGGTGCTCATGGGCTATTTCTGAAATTTAATGGAAAATAGTCCTTGAAATGGAACCGTCGTCTTTGTCCTACTTGCAAAGATTAGTTCGAATTCTATAATCCCTCGAATTAAAACTAAAAACTAATTTGCACTACGACCACCAGCAGTGAACATCACGACGCACAAAACGAATTAAGGGATAATTAAAAGGGTCATGTATTTATTAGAAATGACCTAATGTTTAATGGGTCACTGGGGAAATGGGGAGCCTCTACAGCTCGTGGAAATAAATGTTTCAGAGGCAGAATCGTCTTATTTTCAGTGGAAGAATCTGAATATTTATTTGGTGACCCGATTCTATAAGTTTTTCAGCGTTTAAAGTTTTTTTTAGCCATCTTTGAAATGTTGAGGGTGCTAAAGTAGATCATGGATAGAGCAATCTTTCGGAGTGGCGATTTTTTTAAAGTTCCCCCCTGAATCCTTAACTCCTGCAACATGACTAAAACTTACATCAGCGACTGTAAGATGGCTGAAGTCTTACATCATACGGACTGCAGGCTGGATTCCAAACCTCCTCTGGACTGAATACCAACCAGTCTCTTCACCCCACCTCCCCCTCTCTAGGAATACTATATAACAACAAGCAAAGAGTAGATATCGAAGAAGTGTGACTCCTTTGACGAAAAAGGCAATGGTATTTCACGTCTTCTATTCAGAAACGATCTGATGTAAGACTCGACGTGGTGGCTTCTGTTTGGAGAACACATCCAGCAGTTTCCGCGCGTGCACACGCAATCCGCCCCTCCCCTACCCCCACCACACATACTGCAATACCTAATAATTTCTGCCTTTTACACAGACATATGCAGACACGAACTGTAACACGTGTACACATTCATATACACATCAGACCATATATTTCATATATTCCTTTGAAATACTTTAATTTGACTCTTGCAGATGCTGAAAAATGTTGTTAAAAGCATACCTGCAGATTCCTGAAAATTCTCAGAGATCTATCACCAAACAAATTGTAACAATCACATTAGAGAAGAATAAGAATTTTGTTCTTAATATTGCGGAAAATAAATGGCTCGTTTTGAATCGAGTTGCAAGAATTCTATTGGTATCTGAAGGGTTATTTATGGTGAAATTCTGAACCAAACCTTGCAGCGGTGGTGGTGGTGGTGGGGTGGATCAAGCCAGAAAAATACCCCCTAGGAGAGCTTGGGGGAACATCAAAGAATTGGGCAACTTCAAAGTGGGAGAAAAAAGTCAACATTCCTTTGATCTGCCTGTCTGTGCTCAATCACAGACCCCCAGCAGCCACTGCGGGTTCAGTTTGGCAAAGATCTTACAGCCATCTGCCACATCCAAATGCTGCCATATTGTGGCACTGCAGCACAGTATGATTATGGCTAACATTTTTCGACCTACTCCCCACCTTTCACGTGTGACCGGTGTATTTTTGGAGTCCATGGTCGCCCACTCGGTCTACAGGGTCGATGGTTGCCCAAAACGTGGGCTGAGGCCAGGCGCCTCCTCGCACCCGTCAATCAGGCTGCGTTCCCGGGCAACCCAGGCGCCCGCCTTCCACAAAACACCATTCACAAAGAAAATTCATGAAATCTGACACAGTCGACACGGATAAGCATTGTTTTCGCTTGCTATCAGACCCCCCATCGCCACATGCGGAAAAAAAAATCACTAAACAATAGAGGAGGATCAAATAAACTACTGAGCTTTCATACGTTGGCAATAAAGTAATCTGAGAACCTGTATTTGACTACACAGTGTACACTTGCTTTAACTTTCAGACAAGAGTTGAAGGGAAAATGATGATAGTGGTCCTGGGTGGGTGTGCTTTCAACCAACAGCTCCCCTTCAGTCTTGTTAATTATCCCCTTTCATTTTAAAGGCCAGCCTTTCACAAAATAAAGCACATTTAGGCCAAGACAGGAAAGAACGAGAGAGCGCAGTGAAAATGGCAGGGTGATCTTACAGCTCAAGTGTTTCAAAGTCCTTAAAAATGCCTTTCTCTTCTGCGCAGAAATCTCACAGCTTAAGTCTATTCTTAAAAATAAAAACAGTTTTCAGTTGTAGACAGTTACCTCACTGCTCAAAAGTTTCAAAGGCTCTTCTGAAAAATTCCTTGTTTTTGCAGGGCTGTGAGAGGGAGCTGGACGCCTCAGGGCCTGATTGTGCTGACCTGGCGCGCGTCTCCTGGGCGGAGCTTATCTCGACGTGCCTGCCCCCTTTACCGCGGGGTTAATGCGTAAGAGCAATCCCAGCCTTTACCACAGAGAGACTAATAATATGGCCTGTGGGTTTGGGGGGTGAAGGGTAAGTGCTGGGGCGGGAGGGGGGTGGGGGTTGGATTTGCATAAGACCTTACAGGGACAAGCCAACTATCATGTGAGGGCAAAGAGAGACAGACAGAGATGGGGAGGCAGACACACACACACGCGCACACACACACACACACACACACACACACACACACACGGATCAAATCGTGCTGAAACTGCAGAACAATGTCTGAGCACGTTTTACATTCCTTCCACACCATTTCGCCCCACTCCATCTCAGTGGAAATGAAACACAGTGGACAGGACCAGAGTGTTTCTGGGTCAGCCTGGCTAAGGCAAGGGCAGTGGAGCATGCTCACAGAGGGCCTTGAAACTTCCTGTGTGTGGGCGTAATGTTGGGAATTTCCTGGCCTTGTTTAAAAAGTCCTATATTTGTATATGTGTGCGTGAGTGTGTGTGTGACCGCTCACGTGTGGATCCCTTATATCAGTGATTTAAAATTTTCTCCAGTTTTCTTCATTTACTCTTGGTATACCAGGTGACATAACTTTTTTCCACTGATATTGTAATTATTCATATTTTTACTAATAAATTACTGTTTAATGGATTATGAAACTGGCAAGCTGCAAAACCTGGAAATCCACCATTTTGTTTGTTTAGTACGAATTACATTCCACAATCTTTATCCTTCACTTAAGCCTACCTGTATCTCAAAATGGCCGCCGTGGAGTCCGGGACATCTGTCCTGTGTAAAATGCTGCTGTGGGGCACTGGCCCCTTCTAGCCAGAGTCCACAGGATGGCCTTACTGGAAAACCGAAGAGAGGTAAGGTTAGAAAAGCTTTCATCCGTGGCCAAATATGCGATGTATTATCACTGTACTATTATGAGAGCAGGTCGTCTGCCCTGCCCGTGTGCTTTTAATCTTACAGAGACGTGGGATAGCAGCACAGGAAGTACCACAGCAGAAAGCTCATCCGCAAGCACACAGAGGAACCCACATCAGGGCTGAGATTCTCCGTAAGGTGCATTGCTTTTCCTGCTTATCAGAGACGCCATAAAGTGATTTCATGCTGTGGCTGATCAGATACGAAAAGTCTGGAGCCGATAAAATCAGCGGGAGAGAAAAAACGGAGTCCTGACGATGTGTCCTCCCAGACTGACCTGGGATCAGCCAGTGAAACCAGAACGCTTACTCTCCCAGACTGACCTGGGATCAGCCAGTGAAACCAGAACGCTTACTCCCCCAGACTGACCTGGGATCAGCCAGTGAAACCAGAACGCTTACTCCCCCAGACTGACCTGGGATCAGCCAGTGAAACCAGAACGCTTACTCTCCCAGACTGACCTGGGATCAGCCAGTGAAACCAGAACGCTTACTCTCCCAGACTGACCTGGGATCAGCCAGTGAAACCAGAACGCTTACTCCCCCAGACTGACCTGGGATCAGCCAGTGAAACCAGAACGCTTACTCTCCCAGACTGACCTGGGATCAGCCAGTGAAACCAGAACGCTTACTCTCCCAGACTGACCTGGGATCAGCCAGCCTGCCTCTCTCCTCCACGGTGGAGACGTGGCACAGTGGGGTGGGGGATGGGGGATTGGGAGAAATGGGAGGGGGCAGAGAGGGAAAAGCCTAACAGAACTTTCTGGAAGGAATCCTATGCTACAATAGTGCAAAGTAGTTTCTTTAACACGAATACTTAACTTTCAATTCCAGAGTAACATTTTGTTTTAAATCAACACTTGGGCAGGGTTATCTCCACTCCTCAGTGCAGCCCTTACACTGTTACACTGGGCATACTCTCACATCCCTGTACACTGCAGCATCTCCCCCAGCCTCTGGCTGAATGTGCAACAAAACTCACCTCCAGCACACAGTAGAATTTCACAGGTAGTGTCACTGACAGGTTGCAGTGAAAGTGAGGTCCGGACCGGCCCGGTCGGGTTTCAGAAGCACGCGTGATGCTGTGGGATGGCTTCACGCAGGCTTTGGGACCCAGAGGAGAACCTCGGAGTCCGGCGGGAGACCCGTCAGTGCGATCCTCGGGTGGGAGGGGTCAGCCTCAGTCCCGGTCTCCCTCATTTTAATATTCTCTACCCAACTTCTAGAAGTTTCTTTTGCCCGGTATATAGTCCAGGAGAAAGGTTCCGCCGCACTGCGAATCGACAAGACATAAGCTGCAGAAGTGTCTGAAAGCTCCAAGCCTGTGAGGTAAGAGCAACCACAGCAATGGGGAGAGAGGGACAGACTGTGTGTACACAGCAATGCAGTGTGGGTCAGTTCTCAGTTTTATAATACCTCCAAATGGACAGGATGTGGGGACTGCATCAAGATCTAAGTATAGCTATTGAGAATTTGCCAGTGAACACAAAGCTGCATATCTTTGTGCAGTGTAAAAGGTGCACACTATTTTTCTGGCTGCAGAAGCTGTCCAAGCTATTCCAAATGCATAATACTGAGTGTGTTGCCTTGTCCTGGGTCATTTGTGCTACTGTCTGTTTATTCTTGTCACTTTCGCTGTGCTGCATGATATTCTGAGGTCAGAGAAGTGACCCAAATCGCTGGTACTTGTTTGCTCTCCTTATCTTAACTGCTTTGCCACATGTAACGGTTTTGCCTGGCAACAGCACCTAACTGTCTTTTACTTGCACTCAAACACTGCCCTTGTTCAGTTCAAGAACTGAGTTGTATCAGAATCAAGAATTGTAATGCCTTTTCCTTAATCTCTTAACACCTCTAAGCAAATGCATTTATCTGAAAGTATGGGCTAAACTTTCTAAGTATTTTACCTGAAAATATAAAAGACTGCATACACAGTGCTGTATGTCTAATTTTCAGTTCAGGGAGTGGCAGGAGGTGGTTTCTGAAATCAGAGCTCTCTCCCTCTCTCTCTTTCTCTCTGGAATTCCGACCCTGAGCCACTGTGGCAGTGCTTATTGGACAAAAGATTCGCTCAGATTCACTTCTGGCCAATCAGAACTGCTTGTGCATCCCCCTTGCGTATGTGCATGTATCTTAGACCTGGTACTTCTGAACATTATTAACTTTGTCTAAATATGGCTTCAGTGGCATGAAGAGAGAATTCATGGACCTACACAGGAAGCCATTGTTACCCATTCATTTCTTAGCCAGCTCTTTGACAGTAAAATATTTTGAAACTTACTCTGTGGAGATTACTCTATGCACCTCTTGTCTTTCAGAATGAAAATCGCAAAACTTCACAGCACTATGAAAACCTTAAAAGGTATCCCATGATGATAAAAAATACTATAAATTAACAAAAAAAAGGCACTTCGATAAACAGCCGTAGCTGCTTTTTAATGATTATTTGTTTTTTGGGGGGTTTTTTTGTTTGGAAACTGAGAGAGCAAAGAGACACATTTTGCAAGGTGTTATTCTGAAGTACACAGATACAATCGGCCACGTCTGGAGAACTCGTGCCTCACGGGTGTGTGATAGTCAACCGTATCTTTGTTTAGGCTGTGAGCTGTGCATACGTGCATACCACGCAGCTACATGTCTCGGGGCCGCCTCCAGGGGGCGACATTGACACCTCCGGGACATGTACACGTTAATAAGAATTCGACCCTCATATCTAACGGAACAGAAGAAACAACACTGTTTTAGGTTGTTTAAACAATAGCAGTCTGTGTATAACCACACCTGGGGATTTGCATTTAAACAATCCATTCATACAGTTTTAAAATACATCATACGAAAAACAAGGAAAGTAACAGCCCTCTTCACAAAATATGCTTCGTAAATGGGTTTTGCTTTGCTTATAACGTGTTTTGTTGATTGTTTTATATGCTAATCCTGGTGAGTCGCATAAAGTCTTTATAAAAAACTACTAACTTTCTCAGACGTTTCTGAGCTGAGTCTGGCCCTGATTACGAGTGCTGGGGAAATATAGCCTCTCTTAAGCAGAAACATTTTTAAATACGGTCGTTTATTTTTGCTTAAGCCGTTCGGCCTCTGCGTGGCTCGTGTGCCCTCCAGCAGCTGACGTGGCCGTTATACAAAACATCTGCTCGCCGCTGGCTCGGAAACCGTGGCTCCAGAGCTCAGTACGGACACACAGCCTGTAATTACGCTCATCCTTGAGTCTCTTCAGCTCAATCTGCTAAATATAGAGAGCAGGAAGTCGACTAAGCTCTGAGCTTTCAGGTGGAAATGCTACAAAAGCTTTCCGTCTGAACTCTCTCAGCACTGGAGTAGGAAACACCTCAAAAGCTTTGTTTTGAAGTGTAAAATTAAGGATTTAAGCATTTCTTAAAAAAAGAATACCCTTACCAAAGTAATAATCATTTCAAAATTAACACTGTGCAAAATTTCACAGCAGGAAGGACAGATTAAGACACTTCTCTCTCTCTTTTTTTTCTGTGTCTGTCCATCACGCTTCCAGAGCTCCATCTTGGTTTGAGTCCACTCTCGAAAGCATGTGGGCGACAAACATGGCGGCTCTGTGCCTACTGGCGATCTTGGCGGGAATGGCGGCCGGGGAGGAAGGGAAGCTGAGCAGCCACGCCACCACCCTGGCGGACAACAGCGCCAACCTGGCGTTCAACCTCTACCACAACGTGGCCAAGGAGAAGGACCTGGAGAACATCGTCATCTCCCCCGTGGTGGTGGCCTCCTCCCTGGGCCTGGTGGCTCTGGGCGGGAAGGCCTCCACGGCCTCGCAGGTGAAGACGGTGCTCGCTGCTGGCTCGGTCAAGGACGAGCACCTGCACGCCGGCCTGGCTGAGCTCCTGACCGAGGTCAGCAACTCCACCGCCCGCAACGTCACCTGGAAGATCAGCGGCCGCCTGTACGGGCCCAGCTCCGTCAACTTCGCCGACGACTTCGTGAAGAGCAGCAAGAAGCACTACAACTACGAGCACTCCAAGATCAACTTCCGCGACAAGCGCAGCGCCCTCAAGTCCATCAACGAGTGGGCGGCCAAGTCCACCGACGGAAAGCTGCCCGAGGTCACCAAGGACGTGGACAAGACCGATGGCGCCATGATCGTCAACGCCATGTTCTTCAAACGTGAGTAGACCCTCCACAATTTTTTGGGTTATACCTCTGGGGTGGGTAAGGAAAGGGGTCTTCTCACACCAAGTAGCTTTGGAAAGGTTTGACCTCATAACATTTGATTTTATGAGCAGCTATTACTCAACAACCTTTCCTGGGCTCCCATTGGATTGTTCATATGACAGATAATGTTGAGGTACTTCTGAAAAGTTTCAAATTACTTGTAAGATAGGTACCATTCTAGACCAGGAATAGTTTCAGTGGACTTTATGGTGTT
The DNA here is from genome assembly GCA_039654925.1 of Anguilla pacifica. Lineage (NCBI taxonomy): Eukaryota > Metazoa > Chordata > Actinopteri > Anguilliformes > Anguillidae > Anguilla > Anguilla pacifica. The sequence continues at coordinate 11,484,246 of CM077295.1, forward strand.
GCACAGGTCAGAAATGGCCTTTAACCCTTTCATTTCATGTTGTGATGTCTGAAAACGTGCTGCAGTTCCAAGTTAACACTACACTCCAATCCTCACAGCTCACTGGGATGAGAGGTTTCACCACAAGATGGTGGACAACCGTGCCTTCCTCGTGACCCGGTCCTTCACCATTTCAGTTCCCATGATGCACCGTACAGGTGAGCGTCCTTGACGATATTGTTCAAAAGCCAATTGAATAATAGCAAAAAGTAATATTTCAAATAACGGATGCAAAAATATCAGGTTTCCCCCAAACACAATAAAACATATTTATTATAGAACATAACTAATGTGTAGTGTCAGTGCTAATTGAACTCTAATAGTGTTCATTTGAGTACAAAAGGGATTCAGTGTATTACACCAGTGTATATAACACAGACCATTTTGCTTTACGCCGCCATGAAAATTAGTCATCGTGAAAATGGTGCAAGTAGAAGATGCTTCAGTGATGACGGCTTGAGGTTGATGTTTGTGCCACTTGCTCCCCACGCCAAGAACAGGCAAAGACACTTCTGAGCCTTATTAGGAGTGCAGACACTGGGCCTGTGAAAACGGCAGAGAGGGAATGAAAGTGGCTTGTGTTTTCCCTCTGTTCCTCCAGGTCTGTACCACTTCCACGAGGACACTGAGAACAAGCTTTACGTGCTGAACATGCCGCTGGCCCACAAGAAGTCCAGCATGATCCTGATCATGCCCTACCACGTGGAGTCCCTGGACCGCCTGGAGAAGCTGCTCACCCCCAAGCAGCTGGACACCTGGCTGAGCAAAACGGAGGAGCGGGCGGTGGCCGTGTCTCTGCCGAAGGTCAGCATGGAGGTCAGCCACAACCTGCAGGTGAGCACCTGAGGGGAACCCGCACGCGTGTGCCGGGTTCAGAACCTACAACCTGCTGCTAGCCACAGAAAAAACAGGCAGGTTCAGAACTCACTACCTGCAGGTGAGCACCTGAGGGGATAGTGTGCAAAGTGTAAGTCAGGTGCAAAAATCATAAAATGTAAGTGAGTACCTGAGAGGATCTGAGTGTGTTCTGGAGAACTGCGGAATCAGAATCAGGTAAATCTTTCAAAGGTCCCCAGGTTGCATGAGAGTCAGGGTCAGGACTCACAACCTACAGGTGATCACCTTTCAGTATCAACTGTTGAAAAATCTACTTTAGAACCTACAGCCTATTGTTAACTCACTTAAACATTCCTGTTATTGGAGAGTTAGGTTCAGAACTTTAGTTGATCAATCTGCAAGTGAGTACCTGCAAACTGAGAGCCACGCTTAGAATGTGCAATCTAATGGTAAAGCCCCTCCTCTACAATTGCCTGGATTGGACATCCTGATAATCTATTGTTGATTTATTGGGCATAGAAATAAACAACCTGGTTGGTTCTTTCAGAAAAACCTCGCAGAGCTGGGTCTGACCGAGGCTGTGGACAAGGCCAAGGCCGACCTGTCAAACATCTCGGGTAAGAAGGACCTTTACCTGGCCAACGTCTTCCACGCCTCGGCCCTGGAGTGGGACACTGAGGGAAACTCGTTCGACACCAGCATCTTCGGCTCGGACAAGCTGAAGAACCCCAAGCTTTTCTACGCCGACCACCCCTTCATCTTCGTGGTGAAGGACAACAAGACCAACTCCATCCTCTTCATCGGCAGGCTCATGCGGCCCAAGGGCGACAAGATGAGGGACGAGTTATAGTCACCGCCGGCTGCGGCGACACAGCCAAATGCTCAGGGTTAAGCTTATATGGGTTTGTGAATCCACACCAAGGGTAAAAATGTGCTGGGCTATATCAGTGTTATTTTAACGCTGAGCATTTTGCTGTGTCGGCTTTCGTTAACGTGGGCGTGACTGGAGTGACGCACAAGCACATTCCAATTGACAAACGGTGGCTGGATAGCTGGGTTAACGTTTCCAGGAGTGCAACTCCAGAATCGCATTCATCTTCAGCAGGGAGTAAGTCATTGTCTCAAATGTGATTAGTTCAGAAACTTAAAACACCACACGTACGATTTATGAATTTTCAAAGGGGAAAAAAGCCAATTACTAGTTGGACATAGTACAAAATGACCACCAAGTGCCTTGTTTTTAATATTGAATGGCAGATGACATGACTGACAACATGCTTATATTAAGTATGATCTCTCAGGTATTTGCCTTGATTCTGAGGTCATCGTTTCTTTCAGGGGTCTGGGTGACGCATAGGTTTGGTTATTAGGTTTTTAATGAGTATCCACGGTTGTGTGGAGTGTGTGAAATGTGTGTGGGTTTTATAGAAATATCTTTAATGTTTAAAGTCAAAAGATTTGTACACAGGTGTCTTGCAAGCATGTATGCTGCTAACATTCACTACCAGACCGCCACCCAACCCCCTCCCCCTCCCCCACACTAAACACATTCCTTTCTCCTTCGCGTTTGGTTTTGACGGCAAAACCCCAGCACTGAACGGGCTGTTCTGCACTAACTGCACGCAGAACGCTACGTCTGTATCGAGTGTACGACTGAATCTACTACACGTCGTGTTCCCATGCTGTCAAGTCATGTTTCTAAGTGCTTTTTTTGGCAAAAAAATCTCTTTTGGAATCAACTTTAATGCAACATTGTTACATTTTTGCAGTTTTTTTTTTCAATAAAATCATTTTTGAATGAATTGCCTCACGTGCCATTTTCTCTTCCAGCACTACAGCAAACTATTTTAATTACCAAGATATATGTTAATTTAATCGTATTTTATACCATAAATTGTAAGTTGCGAACACACTACTACTTGACAGGAAAACATACGTAATATGATGTGTTATTTACTTTTTACAATATAGTTTAGGACAACTGAACAAAATCATAATCTACAATCCACGGCCGCGAAATGCTTTCAGTAAAAAGACATGTATGATATGCGGCGCCACGTAGCTAGCTCTGGCGAGTTAAAAAAAAAATGTTTTACTTTAAGGCAGGCACTGGCACATAGGCCGATACATTTCCAGCGTTTCCTGTGTGCAGATCGGAAAATCCAGGGCTAGAATGAGCATATTAGACACACTTCTTCTGTGGAGCAAATGCCCACATGGAGCTCTCAGCTGTCCTAAGTCACTCCAAACGGGTCCAGATAAGATTTCGGTGGGAAATTTATAGGATGAAGAGTACTGTTAAAAGCTGGATTGGGCCACGGCGTTCCGGGCGGACGACTGGCGTAGTTGGTGGGCAGGGTTAATGCGGTGAGCAGCACACAGAAGTGAAGCATAAAACAGCGACTTTAACACGGAGCGCGATCACACCTTGCCATGTAAGAGTCAGCTATCAATTCAATAAACTGCAAAATTTTGAAATAATACGTAGGCCTACTGATGCATGTATTTTTACTTTCCGACAAACTATAGTGGAGAATCCCTGGCCTGGCCTACCTCACACAATGGGAAAGGCTACATGTATTTGAGTACTCTCTTCCCCGTGAAGTGGCTGCTTGCTTTCGTTGGTTGATAAAACAAAGCGTAACTGGTAACTTACCCGCTGCCTGAACACTGCGTCCTACCTGAGGGCTCGGAAATATCAAGACGTTTTGTTCCCGGAAGGCGCACAAACGCCCACCAGAATGAGCGACCGCACTGTTATAACAGTTGCAAGGGCTCGTAGAAAACGAACTTTAAGCGTTTTGTGTGTTCCCAGGCCGGTATACATGCAATCCATTACTTTTTTTGCGTTTTGCTATTCATGGTCTATTAGAAAACTTAAACAGGTGTTCCATATATGCCAAACGGCAATCGCCTTCCGATGGGAAAATAGGGATTTCTGTGTTATAGGTCCGTGGATGGATGGATATGATGCATACTGCTACAGTATATTGTAAGAAATTAATAAAACAAAATGTGGTGAACATCAAGGCCACATTTGTTTTTTTCAGTTGATTACACAATAATAGTTTTTTTTTTAACGTACCGACATGATTATCTAGCTGTCTAGAGCCAGTGCATATCTAATCTAAAAGCACGTTTTCAACGTACAAAAATGCCAAGTTATTAATAAAAACATGCTAAATCCAGGCCATTAAAAGTACTGATACTGAAATGAAGCCAAGTTACAAAAAACAATATTGGATATCTTAGCTCACATAAATTAAGCTGTATTGCTAATGCTACCCAATGTTTCCTAAATCATTTCGTGTGACTTAACGTATTTCATGTACGCCCTGTGTTTTTCATCTTACCATCTGAAGAGAATGTGGTCATTCAAATGTTCTGTGTCACGTGAAAGTGTAAAATGCCAATCGTTTATAGTGGAAATAATCTGCAATTCAGCTGTGTTACGCTTAAAGAGTGTAAAAACCCTCTTCATCTGCAGGCTCGTGCGGCCCAAGGGCGATAAGAAAAGTTATGGCCAACGGCTACACAGTAAGATGTTCAGAGTTAAACTGTAAAAATGTGTCTTTTGGTTTTTTAAATCCACACCGAGGTGAAAATGTACTGGGCTATATCAGTGTTATTTTAGTTCATGTGTGACTGGAGTGACTCACAAGCACATTCCAATAGGCTAACGGTGGTTGGTTAGCTGGGTTAACTGTTCTTCAAATATTTGCCTAGTTCTGAGGTCATCGTTTCTTTCAGGCGTCTGGGTGATATTTAAGTTTTGTTATTAGGTTTTTAATGAGTATCCACGGTTGTGTCGAGAGTGTGAAGTAGGTGTGGGTTTTATAGAAATATCTTTAATGTTTAAAGTCAGAGGATTTGTACACAAAAGTCTTAAAAGCACATTTGCTGATACTATTCACTATCAGACCGCCACCCAACCCCCACTGCCTCACTAAACACATTCCCTTGCACGTAATAATCCATCCATTATCTATACCAGTGGTTCTCAAACTCAGTCCTGGTTTTCATTCCAACCTTAACCGTAATCCCAGAATTTTAACAAGCTGACAATGTCTTAATTAGGTGCTTTATATGTTTTAGAGCTGGGGTCCCCAGTCTTATCCAGAAAGGGCCAATGAGGGTGCACAGTGCACACACCCAACTCAGTATGAGCTCACTCCAATTCTGCCATCTTTCCCAAAGGACAGAGAGCAGATAATACCAAACAAGCCTAGGAAACCTAGTATATGGCTGGATTGAACACACGTGATCTGGCCGACCAATGGTGTAACTTCATCACTCAGTCACTCAGTCACTCAGTCAGTCACAGACATTCGCGTTTGTAGGGCTGGCCCCGCTGTTGCAGTCCAGCCAAAAAGAACATACTCTGATGAAACAGGCAGGCACGCTCACTTTCTCCAGATGTCATGTAACTTTAGTGCCATCATCTGGTGAAAAATAGGATCGGGAAATGTGACGTAATTATGGAATAAAGTACTCGAGCAATAGTAACGCATGAATAACGGATCCATTAATCTGCAGAAGGAGATCATATCCAGTCAAATTTCAGCATGGTGTTAGATAGTTATAAATCCTGGGCAACTTTTTATAATAAAAAGTTATAAATGCAAGTTTAGTTCAATAATGCACTATGAACATTTCAACTGTAAAAGTTTAGAAAATCAACATATCTCACAAAAAACTTGGAACAGTCTTCTTGGTTTTATTTAAATATCTTTACCTTGTCATTACAAAACTATACTTATCATATACTCATTTATACTTAACATAGCACATCATATATTTCAACTTGGTTTTCTTGCAAGTCAAACAGTGTGCACTTAAGATTTGAGTTAAATCAATCCGTGTAAGCTTAATAAAATTAGGTGATAGGCCTATCTAACAATAAGTCTGACCTTACTGTCTGAATAAATGTAGTATTATGTAAATTTGTCCATTCTATAAGTTAATTTAACCTTGTGCAAAATCATACTTAAATTCTATTAAATTAGAAGCAATTCTATGTAATGTGTACAAATAAAACCCCATCTTTACAGGAGGCCTTACAAAAAGTGCACCCAATGCTCAACACAAATTGCATACACCGGTACTTCCGGCTTGGTCAGACGTTCCTACGAACACAATTGCCAGTGTTCGCGGGTGGGAAGCTGGTGAGGGTATGAGTCCTGATCGTTGCATTAGCGACTCCTACTAGTTGGTTGGGGCGCCTGTTCAGCAGGGAGGGGATCTGGGGGAGATAGCGTGAACCTCCGCACGCGTTACGCTCTCCCAGCGAAACTCCTTGCTGTCAGGTGAAAAGAAGCAGCTGGTGACTCCACATGTATCGGAGGAGGCATGTGGTAGTCTACACCCTCTCCAGACCAACAGAGGATAGCGCATCGAGCAGGATTGTGATACACACGGGGAATTGGTATAACGACTAAATTGGGAAGAAAATGGGAGAAAAATGGCACAAGAAAAAACAACAAAAAAAATTGCATACGCCAGTTTTCATTTGCAACTGAGAAAAACCTGCAAAGGGGGAATTAAGGCATTTTATGGAATGTTTATTCATTGAAATAAAAAAATAAATATTTTAAATGGCAGGCACTGCATCATTTTTTCTGTCAGTCATATATATATATATATATAACTATTGCTTTCAGCTTTTAGCACTGACTTACTGTCACTTTCTCACAACTTTCAGGAGTCATTTATTGGGCATATACAATGCATATATCAACATTTAATGGAAATAAAACTGTGAAAAGGTAAAAAAACCTTCCAGATTTCTTTTCCCTTTTCAAGAAAACACACACACACACACTATAGTGTACAAACCCAAATATTAAATATCTAAATATGCAGTCTTCCATTGAACAGCAACATTTGCTTAAAGCATAACAGCAGTAATTATTATTTTTTTCAGTAACGTGAACATATCCGATGAGAAGACTAAAACCGATAATGTTTCTGTCCAACTCTTTTTGACATTTTTCTACCCCATGTAGCTTTCAACCAGGAAAGCCATTCATTTCAGCTGTGTGCTGAAGTTATTTAAACTTATTATTTAAAGGGCAAGAGGTGTAGTATAATGCGTAAGGAACTGGTCTTGTAACCTAAAGGTCGCAGGTTCGATTCCTTGGTAGGACGCTGCCGTTGTACCCCTGAGCAAGGTACTTAACCTGCATTGCATCAGTATACATTCAGCTGTGTAAATGGATGCAATGTAAATGATATGTAGAATGTTGTGTAAGTCGCTCTGGATAAGAGCGTCTGCTAAATGCCTGTAATGTAAATACAGCTAAGAAAGACATATTTTCATTTTGAGAAATTGCGACTTATTATCACTGATGATACTGAAAAAATGAAAATGACCGGTGTTATTCATTTCACAATAAGGGCCGCAATGCAAATTAAGACAGCCTGACTGAGGAACAACCATTAGATGCAGTAGCCTGCCCCCTGGTGGCCAAACAGCTCAACAGTCTAAATGAATAACTGCAGCACGTCTCTCACAAATTAAATGAAGTCACAGCATTTCTGTTCACTGCTGAGCCAGCTGGGGAATCAAGATTAGACTCACAGTGTAAAATCCCATTAAAACTGTCCAGATGAGCTGCCCCGATCTGATTGGTCCTCTGCTGCCGTGAGTGGTACTTCCCTCATGCCACAGGGCTGAGCCTGTTCTCTCGCTCTCCTCTCTCCCGGCTCTTCCTCCTCGGTCTCTTCCTCTTCCTTCTCCTCAGGTTATGGCCTGCCCCCGCCTTCCTGCTGGACTTCAGAAACCTTGGGTTTCATTTCCTCAGCTGCTGTGCCTGAAAGGAGAACACAGGAGACTGACAGCCACAGATGCAACGGACCAACCAGATATTCCTCTGGACATCGAATGCTCCGTTTCACTACCAAAGAAGCTTCCTAAATATGAATATTCATGACAGGTTGTGACCAAGGACAACATCGCTTTGTGAATATTCCCTTAACTGTAACGTATGCCTGTTCCCAGGCAGAACCTGTTAGGACTTAGGAAACAGAGAGGAGGAGAACAAATTTACAGAGTTGATTATCTTGTTAGTATAGAGAATCTGTGGCTCAGCTGAACAGAACAGCAGATAGTTTCACAGGCAGGAATCCCACAATGCGCCAGGCGACAGTGCATCATGGCATCCCGGCAACGCCCTCTCTGTCCCTCTCCCCCTGAAATGCAGGTTCGTCTCCGTACTTTGTTCTCGGCTCGTCTTCTCTTGTATTCGGCTACTTCCTCCTGCGACAGGCCGTGGTTGTCCGCCCTGCAGCAGACACAGCACACAGGTCTCATTCCCGTCTCCGCGGAAACCCGCGGTCTCCGCGGAAACGCACTGTGACACAGCCAGGACTGCAAAGCTGAGCGTCAGTACACTGGGCTCCAATAAACTCAAAATTGTTATGAATTAGCGTTTGGCAGTGCAACATACGTTTCTCTCATTACTGGCTCCTTATTTGGAAACACAGTTTGAGATCAGACCTGAGGCAATAACTGTAAACGAAATACCCTTTACACATGAGAAAAATAAATAGCATATCAAAAAAGAGCCATATTTTCACCAGTCTTTAGAATAATACTCTTTTTTCAGACAGTTGAACATTTTAGTTTGTAACGTGTTCACTTAAAAATTCTCAGTGACCTACACGAGTGCATCTATACAGACTGTAATCAGTAGAAATGCTACACGGGCATACGTTATGTCTTGGCAAAAACTGGATTTATATTAACAAAAACACAGATTAAAAGAAAAGAATAATTACATAACATAAAGAATAAGAAACCATTATCTTCTATTGTGCCAAAGGTAACACTGGGGCTTGGGGACTCTTACCCTGGTTTTAAGTCGGGTGGCTGTGGCAGGGGTTTCGTGAAGTCTTCCTTGCCCACCAGCCAATAGGTCTCCTCGAAGCCTTTACCCTGCACAGAAACACATTTTTATTTCGCCCCCGCTTCCTCCCGGTTTGTGCTTCTGGCCCCCTCCTCGGTGAGTCTGAATGGAGGACAGTGCAGACGGGCGCACGCTCCTCCGTTGCGAGCAGACTGGGGTGCGGGAGCAGGAGCAGGAAAGCTGTGCTGTGAGGTAAAGAAGCAGGAGCTGCTCACCTTTAGCTCTGTCTGGCCGCGGATCTCGATGCTGTAGCCGTCGTTCAGGGAGCGGAGAATCGTCACCGTGCTCAGATTCACATGGATTCTGTAGGCTGGAAGGCAGGAATCGTCTTTGGAAAGCAATTTTTCCAAATATTGTGCAATATTTCTTAGATGGTAAAAAGCAGTTTTGGTTACATTTCTGGTATGTGCATCAAAATCCAGGTCACTGTTGAATAAGACGCCCAAATTTTTCACCTGATAAGTTATACTTGACGCTGCAGTTTTAAGGTGAGATATAATTTTTTTCTCTCTTGATCTTATCACCAATTATCATGACTGCTGTTTTTATCTTGGTTCAATTTTAGAGACTTCTGAGTCATTCACATGTTTATGTCTGCCATACAATTTAAAAGTGTCAATAGGACGAAGATCATTTGGCATGAGTGAGATATATAACAGGGTATCATCCAAATAACAGTGGAAATTTATGTTGTGAACTGTGGATAGTAATCCCTAACAAGAACAAGTACAGACTAAACAGGATAGGTCCTAGGATTGAGCCCTGGGGCACACCACATGTAATGTGTGTTTGTGTTTATGTATATGTGAGTGTGTGTGTGTGTGTGTATGTGTCTGTATGAGTGTGTGTTCATTTGTGTGTATGCGTGTGAGTGAGTGTGTGCGTGATATATATATGCAGAACTGTGTGTGCAGGATATACTGTAGACATGCAGTACTGTGTGTGTGTGTGTCTGTGTGATATACATGTGCAGTATTGTGTAGTTGTAAAAGCTGAGACTCACGCAGCCCAGTTGACTCCATACGGGAGGCGGTGTTCACTGTGTCTCCAAACAGGCAATACCGAGGCATGGTCAAACCTACAACTCCCGCAACACAGGAACCTGTACGCACACACACACACACACACACACACACACGCACGCACACATAAACACACACATACACAAATACGCACACACATACACACGCACTTAATCGCATTTGAAAGACCGGGTGCAGATGGGTCATCTGACTGCTCTTCACAGGAAATCCCATCCCTGCATCTCACCAGATTGGATGCAGGTGGGTCACATGACACTGGTTCACAGGAAGCCCCACCCTTATCTCTCACCAGATTGGATATGTGTGGGTCACATGACCCTGTGGTTCACAGGAAGCCCCACCCCAATCTCTCATCAGATTGGGTGCGGGTGAGCCACATGACCCTGTGGTTCACAGGAAGCCCCGCCCCTATCTCTCACCAGACTGGATGCAGGTGGGACACATGACCCTGTGGTTCACAGGAAGCCCCGCCCCTCACCTGAGTGCAGGCCGATGCGGATCCTGACGGGCACCTCTGGCATGTGGCGCATTTTGAAAGAGCCCACAGCGCTGAGGATGTTCAGGGACATGTTGGCGACCTCCGCTGCGTGCTTGTTCCCGTTCCTCTTCGGCAGCCCCGAGGCCACCATGTAAGCGTCTCCGATGGTCTCCACCTGGGACGGGCACAGACGGTAACCCCGAACTCCAGCCGCTCACCGCTTAAAACACTATCTGCTAGGCAGACCTTCCCTTTAAAACACTGTTTCTACTGGGCTGACCTCCACCCCCTGACCTTCCCTTCAACACATTGTTTCTGTTTGGCTGACCTCCACCCACTGACCATCCCCTTAAAACACTATATCTGCTGGGATGACCTTCACCCACTGACCTTCCCCTTAAAACACTATATCTGCTGGGATGACCTTCACCCACTGACCTTCCCCTTAAAACACTGTATCTGCTCATCTGACCTACACCTATAGACCTTACCTTTAAAACACTGTTTCTGGTTGGCAGATGCTGTTATGTGCAAGCTTACACAAGCTCACATTTTATGTGCACTACCTCTGTATACAGATATTTACAGGTACAGTTTTTCTGGCAAAGAACTTAAAAAAATGAAACAATAATTATTTTATTTAAAAAAAACCCACTTTGCATCACTAAGGTTTCCCACTTTAGAAAGTAAAAAAATACATTATGTGACTTAATTCTTCACAGTGAAGTATCTTATCTGTAAAACACCAGCCAACCTCTGCATTCGTCCCATAAACCATAATCTTTTGCTGCATTTTTCTCACACTACCTTGTACACGTCGTGGTTGGCCAGTACGGCGTCGAAAAGCGTGTAGAGGTCGTTGAGAAGGTCGACAACCTCGATGGGGTCGCTGAGCGAGGAGATGGTGGTGAACCCCACGATGTCACTAAAGTAGATGGTCACCTGGTCGAAGTACTCGGGTTCGACCACACCCCCCGTTTTCAGGGCCTGAGCTACAGAGCTATAGACGAAAAAAAGATTTATTTTTTTTAAAACAGGAAAATCGGGATTGAAAAGACAGAGTAGCATTCTTAAGCTGCTTCTTTCTGTGGGCCAGACTCTATTTAACCAAACATTTCCCAAATAGCATTTACAGACTAAGCATCAAGAAAATACACTGTATGTATTGAAGTAGATTCCTTCTTAAAATATGCATCCTGCATGGCTCCTGTTTTAGCCATGGTATGTAGAGGTCCATAACCTTTTGTCTAATTCTCTGGATTTCATCATCAGGACTGGCTGAGTACAGCATTTCATATGTGTGCTCTCTCCTTTTTATACCCTAAGGAAACAGGAAACCATTGTAGGCCTATATAGTTCCCTAATCTTCCAATGTACTCCAGATCCAGGTTGTATATACATGCAGATGTTTGTTGGATAGTATTCAAAAGAAGAGTTAGGGGTGTGAAAAATTGTGAAGAAAATTGCAGATTACTGCATTTTTTAGCATACAATATAACTGAATACTTCTAAACGGCATTTTTAAATCTTTGCCCAGGATTGTGAATAACAGTCTTCTGTGAGTGGGAATGATAAAACTTGCGTGCATTTTGAAGCGACTGCAGACGCTAGCTGAAATGATAAAACCTGTGTGGACTGCGAAGCGACGGCAGACGCTAGCCTCTCGTTGTTTGCTGGGACCAGAGACTCACGGCGGCAGCATCTCGGACAGCAGCTTCTCGGTCCTCTGCTTCTCCACCTCCAGCTCCTCGGTCCTCTCGCGGATCAGCTCCTCCAGGTTGCTGGAGTACTGCTCCAGCATGCGCAGCATCGAATCGATGATGTTGGTCTTCTTGCCTTTGTTGATGATCTTGAACTGGTGCAAAAAAACCACAATGATTGATCCATTGATTATTTATAGTTAACCTTTCGTCCAAATCTCTTGCAAATGTTGAGCAAATTTCAAAAAAAGTTGTCAGTGCGCGTTTCCATCAACCACTGTTGGGCAAATATTCTGAAGAAGACGCAGCAAGATTACATAATCAAAAGTGTGCCAGCCGAGCAGTTGGAGAGTTTGCAAGACATAATCACTCTTGGAAGAGTGATCATAACAGCCCTCTCTAGGCTATTCTTGGTTGTATTACATGCTGTGTGACATGATTGGCATTTTTTATTCTTTTCTGGAGCAGAAGTATACGACCTAGGTCCCTGTCGCATCATAATTTATTCAAAAAATCTGTTTCCATCATCCTTTATTGCATCTTCTAGGACTCCCAGGCCCAGCATATGGGGTGTAACTATTTTTCATTTCAATATTTTGGCCCAGGTCTTAGAATTCCTAGCTGCATCCCTACCCAGTTGCCAAATATAGTTTCTTACCCATGCTGCGCCATGCTGCTGGAGTGCAGGCCCTTATCCCTGCCCTGTCTGTGATCTCTCACCTGCTTCAAGATCTTCACAAATGCTGATCTACGGTTCTGATCTCCTTGCTCTCACCTGGTTGAAGATCTCATGGAACTCCAGTCTGTGATTGTGATCTCCTTGATCTCACCTGGTTGAAGATCTCATGGAACTCCTGTCTGTGATTGTGATCTCCTTGATCTCACCTGGTTGAAGATCTCACGGAACCCCGGTCTGTGGTTGTGATCTCTGCTCTCATCTGGTTGAATATCTCATCGAACCCCAGTCTGTGGTTGCGATCTCTGCTCTCACCTGGTTGAAGATCTCGTTGAACGCCGGTCGGCGGTCAGGCTGCTCGCTCCAGCACAGCTTCATCAGCTGGATGCACTCCAGCGGGGCCTGGTCAGGCGCCACCGTGGGCCGGCACATGGGCGGCGGCTTCTTCACCTTACGGATGATCTCTGCCAGAGACAAGGATGACTAGGAGCCAGCCTGGCGGAACTGGACTGCACCGGAGGCAGAGTTGTGGCTACTGTACTTACGTAACTTAAGGTTAAAGTTAAGGGCTTTATATTAAAGCCACTGTAGCACATAGATTACTTCTCCATGTGTATGTACCCACAAAGACACATGCCCACAGTCCCCACTGCCTCACACCCACAGTCCCACTGCATCACAGCTGTAACTCCTTAGAATTGGCAGCAGGGAATGTCACTTGGGCTGGCAGCTCCACCAGTATCAGACACTGTGGTGTCAAAATGGCGGCCCTGGAAATTCATAAAGCAATCCAGTGAACACTGGCCTATATCAAGGTGACAATGGGGGTCCGTCCACGTTTGAATGACAGCTGCACTATAACAGACCAGTCATGTGCACTTGTCACCAAAAACTCACCAGCCCCAATCTCTGGTTCCCACGTGGGGTCCTGTCACATCATCAATTTTCAGTATAAACCCCTGTAAAACTCCCACACTTTGCGCTGATAGGAACAACTCAGTCTGACTTTAAAAGGACATGCTTCAAACACTCAGAAGAAGCTCTTCACAGACAGTGTTCATGCACTGCCCATTTACAGCTGGCCTGACTGCCGAGACAGTTAGCCACTGAAGATTCGGACCATTCTGTTCCAAAAAGTTAAAAAGTAATACAGCAGTCTTAGGAAAAAGGGACGATTCTAATCACCCTCCCGTCTCCTTTGTGGCCTGAACCCAAGAGGAGATCCACACTGACTGCTGGTGGTCACACCATCACCGCACCTTCTATGGACCCAGAGCCCAGAAGCACCGGGAGTCCATGTACCAGCCAATGAGATGCAACCTTTCATCACTGTGTATATCCACGCAAAGCGTCAACCAAAGCATGGTAGTATTCTGTGGCAGTGTCAACACTGTTAAAACAATGTTTTAAGGAATTATTCACATCTGTATTCTGTATCTATATCTGTATATAGGGGCGACATAGCTCAGGAGGTAAGACCGATTGTCTGGCAGTCAGAGGGTTGCCGGTTCAAACCCCGCCCTGGGCGTGTCGAAGTGTCCTTGAGCAAGACACCTAACCCCTAACCTCTAACTGCTCTGGCGAATGAGAGGCATCAATTGTAAAGCGCTTTGGATAAAAGCGCTATATAAATGCAGTCCATTTACCATCCATTTGTATATACATACACATTTGACAAAACCTCATTGCACCACTATTACATTACAGAACCTTACTTTATACAATGTTACAGGGCAATTTAATTAAGGCTTTTAAAGTCAAATGCATTCACCAACTGGAGGCATACCTGCGGCGTTCAGTCCCAGCATGCAGTAGGGCAGCCCACGGACGACCACTTCCTGCAGTATGATTGCAAAGCTGTACACATCGCCTTTGAGTGTTCCCCTCTCTGAGTTCTCCAGGTCCCTGAGAAGCTCAGGGGCTGTCCAGAACAGCGCTAAAGGAAAAGGAAGTGACATCACACAAACACTCCAAGCATTCAATCTGCCAACACATTAACAGCACTTTAATGCCATGTAAAAGTACTTGTCCCCTTCCTGATTTCCTCTATTACTGCATATTTTCCAACACAAAACATTTTTAAAAATTATTATTTCATTTATGTAATAGAAAAAGTTATATATACTGTACTCTAAGGTTTAAACCCACACATCTCCGCTCAGTGTGAGTCTTCAGGGAGTTCTCTGGCGCCACCTGGTGGGCACAGCAGAACCCAGTGAAAGACTTCACTGTGGATGGAGGACTTCACTTCCACTGACACAAGCTACAACACTGATGAAAAACAGCATCTTACCCTCACTGCCCGCACTGCACAGTGAAGTCATTAGTTTTTAGCTCAGTCACCTTTGCAGAGGAAATATCCTCTGCAAATCCTAAATTGTTGCTACACAGAAAAGTAGAGCTCCTAGCAGCTTTCCAAATGAAGATATGTGAGCTGAACTGCATGATGATTGGCTGCTGCCTGGCGTTTGGCTCCCAGGCCATGAACTGTGACATTAGGGAATTTTTGTGGAGAACGTCCATATTAACTCTCCGTTGAGGGAATGATTAATGGTTAATGGTTAATGAATGGTTAAACCGACAACAAAATGGTTATTTAAAACAGTCTGTTTGCACACGGTCTGTGTGCCCTTGCACACTTCTCCCAGTGCATTAATTGCCCCAGCGCACTTCTCCCAGTGCGCTAACTGCCCCTGCACTCTCCTTCGAGCGCGGTCATTCACCTTCGGGCGGAGGCACCACCCGAGCGGTCTTCTGGGACTCCAGCAGCTCGCTGACACCGTAGTCGGTTATCTTCAGCACGAAGCGCCCGTCCACCACGCAGTTTCGGGAGGTCAGCCGCCCGTGGGCGAAAGCGCGGTGGTGCAGGTACTTCATGCCCTGCGGGCAGAGATGGGGCATCACTCTCACCCCCTTTAAACCCAATAAGAATCTGTGCAATCCAAACCATCATCATCACATGGACACTTTTTTTGCAAATGACACTATGCATAATTATATATTAAGGACCCAAGAAAAGCAGTACTGGTATTAAGCCTACATTCTTAAATTGAGATTGAAAATGAGTTTTTATTCTGAAAGCAGAAAACTTCTTACACAGCCCACAACAGGACACTTGGCATTGGTCATTTGGAGACCACGTTTCTGGCACAACTAACAGGGCATTATTTTAATAACATTCACATTCAGGCGGGCTGTGGCTAACGCTAATGTTCCCAGGCCAAAGGGACAGTAAGCTGGAAGGCGGACCTTGATGAGATCCAGGAGGAGGGAGGACTTGAACATCCAGTCCAGTTTGACGTCGTTGTTCTCCAGCAGGTCCCGGAGACTTCCGCGAGAGCAGTGCTCCGTCACCACGGCGAACACACCCGCGTCCGCGAAAAGCCCCAGGAACGGGTTCACATTCTCGTTTCGGAGATCCTTCATCTGGAGAGAGAGGAAGACGCGGGGCTCTGATGATATCCGCATGCGTGCGTGCGCTCAGGCATGTGCGGGGAGAGTTTTTTAAAGCAAAAACAAAAATTAGCAGAGCCATTGGGGGGGGGGGGGGGGGGGGGGGGGGCATACCCCTGTATTATAGGCATGATATTCATTCAAGACCAGGACTGATATGGTGTTAGACACTATCTAATCTGTAGGTAATCAGAGCACTAGGTACAATTTTATTAAGAAAATGGTGAGCACTGTTGGGCTGAATGGCCTGTTCCTGTCATTATGTTATGTTATGTTATGATATGATATGATATTCTCTGATGACAAGTTGCCAGGAGGTTGAATGATATCAATTTTGGTATGTTTGCCACTTGGAGACAAAACGGCATATGTATAAAGCTTTTGAGATTTACCTTTAAGTGAAAGAGAAGTTTCATGAATTGAATAAATGTACTTGTTCAAGAAGTAAGAATAAAGTTATGTATACGTGTAATTTAGCCTTAAAAGTACCCCTAAATACTTTTTGCTTAACCAAATGCTACTGTCCACTGATGTCGAATGAATGGTAATGTAATAATGACAGATCTTAGTTTCCTCATACGACATGAGTTTTGAGAGCAAATACACTACCACTGTGGCTACCCAATGCTGATTGGCTGAGCATGGTCATGAGAATAATTAGTTAGTATTGTTATTCCAAATATTAATATCGCTCTTTGTGGAAAAACAAGACTGAGGAGCTTAGGTGCATTTAAGTTTCTATAACCTATACATTGGAACCAGCCTTATTGGCATATTCTGTAAGTCTTTGTGAGTTTCGATGTTCTTGCAGAAAGGTACCCAGAAGGGCACACAACCC
Source organism: Anguilla pacifica (assembly GCA_039654925.1). NCBI lineage: Eukaryota > Metazoa > Chordata > Actinopteri > Anguilliformes > Anguillidae > Anguilla > Anguilla pacifica. The sequence goes on from CM077295.1 coordinate 11,501,217, forward strand.
TTTAAAGCAGGTCTGACGAACGTATTGTATTACATTATATTACAAATAAAAGAACGCCAGTAGCGAGCCTCTGTAAACTCACCTTGGTGAAAATCTTTGTGGAGCTGGACTTTATCTCCCTGAACTGCCCCTCCTGAAACTTCTTCAGCCACACCCAGTCGCCCTGAGGGTGAGAGAGGTGGTTCCTGAATGAGGCGTTGCCCACGCGGGGTGGTGTTAGGGTCTGCGTGCCACGGTGCGTGCCACGTACCTCGTACACCGCCACGTTGGAGGTCTCGTGCGTCGCCGTGGCGGCGCTGTTCATGGAATGGCTTCGACCCCGGGACTTTTCTTCCAGCGCGCTTTTCGAGTCGCTGAGATCCTCAAAGGTGACTTGCTAAAAATAAAAAATAAAAACAAAATCAAACTTTGAAGAGACATTCATACATTTCGATACCAGTAGTAATTTTCAAAAGTTACGTTTTCAGACGGCGAGATTCGGTTTTTAAAAAAGCAAAGGAATGTATTTGTGTTGGATGGACAATTGATTCATCTACCTGAATATACCATTGCTTTACATGTGTGTTTACTCATTTAACACTAGAAAAACTCTCCTTGGAGTCTAATTGCAAAAAAAATATCTCAACTTGGGAAAGATGACAAGGTGAGAAGTAATTTTTCGAGGAGTTTCCGGGCATAATGATAACTCATTCTGTTACATATTTGTATTGGTTGAGCAGCTCAGGAGGCCCCTTTTCACAGTACTCCGGGGCTCACAGGTGTAGGAACAGAATCCAAACAGACGTTCTTTAAAGTTTACAGATTTGGGGAGGCCCACCCTCCTGCTGTACTGTGGGTTGATGAAGGTGAGGTCTTCCAGGGTCAGCAGGATTCTGTTGGGCCCTTTAAAAAGCTGAATCCTTTGGAGCCGCCTCCTGTCAATCAGGACCACAAAAATTTAACAAACAATTTAACCGCCACAGCATCGTCATAAAAAGGTGTGTTTTTATTTACAATTTAAAAAAAAAAGAATTTATTTATAGGCTGAAGGATCTTAACTATTTATTTTTCTTCCTTATTCGGAATTGAAATATTAAGAGATATTACCTTATTATGAAAGCCAAACCAATAGAAATTACGACCAGAACAGCAATGACCACGAATGCCACAATGATGGAGGTGAGATCCACACCTGCATGAGAGGGAAGACAAAAATATCAGGATGATTAAGGAACTGGGCTTGTAACCGTAAGGTTGCAGGTTCAGTTCCCAGGTAGGGCACTGCCGTTGTACCGTTAAAGGGGCAGTTCACCCAAAAATAAAATGGAGCTATACTTCCACTTACCTGGAGTGCAATCTATCCACCTAGATTGTTTTGCTGAGATCTGATGAGTTTTCTAGGGATGTATCTGAATTGGTGCACTTGCCTTCTATTGAGTATAGTTGCTAAGTACACAGGATGAGAAAGTTAACTAGGCCATATTAAATGTAGTGTACGTAACATCCCAGGACAATATACTTATTTCTAGAGTTTCTAATAGAGTCTATTCAGGAGCATACTTTTCAGAAAGTAAACAACCCTTTGGTTCCCATAAATATGACGAGCAGCTTTGCTTCAAAAATGAGGTGCAGCTTTGAGGGTTCTACTCTCCTGTACATATGGGTTCTAATCTCTTGTACCTGCAGGTTTTAATCTCCTGTACATGTGGGTTCTAATCTCTTGTGCCTGTGGGCTTTAATCCCCTGTACATGTGGGTTCTAATCTCATGCACATGTGGGTTCTCATCTCCTGTACATGTGAGATCTAATCTCCAGTACATGTTGGTTCTAATCTCCTGTACATGTGGGTTCTAATCTCACGTACATGTGTGTTCTAATATCCTGTACTTGTGGGGTCTAATCTTCTGTACATGTGGTGCTGGGTTTTTCGTGAGGAGGCAGTGTGGGGCGTGGGTCCTCACCTCCCACGCAGAGGACGTAAATGTTGAACCAGCAGCGGGAGTCCTGGGGCGGGGGGGAGCCCTGCGGGAAGTGAACGGGCGGCCCGGCGACGAACAGCGTGCCGGCGCCCAGGTCCACCCGGTGGGTGCGGTAGAGCTGGCTGCTCAGCCCGTCCGTGTCCAGGACCACGTAGTCCGTCAGGACGTTCCCCAGCCCGTCCGTACGCACGTTCTGGTTGAACCCCGCGAAGGTCAGGTTCTTCATGCAGAAGGCCAGGTTGCTCACTGAGAGGCTCTGCCCCGCCCTCCTGGCGCCGTTCATCGCCTTGGCAACCAGGTAAATACTGTTGTACACCGTTCCGAACATTGGGGAAACCTGAAACGCACGCACACAGGGCCGACGGGTAATTTACATGGACTGGCATGGACAGCATCCACGAATCCAAAGCTTTGAACATCCCTGGATCTCAAACCCCCACTCCTGAAGGCTGCAGTATCTGCAGCCGTTTGCAGTTTCCTTTCAATCGGCAGCCAATTCAGGGCTTTGCATTGCACTGTGCTTTTCAGGGTACAGATTTGCTAGTGTAAGACATTTGCTGGCACACTATATATACAGCGTCTTTGGAAGGTATTCAGTTTTTGTAGACAAATATTTAAGTATTTTATTTTTAAGAAATTTGCAAAAATTTCTAAAAACCTGTTTTTGCTTTGTCATTATGGAGTATTGTGCGTAGATTGATGAGAATAAAAATTAATTAAATCAATTTTATAATAAAGCTGTAACGTAACAAAATGTGGAAAAGGTTCATGGGTCTGAATACCTTCCGAAGGTACTGTATAAAGCTAAAAGGGATTTCTTTAAATGACTAAAATAACTTGAAAAAATCCAGAAAGGATTTCTGAAAACTTCTACAAGATCAAAAGCCAACTTGATCAATGATAAGATTCTAAAACTGGAATGATTGTTTTTTCTACAAAATACGGAGGGAAGGCAACGTGATTTAGGCAAAATCCATTCACAAATTAAAGTGGATTTTGCCAAATCAAATCCTCATCAGTTGCTCTGATGTCAGGACAGATCGGTCAGCTGATGGGGGTGAGCGCCCACCTGCTGAGGGTCGTAGGACGCGGGGATTTCGCGGGACCGCTGAGCCGCCTCGAAGGCGTCCGTGAAGGACGCGATGTCCGACGCCACGGTAACGGTGAGCACGGCGTCGTAGGCCTGGCGGAGCGCGCTGTCGCTCTGCAGCCGCGGGTGGGTCACGTTGGCGTAGGGGAGGCTGTAGAGCAGGGTGTTGTACGGCAGGAAGACGTGGCTCCCGGCCGTCAGGCCCATCGCGTTGGCTTTCAGCAGGAAGGCCGCCTCCTGCTCTCCGCCGCTCAGCGCGGACGGCATGCACATGATCACGACTGGAACGCACAGGTTACAATGGCAGAGCGTGCCTACGGTCAGGCTCACAGCGTGGGGTCTTTAGGACCAGCGGCTCATGGGGTGCCCTGTGTAAATTTCTGCACATTTAGCATTGACTATTTTTTTTTTTTTTTAACTGTTTGGAGATATCATTCATATAAAACATTTGTAATCATTTTTCCAAGAGCAATGTTCTGCATTACAGATATTTAAAAATTCTGTGTTATACATAAATATAAATGTTAAATGTGAATGTTAAATATAGACTAAATATAACTGTTGAATGTTAAATGTAAATGTAGAAATTGAATACTAATTATATAGAAAGTATACAGATTCCACTGTGTGTAATGTCAGATTATGCATGGAGGCGGATGTTCTGAACCACACCAGTGCAAATGCTGCGATAAACCTTAGATGCGACTGGTTACAGCAGTTACGGCCGCTTTTGGGTCAAAATTGAAATGATGCACATTGATCGACTGGTTGATTTGATTGGTGCATTTGACCCACAATACACTTGCCACTGCCATAACTGACCCTAAAAGCTTAAACTGAACCATATTTACATTACAGGCATTTAGCAGACGCTCTTATCCAGAGCGACTTACACAACTTTTACATAGCATTTTACATTGTATCCATTTTATACAGCTGGATATATACTGAAGCAATTTCGGTTAAGTACCTTGCTCAAGGGTACAACGGCAGTGCCCTACCCGGGAATCGAACCTGCGACCTTTCGGTTACAAGCCCAGTTCCTTACCCACTGTGCCACACTTGTCCTGAAATCGCCAGCCATCTGGGTCATCACCAGACACGGCCACTACAGCATTGCCACCGGTCAGGGCTCAACCGGTGACTTTTAAATATGCAGGTCAGCCATACTGAACAGAATATTTACCTTTTATATTTCCAGTTTGTTGGATTTTCCTGAGAGTGTTTTCCATCTCTGTGGAGTTCTCCCCCACGGACGACACCAGGCGCACCGGAAGTCCCATGCTCCGGAGGGAGTTACTCAATTCTGTGGCGGTGTCCACCCATATGTCCTCCCTGGAAGAGATTATGCCTATTTTCGCCCAGCCGAAGTACCTGAGCACGCTGAAGAGCACCCATGTGGCCGTAGGCAAAGTCTGGGCGATGGCAGCGTATTTCTGGAACCGATCGAGCTGGTAATCAAGGCAAGCCCAGGAGAACATGGGCTTGCCCCAGTTCTGTGCAAAGAGCGAGGCGGCGCTGCAGTACCCCGGGTTCGTGGGACCCACGAAGGCTTCGGATGCGTTCTCCAGCTGCACAAACTTGGCCAAGGCCTTCGACGTTTCGCACGTCTCTTGAAGGACTACGAAGTCCAGTCCGTCGCCCAAGTCTAAACTGGGGTCGTTTTTGACCCGCTGCACTGCCAGCTGTGCTGCCACCGCAGGGAGGGCTTTTGAGTAGAGCCGGTCGCATCTCCACGGCCCCAAGACTCCTACTTTAAAGACCTGACACTGTACGCCACGAGTGAACACCAAAGCCCCCAGAACGACCCACAGCGTACAGCGATAAGAGGGTAGCCTCGCCGACTGGCGTTCATTCCTGAGAACAGGGCAACGGAAATATTTCCGCGAGTCCCACCAAAAGCCTCTGAATTGCAGAGCAATGTGTCGCATTGTCCGTGAGTGTCAGATGCAGATCTCAATTTAAATCTTTTAAAGTGAGGCAATAAAGCGTAAAGCACACATTTTGTGAGAACGGTCACAATATATATGTACTTCAAAGTCTGATGTGAAACGCCAGCGTGCAAAACGAGATTTCAAGCAGTTACTCGTCTCAAAAATTTACGAAAAATGTTGTCAGCATTTACATATTTTATATAAGCGCCAATATTGAGAATTGTGTGAATACCTTCAAAGTCAATTAACTGTATTACAAACAACAATATTAATAAATGCCCTATGACTGAGAAAATGTTAACAACAGTTGATTCCGCTCACCGTCCGTTTTAATCAGTCCATAATTGGTAGTGTTGTGCACTGGCGGGTTCAAATTTGCTATCATATTCCCTTTTCGTTAGTTTTCTTGGTTTGTCCTCTCTTTACTACAACCGACACATTTTCAACAATTTGCGTCAAGGCTACATTTAAACTAAACAACGAAATCGCCGAGACAAAAAGCGCGGCTCTAAACTTCTGTCTGAATTGAAATTAAAACTAATTGCCTTGCGAGATTTCGAGACCCAGTAGCTCATTATCTGCGCAGTGTTTTTTTTTTCCAAAGGGAGGAGGCGAGGTTGAAGCCGCGCTGCGTCCTCGGCGCCTGCGGTGAGAGGCAACTTCAGCACTCTGGAGAGCTACTTAGCCGTCCCAGAGTTTTGTTGAGGAAGAGTTCGCCGCGCGACCATTTATGTTTACTCGAGGCAATCCCATAACATTATTTTGTCAGACCACAACGTAAATACAGTTCTTCTTCTTAAAATTAAGTTTAAAACTTGAATGTACATTTCCCTTGACTGAAGATGACTTCAGTAATCAGAGCAAAGTTGCTTCCGATATGCTTGTCAAGCGAGTCCTAGCTTAATCGAATGAATGCTTAAAACGTTATTATTTAAATTTAATAACGTTTTATTAATTTATTAAAGTCTGATTTATTGGACAAGCACGCAGGATCGCAAAGGTGTGGAAAATTTATTTTGAAACTTGGAAATACAGACATACAGGGAGGCTGTATTTATTCGCACGAAGTTTTGTGAACAAACTCGTCCTGAGCGTCAGGAAAATTAAGAGTATAGCCTATGACCAAAAATATCTGGACGCCCCTTATCTGGGGTTGTTTTCATGGTTTGGGCTAGGCTCCTTAGTTCCAGTGAAGGCAACGCTACAGCAAACAAATACACTCGAGACAATTATGTGTTTCCCCAACAGTTTGGAAGGCCCTTCCTGTTCCAACGTGACAGTGTCCTTGGGCACACAGCGAGGTCCATATTAGAAAAACTTGTGTCAAGATCGATGCGGAAGAATTTGATTGGCCTGCACGGAGCTCTGACCTCAACCCTATCCAACACCCTTGGGATCAACTGGAAAGCCTTGTCGTCCAATCAGTGCCTGGCCTCACTAATGTTCTTATGGCCGAATGGAAGAAATCCCTGCTGCAATGCTCCAACATTTACTATAAAGCCTTTCCAGTTGAGGTTGTTATTGCAGCAAAGGGTGGGCCAACTCCATATTAATGGCCATCATTTTGAATGATGTTGGATGACAGGTGTCCACATACTTTTCCCCATGTAGTGTGTCTGCTGCAATTGCTGTTCGACATTTGTCTCGTCGATGAAGTGTAATCTTTACCGCGTTTATTCAATATAGTGATTAGATTGGTCAAACTGCTGCGCAGTAAAATGCAGTGTGTGAATTTGACCGTAACAGAGCGCATGCGCGACCATGTGTGCTCTGGCCGAGTTGATTTAACACTGAACAGTTTACTTTGTATGTCCTGCCATATTTTCATGTCTTTCATTTTTTTAAGGCAGTTCCGTGTCGTCCATTTTTAATAGTGGATTTTGTGCGGATTAGCGAAGACAGAAAAGTTAGTGTACAACTGTAATCAACCAGTGGCTAGTTATTTACAAGCTGAAAACATAATTTAACATATATTAATAATTTTGGATTTGGTAACACGCGTTGGGAAACGTAATACAAATCAGAGTACCTGTCGACCCTAATGTTTTTTATGTAGGCCTAATTCTCAGCAATATGCAGTGTTAACCCCGAACTTTCAGTTGTAGACCACACAATATGGAATTTGACCAGTTTTGCCATGGAGACAGCTTTGCACGATAGCACATGGCTGTAATTAGGGGTAATGTGTTGACATCACGGCGACAGCCTCTACTGTTCAATTGAATTTGCACCGAGGTGTACAGGGAATAATTAAACTTAACGACAGCGAACATCCCCGGTGCTCACCCACGTTAGCGTGCGTCAGCTATATGCCTTGTTTTGATCGCGCGTGCCTTTTCAGGGACTCTACTGGACGATTGTGCGACGGGCAGATAATACGCCACCTAAAAATGCATAATATATTTAAATTAATCTACATTTAAATACATAACAGCCTACATTTAAATTACTTAAGTTAGTCATTAATTAACAGCAATGACCGCATATTTTCACTCCCGAAAGTACAAAATAAAAACGTGAATTACAGTAGGTTAGACAATTAAGTTTAGGCTATAATTTCATGAAAAAGTTCAAAGAAATCAAATCAAAGAAATAAATAGAAAATTTTCAAAAAAATGTTTATGTAAAATCTTAAAAGTTAAAATATCAGAAGTTCAAAATCATAGTTATTTTAACAGCAGCTTGCTCAACTTGTGATCCTTCCCTTCCGACAGTCAAATGCCCCATGTTAGTCTAACTCGTAACAGAAAATATTTGGTCCCGCATTCCATAGTGGGGACAAATTTTATCTATTAAGAGTTGAATTAACACTATTAGAGTTGAATTAACACTGGACATTTTACTGTGCAGGTTTAAGCAATTGGTGCCGTCCTCCCAGTAGGTTCATTTTAGGGCATACGCTTAATCATATCTTCCGAGAAGAAGGCCTACTGAGACCTCAAATTCTGACTACTAGGAAGCCCCAGTGGGAGAATACGTTGGGTTTGATAGTTTTATGCTGACTGATATTTCGTATGATGGAGAACCTTGGCGCGACTGCTCAGCGGATTTCTGCCGCGCACCTGAAGGCATCGTTGCAGCTATGGGCGCTCCATACGTCATCGTTAATAGGGGACAGATCACTTGCGTTTTCAGCCGTATATTCTATAAATTTATGCACGTAGCGCCCAACAGCGGCCGAAATACCTGCCAATTATATGTTACATTACTATGGTCGAGTATAGGTCTAACTAACAATATACAGTAATTGGAATGAAAATTGTGTTTAGTCCTACCGGCAATCATGGTGCGTTTTGAGGCTGCTTTTCTGAGCGCATAGGCTTCATAATACTGGAGCCGATGTCCTGTTTATCCCTCTCAGTAATAGCGGTTCTAAAATGTTATAACAATTACACAACACGATCAAAAGTATGTGGACACCCGAACATCACACCCATATGTGTTTGTTGAACATCTCATTCCAAAACTCTTCTGGAAAGGCTTTCCACTAGATTTTGGAACATGGCTTTAGGGATTCACTTCAATTCAGCCAGAAGAGCATTAGTGAGGTTGGGCACTGATGTTGGGCAACACAGTAAGGCCTGGCTCACAGTCGGTATTCCAATTCATCCCAAAGGTGCTTGATGGGGTAATGGTCAGGGCTTTGTGTAGGCCAGTCAAGTTCTTCCACGCCAAACTCGGGAAACCATTTCTTTATCGACCTTGCTTGTACTCGGGGGCATGGTCATGCTGAAACAGGAAAGGGCCTTCACCAAACTGTTGCCACAAAGTCGGAAGTGCACAATTCTCTAGAATGTCATCATTGTATGCTGTAGCATTAAGATTTCCCTTCACTGGAACTAACTGCCCAAACCACAGAAAACAGCCCCAGACCATTATTCCTCCTCCACCAAACTTTACTGGCACTGCCAGATAGTGAAGAGTGTTTAATCACTCCAGAGAATGCGTTTCCATTGCTCCAGAGTCCAATGGCAATGTGCTTCACGCCACTCCAGCCAACAATAATAGTAATGAAAAACAAAAACAAAAAAACTGCATTTATCAGCATTATTATAAAGTGTTTTAATGATTTTATTAGCATTAATAATAACAATGGCTATTTGTTATAGTTGTAGTAGTTGTAGTTTGTGGTGGCGACGGTACAACTACTACAATTACTATAACTACAACTATAACAACTACTACGACAACAACTACAGCCTATAGCAACTAAAACTACTACTACTACTACTACTACTACTACTAATAATAATAATAACCTGATTGTATGGATTAATGAACAGGAATGTAATACAGCATTTTGTGGGTAGAGAGAAGTGTGTTTATTTGGTCTTCATGTGTCGCCATCTAGTGGAAACATTTTAAATTGCAAAAATGTCTAGAGGAACAAGAATGGGATGAAAGACGTGAATGACAACTTTCCTGTTTTCCCCTAACAGGATCGTGAATCACCTCTTGTGATGGCCATCCATGGGAGTGAGGACAAAGTCAAAAAGGAGGGAAAAGAAAGTTGAATAATTTTCAACTACGGGATTCGGACCTTTCTATGGAGAGGAATATAAAAACTTACATTCCTTTTCAGTCGCAAGGAAATCTTTCTCAGCACTTCAAAATGAGGTATCCTTCTCCAGCACAGAGTATGGGGTGCTGACACCAAGTAAGTGTACAAGTGGCTATGGAGCTGGGCCTTCATCCATATTGGGGGGGGTTGTTAGTTGTGTTTCATATAAGGATTCCACAGCGATCTTAAATTGGAGCTTGAATTCAAACTTTTTTCGCAAATTTATGTCAAGAATTTGAGCAAAATGTGCAGAGCAGTGCGTAACTGCACAGACGCTGACACGATTTTCATCACTCTGGCTCTTTACTCCAGCATACTGAATCTTAAATGAGATGAATATGGGGTTAAAGTGCAGCTTTAATTGGAAGGTATTTACATCAATATTAGGTGACCCGTGTAGGAATGATAGCCTATTTTATAAACAGTCCCCCCATTTTAGGGAAGCAAAAATAATGGGACAAATTAACAATCTTAAATAAAGTCATCATGTTTTTGTACTTGAATGCAAATCCCTTGGATTGCAATCAAACACGCTGGGTATGTTCCCCGGTGATGAATCCAGATTCTTCAGCCTTGTGACAGCCTGCTTTACTGGAATTGATGCTTATTTGATTCTCATGTTGAGAGACAACAGCAACAGCCACACCTAGAATCTACTCTAGACCTTTTGTTTGCTTTCTAGTACATTAAACAATTATGCAACAACACGGAGCTGGCCAAGAAACAGCCTATTGTCCAATTACTTCTGCTCCACAAAAATTGGAAGGACTATGTATGAAAAGGGCTGCAGGTCCTACACGGATCTCTCGATAAGGATCTAAATACCCTCAAATTAAAGCTGACATTTTGCACTTTAACCTCATATTCATTGTTTCCTTTCAGGTGCAAGGTGCTGGAGTACAGAGCCAAACAAAATATTAGTCACTGTTCAAATACTTACACACTGCACTGTATATTTTTATGGTCTTACAGTAAAGATTATTTTACAGCCAAGCTTAGGATGTTACGTACTGAAACTAAGTAGGCGTAACATTTCCCCTGAATTCATTGCTGATAATCAGATAATGCTGATAATGATTACTGCAGTTGGACTAAGTCTGACTCAACAGTGATGTAAAAGTAATAACCACAATTGTCCTGAAAGCGGTTCTGTTCATTTGGTCAAAGACAGCCAGTCAGCGGTTTATGTAAAAGCGCTCCATCTACACGCATTCAGGGAAATGCTGTACATTCTTCGCAAACAGGTCACGAGAACAATTAATCAGAAGCAATTCTGTTTTGACCTGGCCCAACCCCCCGTGACCTCTGCGTGGCGGCACAGTGAACCGGCGGCAATCAAAACAGCGCACATCACAACAACACACACCTCACTGCGATGGGCATTCCCCCATTCTACCCACGTCAAAGACGCAGGCCACGCCCGCGTTGCTGTCCTTTTCACGTCATAAACTCCAGGAACATTTTCTTTTGTAAGGGAAACAAAAAAAATGAACACCACACAGTAAGGCAGGGGTGAGAATGCACCCAAGCCTGACTCTCAGATTGGCCTGGGGCAAACTGTACAATTATTTTCTCAACGCTGAACAAGCACCACCATGACTTTTTTTTTGCAAACTGATAGCAGTGTTACCAGCGCAAAATTGGCAGCTGCATGTATCTAGAACTGACCCCCAAAGATTGGCCTACCTTCCAATTTAGTTGTGCGTTTAAAAACAGCATTTTGACACTGTACTTGAAGGCAAGAAAAGACTGTTCTGTTTTGGGAAATCCAACAGCAGATATTTTCTGAACCGCACCTAATACAAGCCCAAGGGAAGGTCCGCTGCCACTACACTGGGGCAGCAGTGTGGTATAGTGGGTAAGGAACTGGTCTTGTAACCTAAAGGTCGCAGGTTCAGTTCCCCAGTAGGACACTGCCGTTGTACCCTTGAGCAAGGTACTCATCCTGCATTGCTTCAGTATATATATTCAGCTGTGTAAATGGATACAATGTAAAAGTTGTGTAGAAGTTGTGTCACTCTGGATAAGAACGTCCACTAAATGCCTGTAATGTAATGTAATGTAAAGAAGAACTAAATCTCAGAAGAAACAAGCCGTCAGAGTTAACAAAGGATGAAGAACCTCACTTGACTGGTTTTCCATGCTCAGCAATGTGAGAATGTCATTTATAATAATAAGTTATTGTGACACCACTGCTCAGAGAAAAAAGTTCAACACAAAATTATTTTCTTTCTGAAAAAAGACTCTTCAGCTCTCTCCATGGGCTTTCAATGGGCTTAATGCCAGGGGATTAGGATGACGGTCATGGCAAAACTTTGATTATTCTAGGGTCAAAAATATTTTGGCTCTCAAACCATTATCCTCGCTGTGTGTTTTAAACTTGCGGAGATGGGCATTGGGAGGCATTCAGCTATTTCTTAATCACCATTGCCTGATTTACGAAGGCTAACCACCTTCCCCATGTTACTTGATGACTGGAGCTGTGTATGAAAACCACATAATATCCACATTTAATGCTAAATGTGATGTAAAACGAGTATGTTGTATGCTTCATGTGCATTCTACTCTCCATTCATTTAGAGTACACAAAATGCCCAGATGTGCAGTGCCATGAAAAAGTGTTTGCCCCCTTCCTGATTTCCTCTATTATTACATATTTGTCACACTGAATAGTTTCAGATGTTTTGACAAAATGTAATATTAGACAAAGGGAACCTGAGTAAGCACAAAACACATTTCTTAATTATTATTATTTAATTTACTTAATGAAAAGAAACAAGAAGTCACCACGGTTTCTATGAGCACACTGTGTCACAATCAAAGGACTGGATTTTTAATTAATTGATTATTAATTAATTAATTAATAATGTTTGCCCATCTTGAACAGGGCTGCCAACAATTCTGGAAGACACAATAAGTATGGGTGGGCCAGAGAGTGGCGTGTGTGTGCGTGTGTGTGTGCATGCGTGCGTGCGTGCGTGCGTATGTGTGTGTGTGTGCGTGCGTGCGTGCGTATGTGTGTGTGTGTGCGTGCGTGCGTGCGTGCGTGTGTGTGTGCGTGTGTGAGAGAAAAAGAGAGAGAGAATAAGGGGGGGGGGCTGCATACCAGAGTAAGGTGGATGAGTGGGTGTGTACAGTCTGTATGCATCAGGTTGGGTGAGTATATGCACATCTGGGAGTGTACAGCGTGTGTGAGTGTGTGTGTGTGTGTGTCAGGTTGGGTGAGTACAGTATGTGTACACCTGGGTGTGTCTGTCTGGGTGAACACCCCAGAGTCTACGCAAAGAGGGAGTCAAGTCTCTGGTATTGTACAATTATAGACGTCAAATGAATTCCTCTCACCTAAATGGCTAAACTGTAATTTCAATTTCAAAATCAAGAGTTCCTTCAAACTGTTTTCATCACATCATTGTTAATACATTTTTGTATTCAGCTTATCCCTTTCAAAACTAGTTTCTGTGTTTAATATCTACAGGTACTGTAATTTAAATACCTAAAGCAGAAGTCTCAAACTGCTCTCCTGGAGGGCTGCAATCTCTGCACTTTTTAGTATTTCCTTTCAATCAGCAGCCATTTCAGGATTGGAAACAAAGTGTGGAGACTAGCCAATCAGTGACTTCAATTAAACAGTTAAGTGCAGGAACCCACCAAAACCCAGCAGACACAGAAACCCAAGACAGGGGTGCACAACTCCGGTCCTGGGGGGCCAGTGCGCATGCTGGTTTTTGCTCCAACCAACTACCTTAGTTTTAGTTTTTTGACAGCTCTGTAAAACTAGGTTGGTTAACTCCTGGACTTGAGCACAGTGAACTCTTTCGGATACGCTTGCAGTGTGCAGCGGTAGCTGTTGCTTATGCAATTTTCAGATCAAGATATGATTGAGCTAACTGAATCATTAAGAGGAGAAGTTGGCACAAAATCCTGAAATGGATCGGCCCTTGTTGTGCACACCCTGAGTTGGAGGTCACTGATCTAAGGGCTCCAGTGAAACAAAAGTGCCACAGTACATGTGAGGAACTACCAAAGGTTGAGCTTTCCAAATAACTTCAAACAATAAATGATTGTGTTCTTCAGTGCACACACATAAACTGACTAAATACTGTTGTCAGAAAAGTGAGGTATATTTCAACATGCTTATCGGTACTGTCAGTCAGCGCACATGTCCTGTCTATCAATTAGTAACTTTTTTATTCACAGTTCATCTTTAAAATATCTGTGAAGGGCCTAGAAATCGTTAAAATGACCATATATTATGACAGAGGGATGTATCTGCTACACACCCACCAAATATCTATCCAAAGTAATTTCAATAACTGGAATGACAAACATTTCAAGTCAGACATGAAATCTGATGGGCGTGGTCCACAACTCTTCCAAACAGGTACCACGAACAATTAAACAAACACACAGTACATTACATTAGATTACATAACAGACATTTCTCGACTTACACAACTTTTGCATAGCATTAAACACGTGGCTAGCGTGGCTGCATCTATCTGTCGAGAATGAGAGACTCAGGGCCTCACGGTTGCACGGTTGAGTGCAATCGGGCAAATACGGCCGTATATGTAGACTATGCGCCAGAAGAGGAGCCTCAACTGGCTCAACCCGGCAACAGCCCCAGTTACAGGAATTTGGCCTAGCCAAGAAGTCTGGTTATAATTTTTGAAGATGTCAATTTTTGTGAAATGGTCCATGCACAAATGGGTGTCCGCACTGATCGTGCCTGTGTAGCCAACTTTAAAAAAATGCCACCAATTTCTTCTGAATTGTATCATTCTAACAAAACTGAAAAAAATGACACCATAACGTACTGTTGCTGATGCTTAAGACATACCATAATAACCCCCATAGAATATAGTCTCAAGCTATTCATATATTTACCTTTACAATCACTTTGATTTCAAGGCCCTTATTAAAATACTTATAACAACATATTCATGGGCGAACGTTAAATATGTCTACTGAACGCACCCCTTTTCACTGTCTAATATGACATTAATTCAAGCAAATATACTGTAAGTAGGCTTGATTTGTTTTTGGGTCGTTTCCAGCCGGTCCTCACAACAGTCTTACCACTAGAGTGCGCATTGCTCGTGTGTGTGTGCGCGCGTTTGGAGAATATCAAACAAGACGTCAAAGGGTGCGGAGAGCCATCGTGTCGGAATCGTGTGCACGAAATGTGTACAAAGGGGACTGGCGTCTGGCGATATTCTTTTTTTTCAGTGTTGTTCTGCAGGGAAGAGGTTATGCTCTACAGATGTATGACGGGGCGATAGAGTACAAACATGAGAAGGACCAACATTGGAGCGGACAGCGCAAATACAGTAGCCTCTTGATAAAGTAAAACTAAAATTTTGGACGAGCAAGCGAACTTTCAGCGCACTGCTGTTCATCTTTCAAGGTAAGCTTGTGAAGAAAGTAAGAAAAATAGTTATAACCTATGACAGCATATAAAGTTATGTTGTCAGTTTATGTGGGAAATAATCACAGCTGGTAAGGAGAGTGTATGTTTTTACTTATTCATCGCGAAGCTGACAAAATCATTTCACATATCGCATGTTTCGGCGCTTGGGTGAACACTTTCGTGGTGAACGAAGTCGCATTGCCCCGGCGAGAGCAAACTTCACGAGATTTTTTTACTCTTCCACGGGAGACAAAATTCAGATGCAACTTTAAAGTATGAGAGTGTCATGCTTCGCTGGAGAATGAGACTGGGTGGATGCTTGGTGTGAAGTATCCCGCCTGCGTGCGTGAGTGCGGAACAGCAGCGAGGCATAGAGACTGCCACGGCTGCAAGAAATTTGATCTGTTGCGGCACCGGGGAGTCCTATTGCCCGCCTCCAAACTCCGACTCGCCTTGGGTCAGGCAGACTTAAACAGCGTCTCGTCTCAGTTATAGGGTCTTGGCCTTCACGTGCAGTTCTACCCTGCGACGTCGTTCGCGATCTGCGCGAGGTACCCGTAATCCTGCACTACGCGTCTGTGTGTTGCCCGCCGTCATAAAATTCTCTGTGGGTTTTTAATTATGGAGCTTGCAGACCAATTTCCGAGCAAGGCGACTTCATCAGCCATTTCTCGGACTGAGGAACTGACGTTTTAGAATCGCACAGTCTGGTGAGTTGTTGCAGATTTTTGTAGTTCATGTATCATGTAAAAGAGTAAGCATAAGGGCATGATGAAGTTGAGGATGATGTGCCCTAATGTCATGTATCCTCCGTAATAATAATAATAATAATAATAATAATAATAATAATAATAATAAACAATGTGACTGGTTTTATTGAATGTTTCCACTTAAATTAGAGATTAGCCCAGTTCAGCGGGAGTAGCACTGCTATTTGTTAATTTGTTGCTTGCTGCTTTCCTGGAAACTGAGTTTGACTGCATACGGTGGCAATGCTCCAGCCAAAACATGATGGCAGGTTATTTCACAAGATTACAAATTTGGTTGAAAGGGCAATACTGTGATTCACCACATGTAAAAACCGCACAGCAGTTTATAAATTATGTCGAAAAATATTTTTGTAATTTTTTTATTTTAATCACTTTATGCAAGTCTAACCCGCGCGGCTCTCTCACCTTCACCCCTGTTTGGCTTAATCATAAACTAGAGAGGTTGTCAACCTCTCACGGTGCTCGTTTAACCTACGGTCTTGATATGAATAATGCAGGACACTAGAACAGTAAGAATCATTGCTCTGCAATGTGAAGTAACAGAAATCAGACAGATTAGCGTTGATATGGTCACCATACAAAGCTTGCTGGGAAATTAAATATTTCCCCATGCAGAGATTTTTTTTCACTGCTGAATTTTGGAAAAGAGGTTTGGCTTGTAGGGTGTGTATGCCCTGGGGTCAGCCACGCAATTCTGCATCAAATCAGTTTGCTGTGAGACCTGGAAATTCTAGTTTCGCTCTAGAATTATGCAGAGCAAAAAAAAAAATGAACGCATTAACATTTTTATGTGTTTTGAGGTTGATTCCAAGTTTTAAAAAAGTTGAGGTTTCAACACAACACAATTCCAGTAATTCCCCCCAGTTTGCCAAATTTGCATTTGCCATAACCACATTAAACCAACCACTCCAAACAGCACACATTCAATCTGCCAGATTGGTTTAGCGCACGCTGTATGCAGGGTTAATTGATTACAGGTTGTGAAAATTGGGCACCGTTACAGATGCCCATGGCAGATGGTAGGAGTCTTTAAAATATGATTCCTAGAAATGAGTTAACTAACTTTAACTAACTGGACATTTATTTACCTATTATTTCCAAGTTGCCCAGTGGAATTGAATTTATCGGTCGTTTGTTATCTGCGCACTTGTCTTTATGTAGTATATTTACATTCCTAGTGCAGACTCGTCACATTATGAAATATTTATGATATAGCAACTGAAGTAGTGCACAAACTTTTTAATTTATTATGCAACATAACAGTCCCGAAGGAAGCATGTCAGAAAGCCCTCTTCAACTACCGGAATGCGTATTCCATTACAGGCCAAACACATTGAACAGAGAATGTGTACAAACAAACTAGATTTCTTTGTGAAATGTTCTGTCGCAAGTGGGAGGTGCAGTCTTGGTCGCAAGTTTTATGCATCTGAATTCTACTTTTTCCCTTCTCAATGATCAAAGGGCCAAGAGCCCGTCTCCGATGGGAAGCACTTTGGCCCCAGGGGATTGCTGCTTGAATAGACCGGTCACAAAGAAACAGTAGCTGTAAAATATGTAGTACCATCACTGTCCGTTACAAACAAAAAACAAAAATGTGAGGATAAATGAACGACCTGGCAAATCTGAAAACGAGAGGTCCAAGGAGTAGGCCGTGGTGAACACCAGTCCTAAGAAAAGTTGCATTGTTCAGATTTTTGTACGAGGACTAAGTCCAGCATAAAGCCATTTCGGAAAGGCAGGAGAAGTGCTGGTTGTTGGAGGGGGAGGAATGGTGGAAATTGCACAGTAACAACAGTCTGAGCGGAAGAAAAGTGGTGTTAAAAATAGCGACAGTTGCAAAAGGTGTAATGGTGTGTTTCTTTGACGGCTAGGTGTAATACCAGCCAATTTGAAAGCAAAGGGTCGGAACATCTAAGAGCCGACCAAGGTGTCAAGGAGAGTGATTGTGTGGGAACACCTGTTGGGTTTATGACCCCTTATAACACAGGGGAGAGGTCAGCGTCTGAGGACAGAGGTCCAAAAGTGATGAAGAGAAGGTGAGATGATGGTGGAACTCACTGGTCAAAAAGCAGAGGTGAAGACAAGGTTCTTTTTGTACTTTAGTAACAGAACCAACGCCCCCCATTTCTCCTGCTGAAGTCAAGCCCACGGATCCCAAAACTCCAGTTTGTCTGTAGTTTGTCTGATGAAAGTATTCTTTGATTTGGAGAAAAACAAAATTGTATGGCAGAATCATTGCCTGGCTGGTCATCTGACAAGACCACAGCAGAAATTATGCCATTCTTTGAAACAGACACAAAGCAAGACGCAGTGACTCTCTGCCTCGAATGATTTACCACTTGAAATCAGTCAATGAGAAAGACATTAAATGTATGGAATTAGAACAGAGTATTTACTAGTATTCTTTCAATGGCATTTGATGTGTTTCAGTCAAAACTACAAAATTAGCTGTATTTGTGATTATAAAATGACAAACAAGGCCCCACCTCTACAGGAGACCACACTGCTTGTTTCATAAAACCTTTTGTGTTAGATTGAAGTGTTCTGTAAACCTGACGTGGAATTAATACATGGAATTTGCTACAAAGTCCAGAAAAACTTTTTTAGCTGGTTTTTATATTATGCAACTTGTTGCTACATAAGTTAATGGCTTATGTACACTGCAGTACAAGATTAACAGTGTGTGAGAGACTTCTCCGATGGGATTGCAGAACAGGTCAGGGAGGAGGCAGACTTTGACCACCAGTAAAGTATTGGTTTTGAACATAGTCCTTGTGCCCACACTGTCAAAAACTGCTCTAAAGTATCAGCCTAAAAATGAGTTTTGTTAAGGCTTTCTGTCATTCTGTACGGACTGTTTTTCCTGCCAGGTCAAAAAGTGTCATAGGAGGTTTAAAAGCAAGCTGTTAGTAAGCATAAAAGAAAAGCGCATGTTCATGCTTTTGATGGAGACAGGGAGAGAGAGAGTGAGAAAGAGAGGGGGAAGAGAGCAAGTGAGAGAGAGGGTGAGAGGGGGGGAGAGAGAGAGAGGTTAATTGACTGCAGTCAGAAAGCTGCTTTTTACATTTCCAGTATATGCGGTAACAGTGCAGTGTGTGCAGTAACAGCACTGCAGTGTGTGCAGTAACAGTGCAGTGTGTGTACTGTGTTCACATAAATATTGTGGGGTTTTCATTTGTTTTCTATTAATCTTTTTATTTTCGGAGTTTCTGCATTTTTCCCATTTAGCCATGCAGACTGCACCACAGTTTAAGTGTGTTGAAACATAGGGGGAAAACTGCAAAGAAAGGAGTGGGGTGTACTTTGATCAACAGAATTCAGTTAAACTTCCTGGGGAGTCATGATGGGAAAATAGGGCTCAGAAGCATTGTGGGAAGTGGGCTAAATAATGCCCTGAGTGTGTGTGTGTGTGTGTGACTTACAGAGAAGAGTGAAATTCAGTTACAGATCTAACAAGTCTATAAAAAATAAAAAAACTGTCCCTGCCACGTGGAGAATTGAAGGGTGTGGAGATGCCGTTTGTGAGCTTCACACCCCCCCCCCCCGACTCTGCACTTACCTCCGGGCAGGTACACGCACGCCGCGGTTCGTTCTGCCCGAGGTCATTCGAGGACGCGCAGACGTATAAAACTGATCCTGGATCAGTCTGGGGAGCTGGCTGAGTGCCCTGGGGTCAGACGTCCTCTCTGCTGGACGTGCTGAAAAGCAGAGCGCTGCCCCCGGTGCCTGTGGCCCTCCCGAACGGGAGAACGGGCAGGACAGCGAACGACGGGCTTCGGCAAGGACGGCCTTTTTTTACGCCGTGCCTCGAGTCCCCTGGACCAAACAGAAACAAAGAAATGTTTTAAAAGGTACCAGGGTGAGGATGTCCACTGCACGGCACAAGTGAAACAATGAAAGAAAGAGAAGAGTTAAAAAAAGATCAAGATGCACAGAGCAATCATGAATAATTCAGGCTGTTCTACAGTCAGAGAGAGAGAGAGAGAATTAGACAGGATCTCGTAGATGTTCATGAAGCAGCAAGGAGAACTAACTAAATCTGCCGAACATCTGTTTTCCTTTTGTTTTAACTAAACAAAAGGGGGAAAATACACCCTCCGCCCGTGTTTGCGCTGGCGCTATGGCGACGCGCTGCGATCGCGCTTTAAAGCGAGGGCGCAGAGTTTCAGAGCCGGCTGGAACCCGCGGTGGAGTCTCCGGCGTGAGCGTGGCGCTTCCTCGCCCTCCGCCCTCCCAGACAGCGTTACGTCAGCCTCTCCGACTGACTCACGGCTGAGCATCCCGCTCTGAACGCTCCACCGGAACCTTCCGCCCCGGCAGTGTTCCGCCCAGACTGCCGTGCTTTAAGAGGATAGGTTCACGCATCACGATCGGGTCTCACTGAGTAATACGTGATTAAGACATTACCATTATCCCAGGTTCTGTTCGACACGTCTAAGATTCTGCATTTTTTTCTAGACAAAAAGAGCCAAAACGCAGGAAATAAATACTGTGTTCTGTTGGTCCAGAGTTCCAAAAACCCAGCATTCCATGGGCTGGCGCGACATGTTATGTGTAAATTAATGGTTAATTGATGGGCCATACAGTAAATATAATGTATTTTTAAGTGTTGATAATTCCTGCTTTGAACTTCATAAATGGGGTTCATGACAGTTTCGACTGTTGCATTCAGACTCCAAAACAGTTTGCAAAACCTGCTGCAACTATAAATTTCGCAGAACATTAGTTGTAAACAAGTCATATACCAGACTATGTTTCAGAGAATTTTAAGCCAGCTGAACTTGTTCTCAACCGTACTTGTCAACTTGGGATTGGTGGGCGTGTCTGCTGTGTATTCAGTTCACCGCCTTATTGCTTGTCATATAATGCAGACCTTTAGTAGTCTTGGTGTATCAGAGGAACTTGTGTTAGTCACTGACGTAGGGTCCCTTTTACACCGAGAACAGAGTACCAGCTCTGCATACTGCTCTGAATTAGGTACATTTGTACATCTGCATGAATGTCTGTTGGTGTTGCTGTCCTTAGTTGGTTGGAATTGTACGGTGCAGCTCTGATTATGGAAATGAGGGCACTAACGCCCTTGCTTTGCCCTTGTCCCCGCCAGGGCGCCATGGTGACCCTCCTGTGGATGGGCGTGTCCCTGCTGCTGCTGGCGCAGGTGGGCGGGGCCTTGCGGAACTGCCACCCGGGCTGCCGCTGCGAGGTGGAGAGCTTTGGCCTGTTCGACAGCTTCAGCCTGACCAGGGTGGACTGCTCCGGGCTGGGCCTGGGGGAGGCGGCCCGCCCCGTCCCCATCCCGCTGGACACCACCCACCTGGACCTCTCGTCCAACGCCATCCGCTCCCTGTCCGCCGCCCTGCTCTCGGGCCCCGGCTACACCACGCTGGTCAGCCTGGACCTCAGCTACAACCTGATCGGCGCGGCCGACGCCGACGCCTTCTCGCGGCTGCGCTACCTGGAGACGCTGGACCTGAGCAACAACGCGCTGGAGAGCCTGCGGGACGGCTGCTTCTCTGGCCTGCCGCTGACCGAGGTGGACCTGAGCGGGAACCGGCTGGCCGAGCTCCGGCTCGGCGTCTTCTCCGCCAAGGGCCAGGGGGGCCGCCCGCTGAGCGTGGACGCGTCCGGCAACCAGCTGACGGCCGTGACGCGGGGGGCGGGGGGCGGGGCGCCCGAGCTCCAGAGCCTGACGCTGGCGGGGAACCGGCTGAGCGCCGTGCCGGACGCCCTGAGGGGCACGGGCCTCCGGTACCTCAACCTGGACGCCAACCCCGTCGCCGAGTTCGGGGAGGGCGCCTTCGCCGGGCTGGGGGAGCTGACGCACCTGTCGCTCGCCGGCCTGGAGGAGCTGCGCGCCGTGCGGCCCGGGGCTTTCCGGGGCCTCCCGAACCTGCAGGTCCTGGACCTGTCGGGCGCCCCGCGGCTGACGGAGCTGGACCCGGAGGTCTTCGGCGGGCTGGGCTCCCTGCAGGAGCTCAACCTGTCGCGCTCGGGCGTGGCCTCCCTGCCCGAGAACATCCTGAGCCACCTGCCCAGCCTGAGGAGCGTCACGCTGGGGGCCGACGTCCACTGCTGGAAGACCCAGCGGCAGGGCCAGTTCCACAGGCAGCTCGGCCAGGCCAAGAGCGACCAGGTGCTCACCTGCAACGTGGCCGCCGCCGCCGTCGTCCTGTGAGCTCGACGGGGGGGTCGCGCTGACGAGAGGGACCCAGATCTGTGCCTTTTTTCTTCCCCCAAATCGCTCTTACGCTGAAGAAAGTAACTTATTTTTTTGGTTCCATTCCTGCAAAACTTGAGCATCACCTTGTGTGATGTAACGTTTATGCGTAGTTCCACAAAGACAAAAAAAATGTATTTTTGCACATATTCCCTTAGGCCAACACACCTCCCTGGTGTAGCTCAGAGTTACCGTTTCACTGAACCCAGAAAACAAATCATCCAATACACATTATGGGCACTCTGGAGGAAGGGGATCCCACGTCATAAATATTGAATGTCAAGCAATCACGGTTGCACACAATTTTTCTTAATGTGAAACACGCACTTTGATGTTTGTTTATTAAGCCCAGAACTGTAACAGTATTAATTTATTGACAAGTTCATCAAACTTGTTTGCTACAATGGAGAGCAGTGTGCACACATCAACTTTTTTTTTTTGATCAATGTAACCAATCCTTCCAAAATAGAATAACAGAACCTTTTTTTAAGTGAAATGCGTATTTCCACTGAAGCAAGTTCAAGGGCGGGAGTTAATGCACTAGACACCAAGAATCTGTGGCATTTCCAGAACGTTTTTGTTGCAGTTGCATCGACTGTGAGCACGGCATATCAAAAGCACTCGGCATATGAGTCGCTTGCTTGCGTTCATTTAGCATACCTATACCCGTCTGTAGCGCTAACCGCTGCACCCTTTCTCCAGCCTTAGACTGTGTTAATATCGCAAGCGTTCCTTCACAAATGATTGGGCTACTGGTCTGTACAAGAGAAAGAAAAACACACACACAATGGTAATGTAAGCATAGCAGAATAAGCCACATATAGGTGAAGGACTAAATATGTTTTTATTTGTTTTCCCATCTGAGAATGACCAGTAGTTAACACACTGCAGCTTCCATGCGGTTATGGAGTGTGTTGCAAGAATAATGCAGACACCGTTATAATCACATGTGGCTGTGGTGTAGGGGGCAGACAGGCCTGTTTTGGACCAGACAGGACATTTTTACGTAGTTAAAATCACTTTGGGTCCCCTGGTTGATGTGGAATTCCTTTGTAACGTTGTAAAAGGTGGATATGGTGAGAGGTTTTCATATGTACGGCTTCGTAGCCAACAATTTCCACGACAGTGGCTTTACTGTGTGCAATCTGCTGCTCCCCTCTGCTCTCCTAGAGCACAGTCATGTTACTGATGGTCCATTCAAGCATGTGTTTCTGTGTATACTGTGTGTGTGTATGTGTGTGTGTGTTCGTGTATGTATGTGTGTGTATGTGCGTATATGTGTGTGTGTGTTCGTGTATGTGTGTGTGTGAGAGAGAGAGAGGCTGTGAGGCTTAGCTTTTTTTAACCAATGTTGAATGGGGCCACTGCTTCCAAAAACTGAGGGTCCAGGTCATATATTTGTCAGAGGCTGCAGTGAACTGTGCCACAGCAAACCTCCTCGTGCTCTCTGAGGAAAACGATATTGCACCCTGGGCTAGCTGTGACAAAGTGAAATGAGTTTTTCCCCTCTGGATTATCTTAAATTTCACTGAACAAGAACAGTTGTTTGTTCAAATGTGGTCTCAAGTTTTGGCTCTCCGAAGGCTGCTGTATGTCCAATAACTGACTTAACACCTGGAAAGAAAGTAAAAAGATGATTTTGGATATTACTAGAAAAAACAAAAATTCTGTATATTACACAGGCTTTTATATTCAACAGGGCAACAGAATGGATCTTTTACTTCTTTTACGAAATATAATTTGAGGATTGGTCAGTCCATACTTAACAATGCAGCATATGCAACTCGTGACATGACACTTTGCTATCTGAAGCCAGTTTTAAAATCCAATACAAATAAACACTGGTAAATTAAACATTTACACCCTGAGCCCTTGTGCTAAAACTTTTCTGCTGGCAGAAAAACCACATGCGTGTAATATTTGTGAGGAAAACAAGGCAATAATAAACAGCTGTCTGTCATCTTTGCTTTCTTGGCAGCCGTGCCATTTCTGAAACCCTGATACGACAATCAGCTTCATGTCTGCAACGGAGTTCCTTCAGACAAACTGTCAAACACTTTGAGCAGCGACTTTTGTGTACGGACATCAGCATTATCACGCAGCATGTAACAGAATGTTTAATACGAAAGATTAAATGTCTATTCTCACGTTGTTCTGTTGTCCTTTCTCCTTGAAGACTGGCCCCGAGGGTCATTTGCTGACTCATCAGACGTTCTTTCCCATGTTCTTCTGCCACGCCCGTTCCTACATTGCTTTCTTTAGAAAAAAACCTGGCAGCGCCTACACTCTGACTATCCCTGCTGTCGTTTTCCAAACAAGACATGTCAAACGCTGGTATCGATGTCACTGCCAGAGACTTGGGACACTTTGACTTAGCCAACTTCAACCCTTGAGTTATTCGTTAAAAAATTAGAAATTGTCTTAGACCTCCCCACCCCCTCATGTGGCAGCAGTTAGAACATGAAAGCATGACACAATGATAAAGAGGAAGCTTGCCAAGAATAGCTTTGTAGATACAAAGGCAGGCCTACATAAGAAGCATCCCAAAGCAGCTCCGATGAAGTAGAATCACATGACTCATAAACAGTACAATGATGAGTATGAGATTAAAAAATAAAGTGCAAAGATGGATGATTAATGGAATCAATCTTGCCTATCAAAGAGGAGAGAGCATGCACAGGATATCACCATAGTCTGTTACAGGCAGGAATGTAGATTGGACTAAATTCTTTTTATTTTTACTTCAAATGAAAATAAAAACCCAATTAGAGTTTTCCCCCCCCCACAAAGTTTTCAATATGTGCACTATATGACCAAAAGTATCCCTGACACCCCTTGGTCTGAGGCTGTTTTTTTATGGTTTGGGCTAGGCCCCTTAGTGAAAGTGAAAGCAAATCTTAATGTACAGCATAGAAGCACATTTTCGACAATTCTATGCTTCCCCAACAGTTTGGGGAAGGCCCTTTCCTGTTCCAGCATGACGGCGCTCATGGGCACACAGCGAGGACCATACAGAAATGGTTTTGGTGAGGATGGTGTGGAAGAACTTGACTGGCCTGCACAGAGCCCTGACCTGTTACAGTACGTGTCAACTTCACTAACGAAGCTCCTAACAACTTTTAAAAAGCTACGGATAAATTCATGAAAAGGTCATTCACTTTAGAAGTACATTAGCTAGCTATGATAGACCTATGGCCGTCTAATGTTACTTATTCCACACACGATTCCATGTTTACATGCCAATTCTAACTAAACACTCCAGGGGGGTATTTCAGGAAGCTGGATTACTGGGTTAGCTGGATAACTGCCTGGGGCAAAACACAGAACAGCTCTTTTTCAGTCCATGTTCCAGAGTTGGGACATTTCTGAGTTTTACTCAGTGCAGTTATCCAACAGGGCCTGGAATAGCTAAAAACCAAATGAAGAAAAATATAAAATAGCTGCACCGGCACTACGGAGTTGCTACCGTACAATGTTTCCATGCACTCAGGGGTGCACTCATTGTAAAGATGATTATAACACTGCATAATTACTGTTACCATCTATATGGACTCATTCATGTTGCTAAAAATGCTATTTTAAATATCTCTGACCACCTCATCTCTTCACTGGATGTTTTGCTTGTAGTGCTTGTGGGTGTGTCCTCAACGGAGCTGTGGGTGAGGTTGACGACTAAGAAGGTGTGAGTGGGGTTAACAAACACAGAATCTACAAGGGCTGAAAAATCCCACATACCATACTTCAAGAGTTTGAAAAGCAACTTGGAGATCACTAACAGCTTAGAAAAAAATACAGGTCCTAAAATGTAGCCTTCGGGAACACCTGTAGTGATCTCTAAAAATTCAGACTCATTCAGACTCAGACTCATGAACACATTGTGTTCTATCTGACAGATTATTTTATAACCAGTCTACTGCATCATCACTAAGGCCAATGCCATTTATCCTTCATAAAAGTTATGCAAGATTCATACAGTCAAAAGCCTTGGAAAGTTCAACAACCAATGCTGCACAGTGCAGCTTCTTATCAATGATGTCATTGGCTGCCAGCATGACTGCTGTAATAGTACTGTGCCCTGACCTAAAGCCTGACTGTGATCCACTGATACTTTGGCCCAGACAGATAACTATTAACATCTGAGGGGCCACGCCTCTTAAGTAATGGAACAGACGATTTCCATAATGTGGGAATGGAGTTGAAGGTAAGGCTCAGATTAAAAAGAAATAGGTAATGGGCTCAGCTATATAAAACCTGCAGCTGTCTTAAAAGGCAAGGATCTTAATTGTCAGGACCAGCAGAGTTTTTGCAGTCATTGGGCCTCATCCACGAAACATGTGTACGAACAGATTAGATCCTAAACTGTGCCTACAAACGTTTCTGCGAACATTTCACCATTCAGAATTTTTTTATCTTATCTGAATATGTTAGGGTAATAAACCCTTTGATAAGAAAAATAAATGGATGCTTGGAACCAGGCGTGAAGGCATACATATTAGATGTATTAGAATTTATTATATATATGTATTAGAATGCTTTATTACTCATTCCAAATCATTTAAGTAGTTACAGACCTCATAATAACAACAAAATGTTTATCAATAGCTATTATATGAATATTATATGACAATTAAATAATAGGCTGTTGATTTTAAATACAGTATATTAACTAAACTATCTCAATAGTTTATTTTTTATTTTTTCTCTCATCTCATTTTTATTTTTATTTCATTATACAATAATATTTTTTTCAAACAGTTTTCGTCTTTTAGTTTACAATAATAACCTTGATGGGAACGCATGTAATTCATTTTGTTTATTGATAAAAGTGATTAATGATGATTGATAATCATAAGCCCAACAGGTGCGTAGCCAAACATTTAGCAAGGGTGTATTTATTGCTTTTGGATTATTTGACTTTGGGCGAGAGCATGTCTTTAGGGACAGCACAGACGCGTTTGCGAAGAGCGATGAATGGCTGATGTTTGCACATGACCCTGAAGTTGTCATGCCTTACGGTATACGGGATTCCGAGGGTATTGTCTTATGCAAATCAACATGAACAAGCACAGACATTCAATATACGAACAGCTGACATTCATCCTCATACATACACCTGGGATACGCACAAAATCAAGCCCCGCGCATGTTTCATGAATCCCATGCTGGTTTTTAAATAGGAAATTGTATTAAGAACAAAAGCAAGAAGAATTTAAGAAAAGTTTTGTGAATGAGGCCCAATGCTATTTTGGGCCTGATATACCTCTTCGGTTGAGACTGCATCAAATTTAAACAGATTTTGCCCTAATTGTTTTTCATTTCTTTTAAAAAAACATTTTAAACTTATTTTACATCTTTGTTATATCTCTCCCTCAGAGAGGCTTCATCATGTTTTTTTCTTTTTTTCAAAATTACAACTGTAGTTAAAAATTGTAAAGGGGGGTTGTGCTGGCAGAAAGAGAAAAAGTAAAGCAACTGAAGGCTGAAGGATTTCTCAGAAGTCCCAGGGAGGGAGGAACGGAGGGAGGGAGGGAAGGAGGGATCAGCCAATCACGCATGAGGCCCCCCAGTGTGTTAGCCCCGGGTTGGCCCCCCCAGCGAGAGTCAATGACTCCAGGCCAGGTGTGGAGCTGAGCTGGGGCTCACATTGGAGGAGGTGGGGGGGGGAGCTCACACTCACGCTTACGCTTACGCTCACTCTCACACTCACAAACCTGACTAGCAGCACCTTCGGATCACGCCACCAAGCACATCACTCTTGGGCTGAGAAGGGGAGGATATTGCAGGACATCCGTCTCTGTCAGGAAGCACTATAAAAATCAACCCAGGAATGTAATGAACCATAATAAGTGCACCCCAGACAACGGCGCGGGGCTCCCTCTGACACACACGCGCATGCACACACACGCACGCACAAACACACACACACACGCACACACACGCGAGCTCTACCTCAGCACCGCGTCTCGCAGGCACGCTGGAATCTGCTGAATATTCCTGGCGCTCCTGGCTCTTTCTCCGGCTCACTTCTCTGCCAGCGTTCGTCCACGTGCTTCCTTTGAGCTTCCCACTCTAATCAGCAGCAGACAGTTCTTTTAGAAACCCACCGAGAAATAAATCCTTTAAAAAATAAAAGTAATTAAAAGCAAAGGGGTGGAAGTTGGGGTGGGGTGTGTGTGTGGGGGGGGGGGGGGTGGGTACTGCTGGACCTACTGCACGGCCCCCACCCCCCACAGAGGTGCTTTATCTTAAGAGAGAAAAAATAACAAGAACGGAAGACGGGCCAATCACTGGCCAACACATTCCTCTCTCTGGCGTGTCCTATTTTCCAAGGGAAACTTTGACAAACACACGGAGGAGGGTGAGAGAAGGTTTCCTCCGTTCCCAGGCAAAGCCAAAGTTTATGGCAAAACAGGAAAGGTTTAAAACGCGCATCAGATTTAGATGGCATCAAGCAAGGTTTTACACAATAGGCGGTTTGTTGTGCGGGCCAGACAGGCTTGATTTTTTTGGAATGCTGCATGCAGGACAGACCACAGCAAGCAGCGATCACTCTGGAATCATCTTTATACAGCTGCATTACCATATTTGTCAGTTTCCTTGACAGTGTACAGTATACGGTACGAAGATTTTTGTCTCCATCTGGTGCCAAATGGGAGGAACTGTAAAGATAGTTTTGTCTTTGGTGGCCTTCTGTCATCCTCAAACCATCTCTGAATTTCAGGAAGTTAAGATATGGGCAGGAGGCAAAAAGAGGGTAACGTGAAAAATTCACTCCTTCCTGTTTTAATTAGGCAGTTGGCAAATTTGGTGGTCCAGAAGGGTGGTGCCGAAAGTTTGGTGGCAAGGCCAAAATTTTTAAAGAACATAAGAAAATGTCTGCAAATGATTGGACTTCAGAGGAGTGTAACTCTCTTCCTTCACTGCTCCCTCCTGCTACTACAAACCAGAGAGTGATGCGTGTTCATCTACCACGACCCCTACATCAGTTCTCCCCCTCGTCTCCTCCCCCTCCGATGTTTCTCCAATATAAAAATATAAGATTTATTCTTGATAGGCAGCAGTTCATCCTGCTAAAGTCTCCATGCCAAAAACTCCTCCCTTGAGCTGTCCAATCCCCAGTCACCAACTATGTCATCTTCCAGCTGCTTGCACAACAAACCATACACTTCTCAAATTCAGCAACTGTTCTTTTTTATCCTATTACTAAAATACTGCCTATTGGCTTGCAATAAATATCCTGAAACTCACTCTATAGGTCCAGTTCATTCAACATGAACCCAGCGCATGCTGTGTTTATGCTTTTAGGACAACTATGGAAATGTTCGTTTTTCTTTTAGGCAATTTCTAGTAATTATACTGTGTTCAGCAATACATGGCATATTGCTAGGACAATTCAGTATTGCAACAAAATTGCTAGTTAATATCTGAATACTAATGTAGGCACTTATGTTCTATGTTTTAAGTTTGGGAATAAGCATTGGTCGATAAAATACTTCAGTAACTACAGGACATATCCTACCAATAGCCTATCAACAAGAGAATTTCAGTTTAAATAAAATTAACCGAGTGAGGTTTTGCAATCATGTGACGCATATTGCTGTGAAACTGAAACTGTAGCAGTATTCTCCTTGACCAGTCAGGGGAAGGTTAAAGGCGACTGCTAGTCTCGTAAGTCGCGGCGAGTGAACATAAAAGTTATTCGCTGCTGAAGTGGTTTGGTCACAGCGGCAGCCCGCTTTCTTTCTTCGGCTCTCGTGGGACATGTCGAACACGCTCGCGGTCTTTAATAATGCAAGACGAGACACGGTGTTCATTACTTTGCGCACAATTCTGCCTCTGCCACCAAAACTTAAAAAAGAGAAGTTAGTGTAGCTTGTCCCATATAGCGATCTTCTAGAAGAGAGTTTCCACTCATAAATAAATGTAATTTACACTGGTAATTTTTAAAAAAGAGAAGCCTACCATCTTTGTCACTTACTAAAGCATATGCTTATCAATTGCACCAACTGGAACTAAGGATTCATATACAGAGCTGTGAATAGATATTTGCCCCTTCCTGATTTCCTCTATTGTTGCATATTTATCCCACTGAATGACTTAACAAAAATAAATATTAGGCAAAGGATATCTGAGTAAACACAAATTTAAATTTATTCTTACTTATTTAATGAAAAAGTTATCAGACATCCATATGAAAAAGTTACTCAATCAACCAACTAAGCTAATTTAATTGATAATTAGGTTAAGCTGATTTAACACAGCCAGGCTTGATTGCAGGCAACCGTGTTGAATCTAAATCTCACTCACATTGAACCTAACAATCAGAGTGAAGTAGCCACCACAAAGGTTCTAGGAGCACTTTGCCATGATAAAAGGAAATTCCAGAAGAGATGAGAAAGAAAGTTGTTGAAATATATGTCTGCAAAGAATTACAAAGCCATTTCTAAGGCTTTGGGACTCCACTGAACCACAGTGAGAGCTGACAAAATTTCTCCAAGGGCACAGTGACAACTAATCCAAGCCACAAAAGATCCGTGAACAACATCCAAAGATCTACAGCCCTCTTTAGCCTCAGCTGAGGTCAGTGTTGTTGACTGGACAATGAGAAAGAGACTGGGCATAATGGGACACAGGTCACATTATATCTGGTGTAAGGCAAATACAGCATTTCACAGTAAGAACATCATACCAACAGTCAAACATGGTGGTGGTAGCGTGATTGTGTGTGGATGCTTTGCTGCCTCAGGACCTGGATGGCTAGCATTATTGAAGGAACCATGAATTCTGCGCTGTACCAGAAAATTCTCAAGGAGCACGTCTGGTCATGTGTCTGTAAGGTGAAACGTAATTGGATTATGCAGCAAGACAATGATCCAAAACACAAAAGCAAGTCCACATGTGAATGGCAGAAACAAAATGAAAGTTTTGAAGCGGCCTAGTCAAAGTCCTGACTTGAACCCAATAGAGATGCTGTGGCAGGACAAGCAGCTCATGCTCAAAAAGCTACCAGTTTGCATGAATTAAAGCAGATTTGTAAAGAAGAGTGGGCTAAATTTCCTAGAAATGTTAAATACTGATATCAAATTACAGGAGGCCTTTGGTTACATTAAGTACAAGGGGGAAATTACTTTTTTACAAGGGTGATATGGGTGTTTGATTACTTTTTTTAATTAAATGAATGAAATAACTAATTTAAAAAATGTGTTTTGTGTTTACTCAGATTCCCTTTGTCCAATATTACACTTTGTCTAAAGATCTGAAACCATTCAGTGTGGCAAATAAGCAACAATAAAGGAAATCAGGAAGGCAGCAAACACTTTTTCATGGCACTGTATGTGCATAAAGCATAATCATATAGTTTAGTTGTTTCAGGCTCTGCAATTATAAATGCATTCCCCTCTGAAAGCCAGCCAGAACAGAATCAGCACAATCAGGTTTCAGCCAGCTAATACCCAGAATGCCAATGCCCTTGTTTGTTGACCGTGACGCTCCCAAACTCCTTAGTTACTCTACCAACGCCTTTCCTGGCTAATGTCCCAGGTGCTACTATGACATCTGCCTTTGGGGTAATGCACTCCTCGAGTAGATTGTAGACTGGCACACTAATACTGCATGCCTCCATTAGGATATTTACATTAATAAGATTAAATACACATTTAGAACTTTAATAGAAAACGTGCATTTTAAATGAGCAAATAGGGAGGGCGCACTTGTACAAATGACATAACTTTCTTGTAAACTGTAAACTCTTAAATGGAGTCTGCACATTGAAGTGACTTTAACTGATCATCCAGTATGAGGTAATGATGTTCTAGCATTGAAACGTCACCGTGCGTTTCCGGCTGCAAGGATTAAAGGTTGAAGGTTGCTTTGATGGGGCTCTGCCATAACAGGAGCCGAATTAAACGGATCCAAATCAAATAGGTGCAGTTTCCTACATAAGAGGATGCAGGTGTTGCGTGGGCGTAGCTGGTTCCACGAGGGTAAAAAGCAAGCACCGCACCCTCATTTCGGTTCAGTCAAAAATAATGTAGCAATCGACTCCATTGAGAGACCAGGCGAATCTGCGATAAAATTCACGCTTCTTCGTGACTGAAAGTTCCTTAAGTACCTTAGAATAGCCATTTATGTTGCCGTTTTTCAAGGCTAAATATTTGATTAGGCAGGTGTCATTCAACTACTTTAACCCAACCCCCACCTATTTTTTAAGCCGGACTGATACGCATTAGACTCCCTTAAATCGCCGGATGAGCGCATCATGTTGAAACATCTACTGCAAGAAGTCTTTACGCAAATGGAACAACTAAAAAGTTTGCCTATCGGGTTAAAAGAGATGATGAGGATGTGACAGTAACAGTCCTACATACTATACACTTACCTACAAGTGCCAAAATCATACGCTGAAATTCTATTTGCAGATTTTTCCTCTGCGTTCAATACAGTCCAGTCTAACATTCTCCTGGTTTAGTTCTTTAGCACATTCATTTATTCATAGTATCCTATCCTTCGGCATTCAGGCATGGGGTGGAGTTCTGTCAATTCAAAACACAAATAAACTCAAAATAATTTAACTGGCAGGTAAAATAGGAGGAACAACATTCCCATATATCACTGCTTTGACAGAGAAGTTCACTCTCAGTCTTGCAAGGAGGATCATGCTGTAAGTGACTCCACACACAGTGAACTGGGCGTGTGCGCTGATGTCATTGGGCCGCCTGTACCTGAGGCCCAGAGCTAAGACCAGCAGAACAGCGGATTCATTTGTGCCCGGGAGCATTAAGCTTCTCAATGCTAAAGAGAAACCAGCTGACAGCTGAACTGCCAACTATTCTGACTCGCTGGCACTGAATTAGCATGCTGTTGTGTTTACGCAATCTTCCCCCAGAAACATGCACCTTAGGCATCACAGAGGCGCACAAGGCTGCAAGCCCAGGATGCGTGTGATCCACACGAGTCATTGCAACGTGCACCTCACCCTTTAATGCATATGCATATGCATTAAAGGGAGGGTCAAGGGAGGAAATAATGGGTGAGATATTATAAGTATGGCTGGTTATGCATTCCGTCAAATTTACAAAAGTCGGCATAATTAATGAGTTGATTTTTGCATGGAATTTATCTGCCTCTAAAGAGCAGGTGTAAATCAAGGTTAAAGCAAGATGAAAATGCACTGAGAGAATCTTTGCTATAAGAATCACATTATTTCAACTTCCTGAGCAAGAATTCAATGACACAGATTATTAATATGAATTATTATTAATTATTTTTTGCAGCCAAACAATAAAGCCTGGGTGTTTGACATGGAAAAGATTAATTGAAGTCATGGAGCAGTCATGGCAAAGTTGTTAAAAATTTCAGAAAACTGAAATAAAAAAGAGAAATCACAGACTATTTGAAAACAATAATTCATGAAATTAACCGATAGATTTAATGTGGGAAATGGTTGAAATAACATGTGCAGCTGTAGCAACAGTAACAAGCGCTTGAAGTATCAAACAAATCGGTGGGCAGTTGCCACAAGTAGCTATGCACTGAAAGGCTGGTGCATCCTGTTTGTCCATCACGCAAAGAGCATGTTTTTTGCCTTCAACAGAACGTTGTTAGAAACAGAGCAAACAGAGCTCACAGCAAAATTCAGGGCACTGTCAAAAAATAAATAAATAAACAAAAAATGGAATCCGTGGCATTTGCACTTCCGTGATAAACACCCAGCCATGGAAATAACTACGCTTCTGGGGGAAATAAAAGATGACCAAGAACCTCCCACATGTTCCCATTCCATCGAGCCCCTTGCAACATTACACTCTCTCCCATCTGGATAAATCAAATCAGCGATTTTCCACCACAGCTGGAATACAGGGCAGTCGTTTTGTTCTGCGCTGTCCGTAGTGCTGGACAGCCTACACTCCTAAGTGACACCAGAAGATTTCTATTTCTCCAATGAAGAAACACAATGTTCAGTGTTAAATCATATAAACTCTGTAAGTGTTGAATTAATACTGGACATTTTACTGTGTATTTAATGCACAAAACGGGAGTTGTTTTTTTTTTTGCTGTTGTTGAACTGTAACTTTTAGCTCTTCTTCATACACAAAATTTGAATATTAGGCAGTACC
The DNA here is from genome assembly GCA_039654925.1 of Anguilla pacifica. Lineage (NCBI taxonomy): Eukaryota > Metazoa > Chordata > Actinopteri > Anguilliformes > Anguillidae > Anguilla > Anguilla pacifica. The sequence continues at coordinate 11,535,273 of CM077295.1, forward strand.
ATTCGCGCAATAAGACGTTAACTTCGGGCACTGCAAATGCACCAGCCTACCCTCATCAGCCCAAAATTTCAGCTGCAAGCTTTATGTACGTAAATCTGACCCTAAATGTTTATATCTGTGCTGTCTGTGTAGCACTGTGTGCTAGGAAATTCCTCAAAAGGCAAATGAAGCATTAAATTCAATTCCCCGTGTTCACAATTCTCTCATATTTCTCCAATTTTAGGACAAATTGTCACATACATTTTTTTTTTGTTATCACAACCTGTCTGTGCAGCGTGTAGGCCCTACGACTCAAGAATTCAATTTGGTGTAGTGTACCTATATTGTTGTCCTCACTGACAAAAATACAGCTGCACTACGTTTGTCGTCTCCATGGCTACATGTACATGAAGAAAGCAGCAGTGCTGGTGACCATCACAGTTCTGTGACAACCATACTTCACCAATCAGAGACTCTTCCAGTGTTGGGGAGTTGTGGAACTACATATAATGAAGATAATAGCTCCACTACATATCCTAGTGGCATTTGGTATCTTAACTGGGCCTACTTTGGAAAACAGTTGGCTTTCAAGTGAAGTTATTTTTTAACCAAGTAGCAAGGTAGCATGGATAAAGCCACATTCTCCCTATTACTCTGGTCCCAAGGTTGCCAAGTAGACCCTAACACACAATACATATATTTTTGAATAATTATGAGTTCCCCTGGTGGTCATGGGGCCCCAAGCGGCCGTCTATGTCTGTTATTTGTTCGGCCCGGCTCTGGTTGTAGTGCACCCCCATCTATTTCTAATGTAGTCATTTTGTTCTGGAACCGGACCTGACCATGGGGTGGCTGAATTGGACATGGGTCTCAATATTACCAATGGCTCCTGGTTTAATACAATGCATAAACAGAAATGTATCAAAAAGAGCTTTGAATATACTCATCTGAATGTATCAAAACTGAATAAAACTAACAGTTAAGTAACATTTAAGTGAGTTTACTAGAATGTGCATATGTGGATAACATAGTATTGTGACTACTTCCTTTCATTAAGAGTGAATAAACACAATGGGCAAAGGAAACGCTAGATGTTTGTGTCCTGACCTAAGGTGAGGTGTGCCGCCCAGTACTTCTTAGGTCATTCAGAAAAATTATTTTTCATAGTGATTCAACGCCCTCCCTCTAGTGCCAGACTGCCGTTTTCCCCATCATGGCTCCTTCGGACAGAACGGGGTACTGGGGCCGCCCAACATCAACATTGGACTGGTGCGAGGACAACTACATCGTCTCATTTTACATCGCCGAATTCTGTGAGTAAACCAACCAGATAATCGATGATGAGTGGAATCAGCTGTTTCACCTAGCTACGTAAACAAGGCATGCATGCCAAACGTGTGGTGCTGTAACCACTGGGCCTCTATACTGTCAGGGAACAGTTAGCTAGCTAACCGGCTACCTAGCAAGTGACACGTTCTGCATGTGGTCCCTTCGCTAGCTGCAACGATGTTGGTTCAGGAAACTGTACAGCGAAACAGCGTCGTACTCAAACTAGCTTGCTACAGCTAGTTAGCTTGTATCTTTACGAAATGAAAGTAATCTATTTGGAATGAATACAGGCTAGCTGGGTTGAAATCTGTGGCTAGCTTGTTAGCTAACGTACTTTGCTGAATAAACGCCCTGAAACGGCCAGCAGCTGCACACATTGGACTACAGTTCGACTTAGTTGAACTCCACCTAGCCAACTTTGACTTGAGTGCATTGCTGGTTGCTTAACATTAGTAACAGGCTAGCTAGCTAACTTAACATTAGTAAGTTGCACTAGCTGTCATTCTCAAGAATAACATCACAGTAGATAACGTTTGTATCGAGCCTTGTAACCTGCACTTACTTATTGATAAAATGTAGCTAACGTTGTTGGACGATAGACTTGTGGCAATTTTCTTTTAGAATAACGGTTAAGAAACACAAAATGTATTATTAACTAGAGAAGTTGCTTGCTAACTAATTGACTAACTAAGTAGAAGTTACAAAACACCGATGTTCGGAATAAAACTTTGCAAAACTAATGTCAGCTATCGCTAGCCAACTTACTAGCCACTTCTTAGCTATCTGGCTACAGATGCTGTCGTTTTAGATATTAAAAACATTTGCAGTGTAAAATTGGATCAGTGTTAGATTACTGCCATTAACCACAATTGACTGTATTTGCTAGATAAGAGCTCACACATCCCTACAATTTATTTTTCACTTAGACCAATGAACGAAATTGTGGCTAGCCCAACGGTAATTAATTAGCTATAGACTAGTGCATGTGAAAATCCGCTACACGAGAGATGGTCAACAAATTTGCGTTTCAGGGCAACCTTTCTCGTACTTACTTCCGAAACGATGTGAAAATGAGTACACAATGAAAAGCTCATAACCACCGCTGTTGTTGTTTAGCTATTAAATCATTAGCTAATGGCAGTGGAGTGGTTTTCAAACTCAGTCCTGGTGACCCATGTGTATGCTGGATTTTCGTTCCAACCACAATTGCATTGAATTTTAACAAACTGTTAATTTTCCTTAATTAAGCTTTTCAATTTTTGAGGAATTATTTACTTCCTTGAGCCACATTGTGTCAAAAATGGTTGTGCATGCCATGAAGAATAAAAATCCCATATTCACATTGTGCTAGTTTGTAAAGGATTACATAAAGACAGGTAGAAATGTTTGAATTTATCCTAATTAAACACGGAGATTAATCAGTTGGCTCCCAATTGCTTTGCAAATGAATGAGCCAAACCTGCAAACCTGTGTTAACACAATGCAGAGTTGACCCGTCATCATTTTCGTTGACTTAGTTTGAATTCTTCATGATCAACCAACTAGCTAGCATGTGTCCACACGCTCACCAGGTTTCGGAGGTTGAATAATCCCTCAGAACATGAAAAGCGTAATTAAGAAAAATTAACAACAGCTTGTTAAAATTCTGGGATTGTGTTTGGAACGAAAACAAGGGCACACAGGGATCCCTTGCACCTAGTTTGAAAACCACTGCTTAAGCGTTTTTTTTTTAATTTTAATTTTTTATACCAAATTACGTTTTCACTTAGTGTTGCCGAATCTATACTAAATGATTTCTGAAGTGGCTACTAACAGGTGAAGTGAGTGTAAAAAACTGCTGGATTAGCTGACTAGCTATAGACTGGTCAGCTGTTGAACAGCTAGTTGACCATCTTAGCGTGTCTAAAACCGCTTTTTAAGCATCTTGACCAGTTTAAGATGGAATTTTCAGCAGGGAAATACATTACACTCTGTTGGAGTACATTTTTAGTCGTACATTTTAACATTTATGTTATCATCAGATTTCTTTTTGCTGTGAAGAGACCCTGACTTCTTTACATTATGGATATATGTTACCGCAAGCGAATCTTAACGTTAACTAAAATATTTCTAAAATATTACGTACTGTAAAACTCCTATGGAGCCAATGGTCCTGGGTTGCCATTCAGCCAAGCGTGTCAGAGTTTATTTTAACAAGAGCTGGCTCCTGGCTAAGGCCTCCAGGGCAGAGGATGGCTTGTATGCCTGAACAGTCACTAAGGGATGTTCAATTAGGAAAAAATAAAGAAATCCAGGGAAAGAGTGTGTTTGGACCTTCTGGGCATTTATAAATCTGCCTCAGAAGATCAGTTTATGGGACTATGCCATTACTGTTCACTCCTCACCTACTTTCCACCACTCCACCCCTAACACCAGTCGTTTCCTACCCGGAAGTATGTGGAGGAGAGGAGACAAGTGGAGGAAAAGAGAACGAGGAGGCGATCTCTGGGCATGAGCACAATGATGTAACCCACATATGTGAAAATAATTTGGCGGTAGCATACATCGATGTGGCCTTTGCCAGAAGGAGGCGAGTTTCCAGGGCACGTATGGGACCAGGTGGTAGAGGAGGGAAGAAAGATACATTTTGAGTACCGGGACACACCCTAGGCTATATAATGTATTCTCAGGAGATCATTTTCAGAGTTGCCTACTGACTGACCCCCCCCCCTCCCCCCGAAAAACTGCATTTAATATTCAGCTGCATCTCAGTGTAGCCTACATGTTAAGCAATCTGTACAGGGTTAAGGACCCATACGTTCATTTTCAGAGAAACTATTTGTTTTGGATTCAAATACTTTTCTGTGCTCTATTGATCTTGCCTGGTGTAAATGAGCCTGCCAATGTGACCAGCAGGCAGGGTTTGCACTTTCTGGGTATTTAATTGGTTCCAGTACACCAGACAAGAAGAGTATAGCATAGAAAAGTGTACGTATTTGACCCATGTTTGGAGGTGGCATTCACCATGCAGGGTGCTTTGGAGTCAGGGTCTGGGGGAGGGGCATGGCTGATTTTATTAAGAGAAGCCCTTCTGCTAGGGGAACCAGTGCTACCTTCTGCCAGTGCGTACAGATGGAGTTTTTCCTTAAGGTCAGTTGATTATATTGCTAACGGATTGATTGTTGAGGGGAGCAATGGGAGAGTGAGGCTTCACAAAACTCCAAAATGGGTTGGGCCATTTTTGTGACATCAGCATCTCATTAATCAGAGCCTTGTGTTTGTGACGGAAGAAACGTCTGTTATATTGTGAGCTGCTACCACACATTCTATAACCAAGGCAACCTGCAGCGTGCCCTTGGCCTTGTGGCCGACCCTCCCTGCGGTGCCGGGGCGTTGCTTGGCGCCGGGTTCTCGGCTGATATTGGCTCGGGTATTGTAGCGGCTCGTGACCATGCCATCCTGTGCCAGGTGTGATTAGACACATCCAGTTGCCACAGGGAACCCATGCAGGTCACCCTCAAAACCCTCGCCTTCGTGCCTCAACGACTTCATTTCCTCTAACTTTCTTAGAATAGAAACATTATCGTCCACAAAATGAGGAAACCTGCCCTTGGCTTCACAACATCAGAAAAACAGACAACATTCTTTAGCATTCAGTCAGTGTAAAAGCAAAAAATAAAAAATAATAAAATAAAATCAGATGCATTCCATCATTAGGGCCTTAGTATCAGCTGTGTACAGTTAATTCTTCCATTTCTACTTCTGAATCTTCTTTACTTAATGTCTAACATAGTTTGGCAGATACTCTTTTCCAGAGGTTGTTTCAAGGCCCTCAAAAAAAAAGATGTATTTGGCGGCCATATTATGTGTCAGTCCCTCATCTGTATGTATACTCATCTCTAATGCTTGGTATAGGGCAGGGCTGAATCTGCCTTGCCATCATGTACGTGTGTGTACATACCCAGTGAGTTGGTCACAAGACCAATATAATTAGAAGTTAGGTGACTCACATAGTCGGATGTTGCTAAACCAAATGGCTTCCATCCTTGGCAAGCCCAGACTTCTTAAAGAGGCGTGAATAGCTGTGACTATGACATCACACGTTGCGATGCAGAATTGGGGTGGCCAGTGTTCATGTGGCGAACAGACAAGATCAGCTCGGAAAGATGTTCAGCTTACCGCCTTAATAGTTTCAAGAACAGAAAAAAGAACAGAAATCCTTTATAAATCAATGGGAGAGGGAAAAAACTGCCAACCAAACTGTCCCCAGGCTATGGGAGTCCAGAGCAAATAAACATGCAGAAAGCCCACAGCAGCCATGCAGAAAGAGGCTCTCTCTAGGCCTAGAAGCAGGGACCTTTTATGAAGCCCAGTGATTAGGTAGTGGGTAGCAGGCTAGCAGCTGGGCTGCTAATTACAATGAGCCTCAGCTGCCACCCTGCCTATTAGTACAGCCAGTGCTGCCCCCTGGTGGACAGTGTACCATGGCCCTTCCTGGCACCACACACTCTCCCCCTTAGCCTTGAGTCACCAGTGCTCCCTGGGTTCCTGGCCAGGTGGAAACAGCTGGCTGCCCGGTGGAGGCCCGTCATGGCGGCCCAAAGCGGTACCAGGAGAGGGGACCTCCACTGGACTCCAGCAGCCCTCTGGGCAGGGCGGAGGAGCAGTGGTCTCTGGCAGGGCAAAGGCTCCCACACCATTCACACCATAAGGACCCGTCCAGCTCACCCTAGACCTCTTCATCATCCGAATCATTGACAGCCCAGAGCCGGGGTTCCATTTGGTCTTCGGCGTACCGCACATGGCCCAGGCAGGGATGGAGGTCCACCGCGGGCCACCCATCCAAATCCCTGCTGGGGTTGGGGAGCTCGCCGCAGCTAGACGTGTGAGGTCAGTCTAGGCCAGTGGGCAGGCTTCTGCATCTGTTACAGGGCTGACTGGGAGGAGTGCTGGCAGGGAGGGAATCTCCTGGGCTTGCTGTGGGTGTGGTGCCTTGGGTGCGGCATGGTTCTCAGAAAAGGAAAACAAAAAAACAAAAGTGGCCGAGGAGGGGGAGAATGTGCCGGTCCGCCATGCCTGTGCCTGCATTCTCCACCACTGTGATGCGGCACTGGGGCTGGCCACCAAGGCCTGGCCCTTGGGTCCAGTGTTTAGGCAGTGGTTAGAAACTGGGATTGTGCCACCCTGCCTTTCAGTAGGGCCAGTGCTGCCCCCTGGTGGACAGTGCACTGGCCGGATGCTAGATGATATGTATAAAACAAGGGCCTCACATGACCAGTGTGACAAACAGAAACAGTGGACGAGAAAAGATTACATATGAAAGTGAGACCCTTGTCCTATCTAAACAGGTGATGAGGTTAGCAAATGGCAGCCCTGAAACCTGCAGGCGATTGATGGGAAGTTCTCCCTCTCTGGGGCCAGGGGTGGGGAGTCACACCAAAGATTCCAGTTCTGTTCTTTTTTTTTTCATTAAGAAAGTCTCTGTTGCTATGGTGGATTTAATGAGTGACTGGTGTTTGCTATTTTTACTTTTTAGCCTTTTGATCCAGCAGACCCAGGCATTATTTTTGTCATAATAACAGATTTAGTGTTGTAAATGGACTGCCATTTTTTTAAATGCATAACCTCACTATTATGTTTTTTTCATCATCTTTATTTTTATTAAGTGTCATTTTGATATTATTTGTATAAGCCGGAGTAAAATCGAATTCCTGGTTTGAGTTTGAGTGACTGGGGAAAAATTGGGTTGGCCAGTTAAAAGCTATTTCGTTACGACATTTTTCTGCTGGGTAGTGCGTTGAAAGGCTGGAAGTTGGAGAGTAAATTCTTTGTAATCTTTGTTCGGAGGAGTTCATTAAAGTGGAGGTAGAGAGGGGTCGCCTCGCTCATCCAGCTCTAGAGAGGGGAAGCTAATGCGTTGATAGCCGGGGGTACCTGCATTCCTAAAAGCCGGCCTGAGAAGCTCATGAATCGCGGGCTTTGTGTTAGAGCTCAGTCCTCCGGGCGAAGCCCCACTGCGTTTCTGCTGCGTGGCTGGAGGTACGCGGTGTCTCGTTAATATTAGCGCTTGTATACGCTATGACAATGAAAATGAGGAAATCCATAATTCAATGGTTAAAGAGTTCAGAGTGTTTTAATTCATAATGAGCTACGGGTGCGTTTGTGTTACTGAAGAGGAGGCATGTTGTTTAGCCCCCCTAAGGTATCATAAGGTCAGGTTGTGTTGTGTTTTCTCCTCCAACCGTGTTTACATATTAAGTTTTATTTCACAATGGGGTTTGTGTAACGCTGATAGGCTGGGTTTGCATTGTGGAAAACCCCTCTTCAACAACACAAGCGTATTAGGCTATAAATTATGTTCACTTGGTGCTAAAACTTAGGCAGTTTTCTTTTAAACGTTGGATGTATCGCGTTACACAAAGAGTGGAGGGCTGTTAACAGTACGCTGTCATTTAGGATAAGTGCTGATCTCCCGTAACGCTCAGAAGAATGAGTATGGCCTGGGTAAATGAGAGGGAAAGGGGATTACTGAGCCGCGAAGCCCGGATCTCCGTATCCCTCGCTGGGAAACCGATACACCGTCTGCGCAGGTGCGCCCACAACATTAAAGCGCCGTCTGGATTTGCGTCTCATGCCAACACAGCCTCTCAGGTAGGCTAATATTGCCGAGGGTGCCCTGGATCACAAAGCTTGTTTTTTGTCTTGGTTCTGAGAAGTAATTACAGTCTGAAGTGGGTCACATGCACCTGGCCAGCGCTAAAGAGCTGTGTAGTTCAGCTGACTGCAGCCAGAGCAGCGTGGCCTGGTCTCCGCAGCTGTGTTTACGCGCGCAGCGGTGTCATTAAAAGCGGCGACCGACTCGCCCCTTTGAATCTCCGAGCGCATTCCTGCGTGGATCTGCGCCTACGAACTAATGCGGGGACCGAGGCCATCAACCCGAGTGCAAAGACACAAACGTAAGAACCGGGGTGAACGGTGAAACAGTTGTTTAATTAACGAAAATAAGCGCGGGTATTAATAAAATAAAAAAGAAGGCGGTTCAAGGGAAACTAAAAGAGCTGAAACTTGAGAAACAAATGACAAAAGCCGCTAGCAACCAAACACAAGGCGGGAGACTCTGGGACTGAGTAACTAAGGAGAGAACAGGGCCAACTTAAAGACGCAGCCAAATGAGGCACAGGTGAGAACAGCAACTACATCACTGACAGGTGCGGAATTAGTCCTATACCGCCTTCTGGCGTCGGGCGGGAACGATGGACACAAACTCGGAACCCGGAGCGAGCAGAACCGTTTTAAAAGTACAGGTTTGGTGAGGCTGTGGTTAAAGCAGCAATCCAGCGCTGAGCAGGAGCTGAAGTTCGTCGCGTTGGTTTTGCCGGTGGCGTGACCTGACCCCTGTCTTTGGGTGGGGAGAGATTTCGTTTCCTGAGCGTCAGCAAAGCGGCACAGTGGCAGCTGATCGCACGCAGCCAGGGCTGCTCAGATAAGGACAGGGCTGTGCAGAAAGCAGACTGGCCTCTGTTATGTTGGCCTCTGTAGAACTGTAGCCAATGAATTAGTCAGAGGATGCTGAGCTTCAGAAATGGGGGAAGTAATTCCATTTGATTAACTTCTTTGCAAAACCTCCATCCCATTAGGAATAATTGGCTGTACTACACCCTTTTCATGGGGCCACCAGAGATTTTGGGCCCCATGAAAAGGTCTCTTATTGGGCCCCACCACCCCATAAAAATCAATATAGTTATATTTTTTGAAGGGCCATTGGAATCTTCCTGACCCCCTACTCCTGGCAGCCAAACCAGACTATTCTCCACACCACCAGCCACACACACACACACACACACTCACGCGCACACAAACACAGTTGGACCTGAGACCATTTCCAGGAAAGCAGAATCTCTCACAGCAGCTGGAAACTGACAACAGCTGGTCATCTTGACGAGCCTGGAAAGTGTTCAGGGGGGCGGGGTTAAACCGCAGTAACCAGTGGAAACTTAGCATGCTTTAGTGCACCGTTGTCCAGAGCACACCTCACCTGGCGTCCTGGGTGTGACTAATTGCCGATGTTAGGGTGAGACCCTGTGGCGGTTTGCGGACCGCAGGATGGCTGTACTCAGGACACACACTTCTACGGACTGGGCTGCTTGAAATCCCTGCAAATGGCCTGGGCTTATTCAGGGGTGCATTTGCGTTCGCAAGCTTTTATACACAGTAATCTGTCCAGTTCCAATAGGGAACATATGTAATCTATAATATTTGATTCAACATTTTGCTGTGTACGAAACTCCCAACAATCATGAATACATTTGAGGCTAGAACAGCAAACCTTTGACTCTTTTTTCCTATGCAACAGTAATATGTTGTTTTGTTTTTGGGCACGGTTGCCCTTGTGACGGTCGTGATGCCTGTAGTGCTGTGACTCTTCTGTGACATACTCTGCTCTAACGCCCTGTTTCCCTCTGCAGGGAACACCGTCAGCAACCTTATCATGATCCTACCTCCCATCTACGGTGCCGTCCAGACCCTCAAAGATGGCCTGGAAATCCGCTACGTATTCGCTTTCTTAGGACTCGCCGGTAAGGGCTACAAAAGCATGCTGGCTGGGTGTTTATATGGGTGTGTATTCTTTTCTTGGTATGCAAATGGCTGTGTAAAGGTGTGTCTAAAGGTATGTGTATATGGGTGTGTATTCAGTTCTTGTGCACTGTGTAAAGGTGTATGTATGTACAGGTGTGTATTCTGTTATTGGTGTATAACTGGGTGTGTAAAGGTGTGTATACAGGTGTGTGTGTATGGGTGTGTATTCTTCTCTTGGTGTGTAAATGGCTGTGTAAAGGTGTGTGTGTGTATACAGGTGTGTGTTCTGTGCTTAGTTCTGCATGCCCAGATGAGCAGGCCTGATTGTAGTGCACTGTGTGTTGAGTAATCAGTGTTCCCCAGATAGGACTCAATGTGGTGTTCATTTTATTGCTGTACCCCAGGGTTAGGCATCGATACAGTAAACTGTTCATTTCATTGCCCTACAGATATTGTAGTGACTTGATACTGTAACGTTCAAGCGTTAAACTAAACCGTTCATGTTCTTTTCCTAAACACTAGAAATATGCAGTGTTATGCCATTAGGGTATCCGTATAAAAGTGAAGTCAAACTGTTTTATTGGAAGTTTTATTTTATTGGAGAGATCACTCTTCGGGAATTTAGGTCTTCTTGTTGAAAACTGACTCCCTTTCTCGGTGCCTCATGAACTGAAAACGAGAAAGGAAGGCACCCCATTCATACTCTGTCTGTGTAAATAATGACATAATGATGTGTAATTGTGTGAAGCACTGCCAAGGTGGCGGCATCACAACACCCAACGGGCCCGACCTGGAGCTGCAGCGTCGGGCCCCAATGCCAGGGCGTGGCTTTGCAAATAGTTTTTCTCAGGATCTCTTCCCCGGTTTCTCCATGGTTACGTGTTGCTCGTGGGAGATAAGGATCGCGTGTGGAAATGTATTTGGGTCGCTGAGTCAGGAGGGCTGGTTTTGATTTGTCTTTTTCTCTTTTCTTTTTTTTGTGTGTGCTTTCAGCTGTGGGGGTTGGGTCCTGGTGCTTCCACATGACTCTCCAGTACGAGATGCAGGTTGGTCGCGTTCCCTCGCGTCTGAGACTAACAAAGGAAGGCAGGTCGTGCTCGGAAGTTTGGCTGTCACGGATCTTCATTAAAATGCAGGATTTATTCGTAATGTCACAGCTTTTCCGTTTAAAAGGGCAACTCGCTCTCAGAAGGCTGATTACCTCTCTGCACACATTGCAGAACACTTGAAAGTCAAACAGGTCTTGATTTCCTCTTTATGCCTTTGCAGAAAGCAATCGCATTGATATTCGTAAAGGGGACTAGGGGTTTATGCATTGAGTGGACTGAATTAATTCCCCAGCCTATAAGCATTTGATTGTTTAAGTGTGCTTAAAATGTTTAAGAGCATGGCTCGGGAAATGAAGATGAGGTTCAATCCATTTTGAGCGTATAGGAACGGTGTGATATTTCTTTTACCACTTGGGAGATGAGCCACATCTAATTAGCACCTGATAGTTGTAACTGAAATCCAGGAAGTGGATGAAGGGCAGTCACACCTTCAGGAGTCAAGAGTGACTTCTGGCCGATGACTGGCTGGTGTTCAGTGTACGTGGCCTGGGTGAAACTTTCCCTTACAAATCACCACAGGAATCTGAGACGATGAATGTAAAAATACCCCAAAATTGACACTGAATTTTATTCAGTCTTTTTAATTGTATTAGTTTTATAAGTACATTTATTTGTCATTTTCTTTGGAAACTGTTTAGAGATCTTTTCTGCAGTCTTTGAGTGCTTTTCTATAATTAATGTAATCGATGAGAACAGACTAACGGGTCTGGTTGATCAGATATTCTGTCAGGCCCCCCGGTCAGAGATTGACATGTCGATGTGCTCCCCCCCCCCTTCTCTTCTGTTGCTCTTAGTTACTGGACGAGCTGCCGATGATCTACAGCTGCTGTGTCTTTGTGTACTGCCTGTAAGTGCTCTCTGTCCCCCACACAATCTCTCCACATCCCTCAGCCCGGCCAGCCAAAGATATTATTCATGCATTTATTTATTTACTTATACAACTGCTTACATGTTGTGTACTGTGTACTCTGGGGTGAGCAATATGGATGAATTACCACTGTGTGTGTGTATGCATGTGTGTGCGAGCATAATGCTACACACATAATAAATGTTATGAGTTTTAACTCTGTTTGACATGTTTACCAAATCACAATATTATGAGGATTTACTTGGCCCCATTACAGGCTATCTTAGACCCTTGTGTGAGGAGTTAACCGTCATTTAAGTGAGCGTCTGCGGTCATAGAATGGTCATTTTAGGGAATGTTGCGATGAGTCTGGTAACCCCGGGTTTCCTGCCGCTGTTTTGATGAGCTCCTCTAGGACAGTACGCTGGGTGCACAGAGCGTGCGGTCTGCGGTGCTTGCTGAGTCACCAGCTGAGAAAGATGCCTCGCGCCCAGTTTGTTTTTGTTGGTTTAATTGGCTTAACCGCGCCACTACCCACGCGCACGTCTCAGTGCCCAAAGGAAATAGGCGTCACCGGAAGGCGTGTATTTCCGGAAACATCATTTTGCTTGAGTAAACTACCATGCGCAGTTGTTTTCAATAGTTGTTTGGATATGTTTTCAACTGCAGTGACCGGGGATGAAAAATGAGTTGAAAACAACACATACGTATCCAGACTCAGATAAACCATCACTGTTTCTGTATGACAGTTTTTCTCGGGTTAATCGCTCAGTCGCAGTGATGTTGGTAGAGAAAGTCGGCTTAACTTCTCCGGTAATGTAAAAAAAACTGCTCCGGCGTTTGGCCAGCAAACTCCCGACGACCGGCTCGCTTAGCTGTTTCTACAGTGCCCGGCTGTACCTGTCTTATCGTTCTCTACCGGGGGTATTTGAGGGCAGTCAGTGAAGCGTTTCTATAGGTCTTCCGCGGGGCTAATACGCCGTAAAAAGGAGGGCGTACATTTCTCTCACGGGCTCGGAGTGGTCCAGTGTAGCCCCGTCTTGCCGGATCGAACCTACCGATACTGCCTGCGTCGCCACAGATAGCAGTTTAACCTCCCCTCGGGATATCTTTGTACAGATTTAGCTGAAAATGGAATGGTGATGAATTGTTTATGAGTGCTTAATTTTCATACAATTTTGTTGCAGATATGAATGTTTCAAACAAGAAAACACGGTCAATTATTTTCCCATAGTCATCTTATTGATCTTCAGTGTTGCCGTCACTGTAGTAAGTGAATTTTTTTCCTGTTACATTTCATAAGTGTGGTTTTAGGGAGGGTTGATAAAAACAAATAAAATGCCTCCAAAATGCCTGAGTTTCTGCTCTGTTGTTCCATTATGATTATGAAACACTGCTGCCGATGGGAGATTGACAAAAAATAGTTAATACTTTATTAAATTAAACCATTAAGATTCCAGTTTTTCTTCATTTTTTTGAACAGACACGATTTCTCTGCCTTACATTATATGTTTATACAGAAAATATATGGAAAAGTCCTTTTGCGTATACAGGTGTAATGAAACTCCAAGCTTCTGCCACTCGTATGTGTTTATTGTGGTTTTAGAAAATATGCTTTCCCAGGTGCTGTTATATGTGCGTATAGAATGTTCAAAGGAAGGGTCCTTTGCTGATTATCTAAAATTGTTGTTTGGAATATTTGCAGGTGTATTTACAGTGGAAGGAGCCGGTGTTCCATCAGGTCAGTAGTGTTCCCAGAATGCAGTTTTTACCCATCTTCTCTGTGCTTAAAATCAATGTTCCGTTGGTTCTCTGAGCCCAAGCTGATGTAGAGGCAGAACAGAGAAAGTTTAAACCAGCTAGGCCTTATTATCACCTGAAATAAAATCATTTCAGCATTACTGAATTATGTGAACACTTACACCAAAGAAATCAGTATCTATTTTTTTTGTGACAGTACCCACTGTGAAATATAAAAAAATATAAATCTTGATTCACTTCAATCAGTGCTACTCTCCTGAAACATAAAAACAGGCCAGTAATCTTCTAAGGTTCATCAGCCCATCTGAAAAATCAAATATTCTGCTTGGTTGCCTTAGAAACTCCACGCATGCCAAAGTGAAACTTTTTAAAAAACTTTTTTTCTATTGATTACATTCTTGTCTCTTGTTCTAATGAAATGTGGGGCGGGAGTGTTCCTCGGTGCGGCCGGCACGCTTCCCTCAGAGTGTCGCGTGGCAGCTGTGTTCCCGTCGGGGCTGCGTGCGCGTTGTCGGGTGCGGTCGCGTTGCTTTTGCTGCGGCGGTGGTCCAGATAGCGTTTTTTCCAGGAAAAGACCCCCCCCCCCCCCCCCCCCTCCCCCGGGTCTGCCTGGGCCCTATGACGTCCTCGCACATCTGTTTCCCATCACGGCCGGCTGTGACTCAAGTTTCTCCCCAGCTTTCGCGAGAGCCAGGGGTTCACGAAGCTCGGGGCATCTCTCTCGCTGGTAACATTTTACCGCGGTCTCCTTTCTCCTGTTAGCCTAACTATTTAAAAAAAAAACGAATAGTAAAACTGCTCAGGAGTGCACACAGCATTTGGAATCGTGACCAAGTAGACACTTACCCTGCATCTGTTCTTTTTCATGCCCACCCCCAGTCTCCTAGCATATTTAAAATGAATTCAAAACAACATTTCACATATAACCTGCTTTTAATGTTCCTCTACATAATGGAAAATGTTTAGAATGAAGTTTTGTGACAAGTGATCACTTGTGTGTGTGTGTATAAAATGGTATCTACCCAAGTGATGAATGCCTCAGTATGGCTGGTTCAGAATAGGGCCTCCCTTGAGTTGACTCGCATGGAGTGGAGTTGTTCAGTCATGCTAATAGGAGTAACCCAGGCAAAGGATGGGTGGGTGGAGTACAGAGGAGAGGAGCTGAGAGAGAGAGAACGAGAGAAATATGTAGCACCTCACCACTCATTAATTCTTACTATTTACTTATTAACACACCCCTATTAACCCGTATAAATTTCCTAAATTGTTGGAAAGAACTACGGGCCCCACGCCACCGGGTCTACAACGCAAGAGTGTACAACGCAGTGACCAATAAGAGTGTGGGTTTCTCCCGGGAGCCAGATTCTGAATCGGTTTGTTATGGTATGCATTAGTAGTAACGCGCGTGTACAACCATGTCCTGGCCGGCGCCACCCTGGTGCCTGTGTGTTTTAAAAAAACGGGACTCGTGATTGTTTTATCACTGTTAGAAGCTGTTTATTCTTGCAGATAGGAACAATTTAAAAGCTTTTATTTACAGCATAGTGTTGCCTGCGTGTTAGATTTGTTTTTAACTCGCTGCTGTTGAACAATAAGCGTACGCCATTGTGAATTTGCTTTGCTCTTAATCCATGTTAAAAATTAGTGCTGTTTTATTCTGCGGCTGAAGGCTAAATTTAATTTGAAACCGAGAAGTTCAAAATGCCTAGCCAAGTTACCCACAGGGGCCGATTCCTCTAATTGTTTTCGAAGAACGCTGAATGACGGCACTGTAGATTTATGGATGAATGTTCCGGATAAGAACGGAGTGGCTCGGGGATACAGTGTCGCTATTGTTTACCGCCCGTCTGAGGCCGTGCTGTTTGTGTGGCGGGCCTGTTGAGTCAGTTTGAGACACAGCTCCCTTTCTTTGTTGTGGGGTTGTGCCATCGCAGCGGCTGGTAGATTGGTTTCACGTGTTGCTTGAAACATGACCGAGCAGTCCGACCGGAGATGCTCAGAGGTGTTTCCAGTTCAACAGCAAGGACCGTTTGCGAATTGAATTGTTGAGTTATAAACCTTTGATTCGTGTGCGTTCGTTTCAATACTGACGTGGCGCCCCCTAGTGTCTGGACATTTGTAAACACTGTCCGGGTCGTGCAGTTCACGCCCGTACGATCGAACAGGTTAAACGCTGTACATTACAGCACCGTTGAAAACAGGAAACAAGGAGCAAATCCCCCAATTGTGGGGATGCTCCACATCTATGTTTCGCATTTCCTTCCATGACACCTGTTACATCCCCCCATTTACACCGTTCAATGCCGTTTAAACGCAAAGTGCCTGTGACTGTGTGGCATCGTTGTGTGCAGGAGAGCGTCTCCTGAACGCGTCGTGTAGTGACATCACGTGCTGCGCGCGAGCGCCGCTCGTCAGGCTCACGGTTCGGACAGCCGACCGAAACCGCGACCCGCTCGCCGGCGTAAGGACGTCCCCCGCCCCGGCAGCGAACGCCATGCGCCTGCGCCCGCGATCCCCAACAGCTGCGTCCCCTCTACACATCTGCAGCTGAGCACGATTTAAATACAGCACTGCCTCGAAACGGCGCGTTTTTTGTCCGCATTTACATTTAAACACGGGGATTATAGAAATAAAAAAAACCCGGAAACATACCCGCACTCTTTATCTTAATTAACGCAGTGCAGTCATGCAGTGGAGGCTGTAAGCGTCGCTCCCTTGTTTGCAGCAGTTGGTATTGGTTTGAGCGCAAAGCCGTTCGAAAGGTGAGGCTCAGTGGAGGGCTAAATTGCATTTGTAAGTGCAGCATCAATACCCTGACTGCGCCAGATGAAGCCAGTGCCCAAGAAATCAGAATCATCTGAGCATAAAGAAATTGGGGGGAAAAAAATCCACAAAGACAGTTTGATAAATTGCTAATAATGAGAAAGCGATGATAAACTGGGCCTGTCGATTTTGGCATGCCTGACTTGTCCTCACAAAACCAAAAAGGAAAAAAGTATTATATAAACATTTGGACAGGGGAGTTTTGCGTTATTCTGTTTTTCCTGTTTCCTTTCCTCTAGGTGATGTATGGAATACTGGTCGGGTGTTTAGTGCTGCGGTCTGTGTTCATTGTTACGTGGTAAGTATCTCTGTGTTAGCGGTACCGCCATCTTCATAATGTTTATCCCCCCCAGTTCCGTCGACTGTAAAGTGTGCTGAAATGGGTCCGAGTGCTCTGTTGAGAACCAGCTCTGTTATCATTTGCTTGCAGGGTGTATCCATGGCTCCGCCCCCTCTCCTACACCTCCCTAAGCGTGTTCATGATCGGCTTCCTGCTGTGGAACATCGACAATCATCTCTGTGACACGTTGAGGTAAAATGTCCAATCGGGCGATTCCCACGAGAGTGTTAAAGTAAATACTGCGTTTGTAGATTTGGGCTGCTGGGTGGCCCGTCTGTTCAAGCATCGTTCTTTTGATTGGACGGTCCCGCGCAGTATGGTATCAAATCTGGACACAATGCTAATGCTCACTGTGGCTAGCAGCCCCACAGGGCCATGCACGGTAGAGTGTAGCATCAGCAAGCGACAGGAGGGTTTCAGTCCACAGGATGATGGGGTCTCTTTGCGCCAAACCGTTGAAGCCACACATGAGCGGTCTTCCTCCGCCCCACGTCCGTGCGAGCTCGACTTGCGTGTGATGAGACGTGGCGGCTGACATCGCGTTCTTCGATGAAAAGCCGGCTTGTCTTTCACTCGCTTGAATCTGCAGCAGAGTCCTACTCAGCGAGCTCGATCGGGCATTCAGAACTGGCGAGAAAAGGGGGGAAAGTCACATACAGGTCTTGACCAGCCCTGGGTAAAATACGTAATTGTTTTGGATTCAAATACTTTTCTGCGCTTTACTGATCTTGTCTGGTGTATTGGAACCAATTAAATACTCTCAAAAAGTGCAAGCCCCGCCTTCTGGTCATATGGGCAGGCTCAATTACACCAGGCAAGATCAACAGAGCACAGAAAAGTATTTGAAATCAAAACAAATACGTATTTGACCCATGTCTGGTCTTGACTCAATCCAGGCACAACTCTGTGTATGACGGGGTCCCTATTTGAAACTCTGGAAGCTCTTGCTGTTAGTTCTGGGTGCTGACATTGTCACTCGTATTGGACAGTAGCACCCTCCGCTCCACTGTATTGTCTTCAGTTGTAGCATTGCATTTCAGCATGTTACAGCCAGCAGCGCTGTTGGATTTGCTAGTTCAAATCCACAGTGGCACTTCACCTGAATTGTTTTGTTCTGTGTCTCTCTTTTTGTAAGTGTGTCCAGCTGTTTTCGGTGAATAACAGATGAATGTGTCTGTGCAACAGGTGATAAATCCTGTGTAACCCCCCCATCTCTTAGGAGTGCCAGGCAGAGACTGCCCCCTGTTGTCGGGGCAGTCACACAGCTGCATGCCTGGTGGCACATTCTGACAGGGCTGGGATCCTACCTGCACATCCTCTTCAGGTGAGGAGCGGACAGTGAGACACACTGACACTCTAGCCTGACAAACACTGATAGCGTGTGACGGCTTATGCCTTAAATTAGCCCAATGCTACGGTGCATGTGTAAAGTTACTTACAATGTAGAGTGTAAGTTAATGTGGCCAAGAGCAGTGTAGTGTAATGGGTAAGGCGCTCGTCTTGTAACCTAAAGGTCACTGGTTCGATTCCCAGATAGAACACTGCCGTTGTACCCTTGAACGAGGTACTTAACCTGCATTGCTTCAGCATATATCCAGCTGTGTAAATGGATAAGAGCGTCTGCTAAATGCCTGTAATGTAATGAGCATCTGTAACGTAATGAAATGTGAAGCTTGCACAGCTGTTCAGGTAGGACTGTGGCCCTTCTGTGAGAATGGAAAGTTAATTCTGATGTGGCGTGGCGAACATTGAGCGCATGTGCCTAACCGCAATGTCCTGTGCCCCTGTCCACAGTCTCCAGACGAGGACTACCTACCTCAAACACAGGCCGACAGTGACGGTGAGCAGGCTTCGCTTTTGTTTTTACATTTCTGAAAACCAGGAAGTGGTGGTTGGATTTTTGTACGGTAGTTTGTACCCCCGTGGAGCTGAGAGCCTGAGGGGGCTCAGTGAATGTGATGTAATTATCTGTGAATGAGATGTGATGTGAATGTGATGATCTGGAGATGAGATGTGAGAATCACTGAATGTGATGTAATTATCTGCGAATGATTGTGATATGAATGTGATGATCTGTAGATGAGATGAGAGTGTCAGTCAGTGTGATGTAATGATATGTGTATGTGGTGTTTGCTTTTGCAGTTTCTCTGTGGGGTGTGGCCTGTCATCCGTGTAGCCTCCCAGAAGACCACGTGAGCGGGCGGCGGGGGAGGAGGGGGGCCCGTGTGGAGGGCACGGCCGCCGTCGCTCCAGTAACGACCCGCCGGGCCGGACGGGGGGAGCGGGCCGGTCTCCCCCACCCCGGCTGCTTTGGATTCGGACTGGAGGCCCCAGGGACGCTCCCATATTAGCCGAGCGTAGCGTTTAGCCGACTGCGGATAACGGGGAGCACAGTGGTTTTCCAGGGTCAGGATCCGTTGGGAACCTGCGCTCTAAAAACCAGAGATGTCCTCCATCTTTAGTCATGCGCTCGCAGCAAGCCTGGTGTTGTGTGCATGTGTGCGTGTTTGTGTGTGTGTGTGTGTGTGTGTGTGTGTGTAGGCCTAACACTACATTCAAACCACCCTGTTTTCTTGTTTACATCACCCCCGCCTCATCCCTCCAAATTCTGCGTGTGGTCTTAAATCGATTCGTGATCCTGTCGTACAAAAACCCGGTGCCCCCCGAGGGACCGATGTTCCCGTTCACTGCATGTGTGTAAGATCACATTTCATTTTCTCGATCATTCCTCCCGCCCTCCCCCCCCCCCACCCCGCAGCAGAACACGCACACGGGAACATTCGGGGGGGTTTTAGTTGTTGTGCTAGTGAAAAGTGGACTTTAGAGCCAGCTTGCTATTGGTAGCCTGCGTGTTTAGCATCAAGACCACGGAACACTATGCAAGTAAAACAGTAGTTAGTGATGTAATTTGATATGTTTTAACAGGGGATATTAAAAGCGAATGAGGTATTTGGCATCAAGCGCTTATACCTGGGGTCAGTAGTGTGACGGACATCCCCGTACTTGCCGTGATTTGGGCAAAACTGGACATCTTGACAGCTTTGGAATGTTTAAACCTGGGCTGACAAGCTCTTTTATTTTTTTTTCTCTGATGTAGTCAATGTTGATGGAATTTGAGAATGAAAAGCAAAATTGAGCGCGTAAATGAAAGGAACACATTTACTCCAGATACCAGCATGCCTTGCTGCGTGACTGAAAGTGTGTAGTCGGTCAGTGAATTATCGCTGTCCTAGTGGTTGCTACTCACACTAATTAATTCTCTAAGTGGAAGCACTGGTTGTATTTTGTGCTGGTCACAAAATAACTAAATGGAACATTTGCGCTTGTGGTTAAGGGATTTTTTGTGTGTGTGTGTGCCATTTCATATTTGTCTTAATCACTGCAATGCAAAAGGGGTCCTGCTTGCCTGTATAAGTTCAAGGACATTCAACGGCTCTTTTTGGACCACTTGTCAGCTGCTCATATTGGGGAATATGAAGCAAGTCGTACCACACTACGACTGGTAGAGGTTTAGTTGTTCACCAGGAAGGTGGGATGTTCAGGGGCCATAATGCTACGAAGTTCTCTATTGTTCCTTTAGTCAACAGTTGTGAAGTCATTTAGAAAGAAGTTTTGCTTGAAGTGATTTTGGAGGGCCTAACTTGCAACATTGCTAACATTGCAACATTGCTAACCAATACAAAAGTATTATAGACTGTAGCAGATGAGTTGATGTATGCTACATACATTTAAGCTGTTGCAATCTAGGAGTTCAAATTTGAGGTTTTGATTTAATTAGCTGTTTTTTTTTTTTTTTTAGCAGATCCAAACATTTCATTGTAGGTTCTTAATGAAGGCATGTTTTAATTTATTCCACTGACACTGTGTCAGATAATCTAATGCTAAATTAATCTTTTATTGGCTTGATTTGTGTTGCCAGAATCGTGTTATTTCAACGAAAATTATTCATACTATAATGTTGCTGTTTCAGTTGTAATTTCCGTTGCCTTTTTATAGAACAAAACTCTGGAAGTTGTCGTGGGTTTCCCTGTTTTCCTTGCGTATTGTAATGATTCTGCACGTGGTGCAGCGCTTGGCGTGTAACACACTCTTGTGTTTAAAGGTGGCCCGTACACCATTAGCAGGTATCCACCCGAACTGCCACGCAGCTCCCCATTCCCTCTGAAGTCCGTTACCCTTCGCCCCCATTGGTCCCCTGAGGCCTGTTTATTCTGGGATGTAATGAAATAACCGCAGAAAATCGTTTTTTTGTTTCTTAACGCGACGGATACGCATCTTTCCCGCTGACGCTATAGCCGAATGCTCGTTGACTGTAAGGTTGTATATGCGCACGAGTAGGCTATCTTGATTTGTGTGCGTGACCCGGCTGTCAACTGACCATTTGAAAACGACGCATCTTTACATTTGAACGGACTCTTCCCTCAGTGTCTGGGGGAGAAAATGGTGTCGTACATTTGTCTCTGGCTTCGGTGTCTGCTGTAGCACTCCCAAACCATTTTATTCAGAGAAACTCACTCGCGTTTTTCATCACGTTTTCTCTAAATTCTCCTAATTTTAGTTTTCACGCTGAACCCAGCCTGTTTAAAGAGCAGCTATAGTGTGTGGTACTGTAGGGGTCCATTCCATTTCAATTACATCATTTCAAGAAACGCATTTGAATTCGATTTGTGAATCGAAAAGTTCAAGTGGGGATTTTTCAGTCTTGAATTGTTTGGTACTGCAGGAGTCCATTCCATTTCAATTACATCATTTCAAGAAACGCATTTAAATTCGAAAATGTCAGATGGAGATTTTTCAGCCTGACCTTCTTAAATGAGATTAAGGTAAAGAACTGAATCGTCCACTCTGAGAAATGCCCCGGCTGGTGCCTTTCCTACCCCTGAGGGGTAAAGTGACGGAGTAGCCTACTAGCCTACTCTTACCGTGAGGTCCCCTCAGTCAGCTTGAGTCACGGAGGGGGCAGTGCAGTTTCTCGAGCTGTAGGCTGCTGTCAGAAACCTGCTCGTATCATTTACCCCCCCCCCCCCCCCCCCCCCCCCCCCGGGGTAAATGATACGAGCTGAATCTTTTACCGGACTCTTCCGGAAAACCCCAAGTACCGTCGTTTATTCAGACTGAGCTGGGTTCAGCAAGACAGTGCAAACCAGTACCTTCTAAAAAATGTGTTGGGGAAAAGCACAAGCCCTGTGGACAGGATGTAATTTGCTGTTTCCATACGAGTGCACAACAAGGTTAACGATGACTTGGAACAACTAAGGATGTTTTTTTATTTTATTTAATTTTACATTTGGGGAAATGGGTTAAATCGATAGATTAGTGGGGAAATATTAAATGAGAAAATTTCAAATGATCAGCTGGATGTGTTTGTAGCCTAATTTCATTTGAGGCCGTGGTGGAAATCGCCGTCGCTGCGCAACAGCATTGGTGTGCTGATAACTTTTGTATCTGAACCCTCGATTCTGAAGGACATGCATTAGTACAAGGATCAAATGAAGACGATACTCTGTCATTTACCATCAGTGGCGCGCCCCTCCTCTATTGCGACGAAAGTTTTTCATATAATCGCTCATTTCGGAGGAAAGCGTTTTGTGCCTTTGATTTGTCATTAATGTTGCCTTGGTCTTTGATATCGAATATTCTTCAGGAAGTAGCTGTTTTTCAGCATCACAGCCGCTTTAAAGATCCCTCTGGGAGCGTATCGGAACATTCTGAAAGCGCGCTGATACCGTTGTCTTGCTTATAAAGTTTTAACTTCAGGTGAATTACTGCGGGTTCTTCCATCTCTAATTTGAATCATATTCCGCAGCGCTTAGCCTCCTATTCGTTTGTTATGTGTCTGAACTAATGTTCATGTTTGCCATTGATCATGATTGATACATTATTCTGACGAACTGGAGTCAGCATCTCACTAGCAAAAGATTCTCTTCATGCCAAGGTACTGACAAGTGTTGTTTTTACAGCCATGTCTTTTGTAAAGATGTGTGTTAGATTGACATGCTTTGTGTTGTGTAAACGTATCCTTTTTAAACGTTTTTAAATTAACGTTGTATGGCTGTATTAACTGCGATTAACGAACTGTGGATTTCAGATTGAGGTGTAATAAAAATGACGTACCATGTTTCTGTTTTAAGTAGGCTATCATTTTTTTCCCGTAGATTTAGGCTCGAAACATAGCCTACTATACGCAAGTACGCGAACGCAGACACCTAATAAACATCCACTAGGGGGCAGTGTAGCACTCTGGTAGAAAATTGATGTCTGTGTTTGAAAAAGCCATCTTACACCAATCATCATCAGAGAGCCAAATCCATAGTATTTCTTTGGGAAGTAATTTCCCTGAAACCCTTAAATATTAAATCGGTATATGAGCCACTTTTTGCCTTTGAGCTGAGAGCTGCTTGTCTTTAGAATGTGACAGCTGTCGTGGGCTGGTGTGATATTTTGTGAGTATGAATTTGACTGAAAATATCACAGTATTATGCTCATTTAAACATCTACCTGCAAAATCACTGATGACAGACAAATTCAAACAGTTGTTTTGCAATTGGACAAAATATATTTATTTATTATTATGCATTAGAAACATGTTCCAGTACAAAGTGGTATCTTTTGTTATGTGCTAAATATTTTAATCATTCATGTTTGACAGAACTTTGTGAGCAGTCTGTTTATTTGAATATATTTTTATTTTATTTATTTTTTAACGGTGGTATACCATGAAAATGGAAATTGGCCCATGGTGAGTGACAGGTTGGTTTGGTGAAACTAAAGTCACACACACGCATGCACACACGTGCACACGTACACACACACGCACACACACACACGGACCCCCCCCCCTCCCCCACACACACCACGCACGCACACACACATGCACACACACGTCGCACACACACACACACACACACCTTCACACACACAACCCCACACGCACATGCACGCACACACACACACACATGCACACTAGCCTCCTACAGAAAACATGCTGCCATTGTTCTCATCCTGTGGCTGGGCCCCACCCTGGGCCGCAGTCGAAAATCCCCGGCTGCACTGGTGAAATTCAAAACTGCGTGATCAAAATTTTGCCTTTCACACACAATTTCTGCCAACCGAAGCATGTTAAATTGTTTTTATCTTTTTTTTTTCTTTTCTTTTTTGCTTACTTCAGGGCAGTGGTTCTCAAACACTGTGCTGGATGAACTCCTGTGTATGCTGACTTTCATTCTGACCACAACTGCTAACCCAGAATTTTAACAAGCTGTTCATTTTTCTTTGTTACAATTATCGTGTTTTGAGTGATTACATACCCTCCATTTTTCACATTGCACTGTATTGCAAACGATTACACAAAGAAAGGCAAAAACTAAAATTAACCGATTGAAAACTGGGGGGAATCAGTCGGCTTCTAATTGGTGAATGTATGGACACTCGGCCACTAAAACGAACTACTTGGTAGATAATGAAGGATTCAAAGACAAAACAAATGATAACGACCCAAAAGCCTGCATTGTGATAAGTTTGGGAGCAGGTTTGGCTCATTGTGACTGCTTTCAGGGCGTGCATTTCCACTGCAAAGAGGCGGTCGTCTGAAAATGTCGTCCCAGAAATTCCACGTGCAAATGGCAACAGCAGGAGCAGAGGAAAGCTGCCACATCCTCTGTCATCTTCAATACTGTGGCTGACTCTCTGGGTGCACATGGTGTTCAGGCTTACACTGTTGACCCAACCTCAACCTGACTACTGGCTGTTCAAGCACTGGACCCCTGTGCTGTAACTGAACAAGCCGCCTCATGCCCCATCCCATTCCAGGATTGGCCAATCAGGCCTATAATTTTGTCATCGGACTGAATTAAACTCCATTATGAATGAGTCATTGGAAATCTAGGAGGAAGCATGGCCGTGTTTGCGATATAGTCACCGTCCTGTTACAATTAGTGCTGTGAAATGTGGCATACGTGCCCCTTGCTCAGGGGGTGAATGTACCTTAGGGAAAACCCCTTATTGCAACATGACTGCAACAGTCTGTCAGTTTGGAAGGGGCGGACGCTAGCCTGGACATGCTCCAGAACTGCCACAGTCAGCTGTTGCTTCTTTCTTACTGTGGAATCTGCTGGCCAAGGTGTATTTCCCTTGGAGGGAAACTACCCCCCCCCCCACCCCCTTTAGCTTATTCATTCATCCTGGGAATTCTGAATTAGTTCAATAATTGGAAGAGAAAATATGAGTCATAGTTCTTTAGGGTTAAATGATCATTAATAACTGCATTATAGGACAATATATTGTTAAAATATTTTGAAATATTAATTGTAACACAAATACAATTTAATAGATATGATATTTTGAAGGATTTCCACATTGAGAAATTCCAGAACCAGTTACAATTAAGTATAACTGAGTTGTCGTTATACAACCATCTTGAAAGTTCATAAAAAAGGACGAGTGAGCCTTCTAAATGAATTCTTCTGCTGCGTTCTTCTGTTCTTCAGTTTACAGATGAGTAGCTTTGCAGCCATAGTTAGTTCTCTGGTCTTCATGATGGTCTATGTCTCCATCTCCACAGGTGAGAACAAGGACGAAAGGAAACACCCGGTCAACGGTTAACCCCTGTCAGTCATCAGTTGACTTATTTTTGCGTCACTGTTTTTGCACTTTTTGATCTCAAATCCAAATGCCTGAAGTACACAGCAAAAACAAATACATTTCACTCTACCGTTACCATACTTCTTGAGGGCACTATATATAATATTCCTAATAAGCATATTATAGATTTTTTTTAATGTTTATTTTATTTTAATTTAAATTTTATTTTTTTCCCATATTTTCCAAAAGGCAGGTTGTTCATGTGGATATCCTTCATTCACTGTATTTATTTGTTAAAGGGAAAAAAGAAAATCTACCTGTCACGAGTGATGTTATAAAGACAGTCACTCTGGATGTATACCGGATTTCATAAGAACTGTTTATCTGTATATTCCACTGAACTCATTGTAAAAACACACACAGCTCACAGTTTTGAAGAAATCTGTCTTCCTGTACACAGAGTGTACACCATTAAGGAAGCACGATCAAAACTGACATTTGTAAAGGAAGGATAAAGTAGTTTTCCACCTTGTTGGTGTTCAGTCAGCAAAGGCGTAAGGAGAGAGCATGAAGGCTGAAGGACTCTCAGAGGGACCTGTGGAGCAGTTCACAGATTACAGGAACACATCGCCTATCCAGACCCCCAAGCAAATGCTATTGGTGTTCACAGTGCCAGCAGGGAGCCAATAGGATGCAGCGAACAGCGCACCGCAGAGTTGACTGCATATTATAATTCATATATCCTAAACTGTTTCTGTAAACTGTACAGCTATGTTTTGTGCTGTTATAGAGTTAGCTGCATCAACAAGAAGCCTGACTATATACAGCATTAAACCTATATTGAGTCTGTTGCTATTATCAAAGATCTTGGAGTTCCTTTTGATAAAGTTCTCTCATTTAAAACACATATAAAGAATGTTTCTTGGACAGCCTTTGTCATTCAAGAAATATTGGTAAAATATGAAAAATTCTGTCACTACATGATGCAGAAAAACTAACCCACAATTTTGTGTTTTATCTACATACTGAGCCCTCCAGAATGAAAATGTCTTTGTTGCTTATTAGCTTGGTCTTAAACTCAAAATAGAGAAATCTAATTTAGATAAAAAAATCTTTATAAAACCATTTTTCTCAACAAAAAAAACTGTCACAGTTACCCCAACATTTAGTACCTTGTGCACTCTCCCTTTGCCAATGTGTATCTTTCTTTACAAAACCAACACATTTCACTCAGAATCTAAGTGCATACACAGTATGTCTTGACCAGTTTAAATGGGAACTTTTAATTGCTTAATAGGTAAGGGGATGAGACTATTGTGCCGACCTTGAATTGAAGGGGGACCCCACTCGCCAATCTGGACCTGTTCTCATTAGCTAAAGACACCCGTCAATCAAAATTAAAGCTCTCATTCCAAACTGCCACTGAAGCCTTTGAATACAATGTGAAATGATGTCATGCGTGATAGCTGGATGTAAAAATGATTTTAAATAAAAGATATTTAAAATATGCTTCTCAAAACATTTTATTTGACATAGCTCCTTCCACCAAATACAATTCAACACACATTATATAATATTAAACATTTCAGTAGAAAATAAAAAAGACATTCACAGTTCATGACACCAAGGCTCTATTTTATTTAACTGCATTGTGATTTTCATTTATTTCAGCCACCGCCAAACTCATAAAGAAGTTTACCTACAATTATTTGCTAATTTTGTCAGTGGCTTGAATAGTACAAATTCATTTAAATGGCTGCAGTTGTCTTAGTAATGAAAAATGAATGTTGACAATATCATGTGACCAATTTCAATCAGAATTTAGTTTGATATCAGGGGCTGATATCCTGATATCAAGTGAATGCCTTGTTTTCTTTGTTCAGTCACCTGATTTCCCATCAGGCCTCACTGCATTTGCCTTGCATTTAGACACAGTTTCAAAGTACCGAACCTTCTACTGTATAAAATAAAATATAGCAAAACTTAAATATAACAGCCATACCAAAAATACACATATAGAATATAAATTATTACGTTAACAAATTAAATAATATTAAGGAAACTTCACCACATTGGAGATCTCTGATCACCCACTTAATCAGACCTGCTGTTTGTACCAAAATAAAAACGAAATAAATGTAGCTTTCTCACCAGTCCACGCCTGGTCAGAGAGAGCAATTCATACGTTGTGGGAAAAAGAAAAACAAGAGTGGAAAGCTTTCATCTCTGAAGATGGGGTCAAGTGCCGGGACTGAGGGTCGTCTCTTTGGAGGAGCGAATCAGCAGTTGAAGATGGAGTTCGCCCTCGTTATTTGGATGACCTTCCGCGCACTGAGGCTGTACTCAAACCGGATTTCGTTGTGGTAGAAGTACAAATGTCCTGCAGGGGAGAACAGACAGACAAAACCAGTCATTTGCAGGGATGCGCTGTCGGAGCTGCCACTGGCTATACGTAGGTATGCACAGTTAAAAAAAAAAATTTTTTTATGGTGATGGAAATGTAGTGACTAGATTAGACAGAGCCAATGTCCAGCTTGATGTGAGAAGTTAAAGGAATATCTGACTAGTCTTCACACAATAATTTGTATTGTAGATTGAAAAACGATATGCAAGAATTGAGAATTCCCTAATTTATACACTGTATTTATTTATGAGGGACATGTACAATCAAATTACAATGCACTTACTTTTGATTGCGCAATTCTCTCATGAATAAATTAATAACGGACAGTTTTTTCTCTCTTTTTTTCCTATATACGGATTTGTGGTACAAATTATGTGGACTGTATTTGAAGTGGAGTCATTTTTAGGATTTCTAGAATCTTCCGACATGTATCCCCCGTGGTTTCACTGCTCTCACCGTAGTAATATGCTGCGGCGTCCACTTCGTCGCCGATGCCAGGGAAGTCATCGTCTATGTCCTGCGGGTAGCCGGCGTCCATCCGCCCTCGCCTCTCGTCGTAGCTGCAGACGAAGCAGAGCTCGTTTAACCTCGTGGCTAATCACGTGGAGTGCAGACGGGTGAGAAAACGAGTCTTCATCAGCCCCGTCGCAGATCAAGCTAACGCGTGCTGTCGATCACCAACTCGCATGAACCAATCGAGAGATGCGCATCGAGCAACCAGCTGCCGATTGGTGGAGCCCATCTCCTTCCCAAACTTTAAATCGTAAAATTTGGAAACGGTGACCGACAGCACGTGGGTGAGTTTCAGATTCTGGGGGAAAGACGCACCTCCAGTATTTCTCATCTGTGAAAAACAGGGTCTTCCCCGTGTCCTGAATGTAGACAGCGGCATCGATTTTGCGAACGCTTTTGGGCAGGCCCAGTTTGTGGATGTATTTGGGGTAGCCCTCCACCAGGTTGTATCCGTTGAGCGCCCACATTTTGATTCCTGTGGGAGAGGAGCGCAGGAGAGTTTTAATAGGGCCTTTCATACACAACAATGGCAGGGAGTTCCTAAATGCGCAAAGATTCAAATGTCATTCAAATATATGCTACTCAGCTGATCTATGGAAGCCCATTTCCACCAAAGAAAAAAAAATTTGCTTAATTGCAACTTTTTTTCTCGGAATTCTGACATTTTTCTTGCAATTGACTTTTTTTCTCAGAATTATGACAATTAAGCAATTCAGCAAACTTTTTTTTTTCTGTGGCAGAAACAGGACTCCATCTCAGTGGGTTCATGTTCCAGTAAGTTCTCAAGGTCTCCTTAATCTGCTAACACTCTTACAACTAGGGAAGGAAGATTAACTGATCTGGTCACAAAATGTATCTCAGAAAGCACTTTTTGTAAATTAAACCTGTGATGAGATGAATCAATTGGTTTATATCTTAAAGGGAACAAAGCTTGGGCACTGTGGCCCTCCAGGGTCAGGATCGGGTGACCTAAAACTCACCGCTGAATATGAAGACCAGGTCTTTTTCGGGGTTCTCATACGCAGCGTCCACTTTCTTTGGGATGGAGGGCCAGGTGGATTTGATCAGCGTCTGGTCAGGGTCAGGAAGCTGGGGGTGTATGCGCCAGTAAAACCTGTCAAATGGATCAAAGGGAATTACGATTTATCACCGAGATCACGTGAGACTGTACTCTATCACACAGGACACTGGAACGGGATTACGATCTATCACCGAGATCACGTGAGACTGTACTCTGTCACACAGGACACTGGAACGGGAGTACGATCTATCACTGAGATCACGTGAGACTGTACTCTGTCACACAGGACACTGGAACGGGAGTACGATCTATCACTGAGATCACGTGAGACTGTACTCTGTCACACAGGACACTGGAACGGGAGTACGATCTATCACCGAGATCACGTGAGACTGTACTCTGTCACACAGGACACTGGATGACAATCTAGTTGAATTGGCTTAAACGTCATTATAATCGCGTGATCGTTCAAACAGATTACAGAATTACGTTTCGTTACCTGTCTTTGAAGACGACCGTCTCCCCCCTCAGTTCAGTCACCGCATCGAAGCTGAGCATGGGGTCACACTTTTCTGGTGCCACGGGCTTGGGTTTGACATGTGGGGGGTTGGGGTTTGGACCTGTTTTGGAATGGAGATTACACCTCAGAAATGCCTCCAGTCAGATTATGGACAGCCCGTTATTTTGCACATGCCTCTCTTGCGAAAGAGGCAGCGGTTGGTTCTTCTCTGAGAGCAGTAAACCCAGAGAAGGTTTTGTTTGGGCGTCCAGAGTGCGGTCTTTTATACTCCACCCATTTGCTGCCTCCTTTGCACCTTCAGCTGGATGTTTTCCATGGGTCACATTTTCTGATGTTTGTTAAATTGTCCAAGTCAAATCTTAGAAAAACAAGGCGCCCTCAAATTTCAGTGGAGCACCAAACATGGATGAATGTAGGACACGCTAACGTGGAGTTTTAGTCCTTATCTCAGTCCACATTTTTTCTTAAATTTGACCTTTGACAAATTCAGATGTAAGAATTTCTTCTTTAAAAACAGTTCAGGACGTTCCACGCTGCGACGATGAATTAAAGGAAATATCACCACATTTAACTTCCAGGCAAAGTTAAAGACCAATGCCCATTGGCTGAAACCCAGTGAAAACGTGCCTGTTGTTGGGACACTCACCGTAGAGCGCTTGTATCCCACGAATGTCATCCTCGGACAGGGGAAACCCAGGGGCGTAGGAGTACACAGGGTACATCAGCGCCCCTGGGTCCGTGGAATGGGACAGGCCAAGGGCGTGCCCGAATTCATGACTCGCCACCAAGTACAGGTTGTACTCTACAGGGAGGGGGGGATAAGAGAAGGTTTTGCATATTTATGTAGACTGTAATAAATAAAAAGTTCAAAACTATGAGAAACTGTATACAAAACAAAAAGAAGTCAACTATGTGTATATATATATATATATATATATATATATATATATATATATATATATATATATACACACGTTATGGGCACTGGCAGCTTTACCTTGTGAGTCTACTGTCCAGTTCTCATCTTCATCAAAGTGAGTATCCCCACCAATCCCTACACCGGGGGGGTAGGCGTGGGCTAGCAGCCCATTCTGGCCATCGAAGGGGTTGAAGTCTCCATGCTCTGAAGACAACGAAACAAGCAGTCTTACTTCTGCGATGAAGAGGACACAGATATGCACGACCGCCATTTCCGCCCTCGCTCTTGCAGAGGCGCATTGCGGTGGGGGCGGTTTTCAATTTTCGTGCTTAAAATGAGCGGCGAACGCTTCAGACCCGATACTCAGGTCAAATGAGTTAAGTGCAATCACCTTCTTTATCTGGTAAATGAAATGTGTGAGTGGGGATAGAGCCTGTACACACTGCGTCTTTGCAAGGGCAAAACTGGATATCATAGTCATAATGGCTGTCCCATTCCTGCTTTCTCGGAAAGAGGAACGTAGGTGGGGGGTGGGGGAGAAACTGCAAGCTGAGCAGATCACTGGGTGATTTAAGATGACTGCTGGAAGGAAAATAATTATAAATATCTGTTGCAGATAATGGAAATGTTGACGGCAGCAAGGTCACCTTTCGTGCCGAAGGAGATCATGATGTCAGCGATGCCCTCGTGCAGTTTCTTGAACTGCAGAGGGGTCACTTCGCTCCAGGCGTTGAAGGCATTGCGGATGGCTCTGTCCACATCGGACTTCGGCAGGTCCGGAGTGTAGTTCACTATCCTGCGAGACGGTGCCAGAGATGTTTCAAAAGGAGGACGTGCAGAATCAAATCATCAACAAAAAAAAAGCCTCATGGATAGTGATATTGTAGAAAATATGTTTTTTGGGGGTGCAACTGACATATTCATTCAATCTGTTAGTAAGAAGAGAGAGTATATCCGCACAGTTTTATTCTGACGTTTCGACCTCAAAGGTCTTTGTCAGGTACATCATTGGTTGAAACATTGTACCATTAAATCACTTTGGGAGCAGAAAGAACAGTGTGTGGATATACTCTCTCTTCTTACTATTTTTTTTATCCTGCACCTGTTGGAATTGGATGCGCGTGCATTCCCCCAGACTGCAACATTCATTCAATCTATCACGTTTTTATTTCAAATATTTTTGATGGGCCAAGTAGAATAATACTAAAGACACACACTGGTATAGTGAGTAAAGCTGGATGAAAACGGAAGGACAAGCCTGTACAATAGTGTGTATTTTTCCTACTTGGTTATTGATATTGGACCGACGCACCTGGTTTCACATTCCAAGGTGAAGATAAAGACGCAAACTTTTGTAAAAATATTTTTGATGGCAAATACGCTTTGATGACAGATTCCGGGTGAAATTTTTCCAGCTCTTCTGAGCTTGCGATTATGGCGGTGACGGCGTCAGGGGGCGGCCCTACCTGAAGGTCACGTTTGTGCTCGGCCATTTGAGGTTTCTGGGGAAGAAGTTGTACTCTCCCACGTCCGGGACCCCGCAGCGGGGCTTGCTCATCACTTCCAGGGTGTTGGAGTCCAGGTTCCCCGTCACCTCCAGCCGAAAAAAGGCCTGCATCTCCCGGACCTTCTGCCTCATGGTGTCCGAGGCCTTTCCAGCCCCCTGGAGCCCTAAGGGCAGGTTGTAGAACCTGCGCAGGTATTTCTGGACAGGAAATGGAAAAATGGAAAAAAAAACGCATCACAACCGGTCACCGCGTCCTACCTGTACAACAGGAGCAGGGAGTTCTGTTCCAGGAGGGCTTGGGGATCTGTTTCTGGATTTCAGGCCCACTTGCAGCATTAAATGTTTACTTAGCCCACATTTAATTTACCCATGGTTTTAACTAAGAAAGGGAAGGGGGAAGGGGAAGACTGTCCCTGCATGAGATGTTTACTCTGGTCTAACCCATGAGTGAACCAGCGTTTGTGTTCTGTTTGCAGTGAACTTGCTAACTGAGCCAGGCTACATGATGGAAGCAGTGCCCTGTGTATATGCTGGCCCTTCTAGAACAGAGTTCCGCACCCGTACCACAAAACTTAAGCCAGAGGGTTTTCATCTTATTTCATAAGCTGCAGCTCACCACTGAACATCTGATTCCACCAATCAGGGTCTTGATTGAAGACCTGATTAATTAATTGAATCTTGCTATAAATGCCTCCACCCATACTGACCCTTCTCAGATAAAACTGGACACTTCTGCCTTAACACATTTTAGACCAGGCATAGCAGTGTGGTTTAATTATACCTGAACTAGGCAGCTAACCAAACATTTGCTGGTTCAGTACCCATGTGCACTGCTGTTTCACCCTTGAGAAAGACACTTAGCCCGAATAACTTCATTCAAATGCAATTTTATCTGCAAATATTTGTCAGAAGTCAAAGGCATATACTAATTGTATTCATGTAAAAAGGTGTCTGCCATGAAAGCGTATAAGGAAAAAATAATAGTGCTCACTTTTTATGATGCGAAAACGAAGTCATTAATGTCAAAGATAAACAGCCAGTTCACCCCAAACCGCACGTTTTCTCCTGACGTTTCTCACAGCTGTGCCAGTGCAGGGTACCCTGATGTTGGGTTAGTTCCCTCCCCGGGGCCTTTGCTAAAAGCAGCGCTACACAGGAAGTGATCCTGCGGCCGGGGTTTTTTCGACAGGTGAGTAAACACCGCGGCTCTCTTTCATGCTGCCGAGCCGCGGCGCAACGCGCGGTCTTTCATCCTCGCTGTTTCACCGTCTCAGCAAAGGAAGGCTTTTAAAAAACCTGCCAAGCATCCCAGCTGTGCTGACGGAAAAGTGCTGGGGTGTTGACTTTTATGATACACGTAAAACAGGTAGCTTCAGTCGCTGCCTCTCAGGGGAAAGTTCATAGTGGATATGGTTGTAACTGCGCACACAGCCGCAAAATGACAGGTTTTCACAAACAGTAGAGTTTGTTTTGTGTGATTGTTTTTTGTATGTCAAAGGCATTTTAAAGCAGAACCTTGGATGCACTATTCTTATTCACAGACTTCCATTGATTTCAGAAATGAAAATATGACGCCTTTTTAATGTACGAATCAAATCTGAAAGAAAAAAGAAAGTGCTGTGGACTGCAGTCATTGTCAAGTCAAAAAGAGAAAATGAATGAACATAATGTTAATTTATAGGGAGACATGCAGGCTACCTTTAAGGATTGTATGGAAGTACCTAAGTGGATCCAGCACTCAAATAAATAATTTTTGGTAACACCAAACACGAAGTTCCAATTAGTTAACCATTGCCTCACATTTAATTTAAAAATCTACACTTGTCACTCACCTTTCACACGTAAATGTAGCCTACCACAGGCACTTAAAAAGCCATTAACTGCTTTATACTTTATGTCTTAAACATTCAAGAGGAAAGAATAATGTATACTTTTGGATAGTAACAGAAAACCACAATATAATCATTGATAATATTTTACTAATATTCCATTAATTTGACCTTAATAAAGTGTTTCCAAGCTTAATTTGTGGACGTTTGAATTTCTCTTTTTACACCACAGCATGGACTTCACGCACATTAATTTGTCCTTAACATTAACTCGCAATAAAATGCATGGTTTTTTTCTGTACAAACACAGTTGGTGAGTCTGATGAGTTCAGTATTCATATAAAAACTTGTTTTTGCATTTTGCTATTGCACTTAATTGAAGTTAAAATTTTGTATTAACTTGATAAGTTGATATCACAGTTGATATCATAGTAGGCACACAAGCTTTAGATTATACCACATAAAGTAAAGCAGGTTTCGGGTAGCCTGTAAGCTTACCTCTGCTGAAAGCCAGTCCTTTGTCTCTATGTCACTCTCTTCAGTAGGCAGCGGTGCGGCTAAGGAATGCGCAAGAGTCAGGAGGAGGATGAGGACGGTCGTTTCCATGGCGCCTGTCACCTGGGAGCTCTGTCGCCACTTGTAGCAGTTTTGAGAACTGCTCACAGTATTTATAGGAGAATCCAAAACGGGGCTTTTTTTCCCTCCTCTCTTCCCTATCAAGTGACATCAGTGATTCATCTAAAAGCACTCAGCCACTTCCTCTCCTGGCTCTGATACAGAAAGCCAGCGTGGGGAAAGGGGGAAAATTATTAGTATTATTTTTTTGGAGGGCGGGGGTGGGGGGATCACTGTGGTGAAACGGTGAAATTCTATGGAAAACAGTCTTTCCTTAGCGATGACAGATGTAAGCTCACTTGGCCGAGCATTTAATCATGATAAGAGTAAACTTCGTACAGCAACTTTTATCTGAATGTGCATAAACAGAAAAGCACAATGAAAACAGGATATACAGTAATTGTGAACGTCTGGTAAACATAGAAACACATTAAAATAAAATAATATTCAGCACTGATATTGACAGGTCAACAAAAGCTGTGTACGTGTTCTGCTCCGTAAAAGAGATTTTTTTTTAAATTAAAGATCTGTTCAAACATTACAAACTGTTTATCAACATATTTTATTAAAATATTGGTCTGTACTATTCACTTTGCCAGAGGCAGTTAATGTTACCTTTTCAGTCTCTGTAGTAATAGTTCATATATTTGTCGTCTGGACACTGGGTTATAGTGTTTGGACCTGACACATACAGTAGCATCAGTTATTATAAAGCAGCCCTGAGAAATGATCTGTACAGCAAAAACAAGAGGAATTACAATTGTACGTTATTTTTCCATTTCATTGAAACATACAGTGTAGCCAAATTATATTTAAACTCTTCATGTAGAAAGCTGTTAATTTCACCCCAATATCTCACCCGCCATTGAGAGACAGTATTTTGTATTTGAGTAATTTTAAATGATCTTTGCAGAAAAAAAATCTATGTGTTTTGAATAGGGAAAATATTTTAAATACTTGCGTCAGCCATACCATCCTATGGCGTTTCCCTGCGCCAAGGTGGATATGAAGGTTACTTTGGACTTGGACGAGACACCAGTGAAAATGATGTTATTGCTGAAGTGGTGCTAGTGGCCAAGATGACTGGAACTGGAAACCAATGCAGTCCAGAGCAGTAGGGGGGACACTGTGCTGTAGGAGATGCGGTATTTCAGATGAGACATTAAACCAAGGTGCTGACTTACTGTGGTCAATACAGAACCCATGATATATATCACAGAGCTGTGGTTCCCTGGTGGTCTGACCAAACTGCAAACTTGGCTTTCTTAGTCTGGCTGCCTAATCCTCCCCTAAACTAACAGGATTACAAATCAATCCCTCAATTAATGTGTAGTGAGATTTAGATTTTTTGTGTGATGATTTTTTTATTTTCAATCATTGAGAAGTAGCACCTCTCGTCAGTGTGGTCTTCTCCACTATGGTAGAGAGGGTGCCGAAGACCCCCCACCCAAAATGTGGAGACCCCCAGGTACTTCCACACAGTATGCAGGAGGGTACCTATTGTTACCTGAACAGAGATAGTAAATAGGAGTCTCTCTTTGATTCAAATAGAACAGATTAAGCGGAGTGAAATGGGTCCTGTGGATGAAGTTTAGATGCATCAACTGGTGATTAGGATTTTGCCAATCAAGTTTGTTGTCTGGAATTCTCAAGTCTTTTTTCCATAACATATGAATAGGTGGGGTTTATCTGATGCTTTAATAAGTGCCTCATACAGTCCTGAGACAGTGTCCCCCGGTCTCGTCACAGTTTCTGTAGTGGAGGCATCTCAAGTGTGCGTTCCCACGGAAATCCGCTGCGGTGAGTATTTTAGCCAGGGGGATGCTAAATACTGGTGAAGTTGGGGGCGAATCACCTTTCACTGGAAAACGAAACATTGATGATGATGAAAGGCGCTATATAAATGTTACATGAATTAATAATGAACTCCTCCGATGTTTCACAGAATAGCCTTTTGACAGTCCTGGAGGTGAGCTGACCAGCAGCCGCACACGTATGCATCACAGCAGGGTAAAAACTTTGATGAGGGCGACGGACTGAGGGGGGCTGTGACAAACATCCACGCCAGTCTGAGTCAGACCCGGAGAATTCTGCACTGCAGTCTGCAGCCTGACTGGCCTCATTTCCAGAAATAAACAAAGCGACAGACGGCACATCTCAACTGCTCCGTCTTCACGGCTTCATTGTGTTCAAGGTTCAATGTTCAAGGTTATCTTTATTGTCCTGTTTTGTAGCCAGGGTTCACATGAAGACAGAATACAAGAGGACAACATCACGACAACATCAACAACATTAAATCACTGAGCTAGTGCAGGGAAATGGAAATTCATACCAAGTAAAAATGTGTGCAAGTGTGCAAGTGCGCAAATGTACAGGGGTAGAACTGGAGTAGACCTACAAATAGGAGTAGAACTGGAGTTCGGTGAAGTCGTGTGATATTTTTATTTGCTATTTTACAGTGACAGACCTGGCTCCTTGCGCAGTACTTCAAAAAAGTACATCACAGTCAGCGGGCTTGTCCTGCTGAAAGATGTATGTGCAGTGTGTGTGCAGTGTGCGTGCGTGCGTGTGTGTGTGTGTGTGTGCAGTGTGAGTGCAGTATATGTGTAATGTGTGTGCAGTGTGTGTGCGTGTGTGTGTGCAGTGTATGTGCAGCGATGCTGGTCATGCCACCCTTGTGATTGGCAACGTTACAGGGTGGTGCACAGTTAAACGTAGCTAAAGGAGTGAGAGTCTCAGCAGGTAGGCCTGTCCCTGGCTCGTAGCTCCTCTGGCTTGCCATGTATTAAGCATCAACAACAGTACAAGAAATCAATTGCATTGCAATATTGACTCATATCAATTTAAGCATTTATTAATTTATTACCGGGCTCTGAGCTATTGGCTCCAGGTCCTTCATTTTGTTTTTGCCATTTTCTCCCATTTTCTCCCCAATTTAGTCATTATACTAATTCCCCGTGTGTATCACAGTCCTGGTCGATGCGCTATCCTCTGTCAATCTGGGGAGAGTGGAGTCGCCGGCCGCTTCCTTTCACCTGACAGCGAGGAGTTTCACTGGAAACACTGCTGAACAGGCGCCCCAACCAACTAGTAGGAGTCGCTAATGCAATCATCAACGACTCATACCCTCACCGGCTTCCCACCCGCGAACACTGCCAATTGTGTATCTAGGAATGTCTGACCAAGCCGGAAGTACCGCCGCCGGTGATTGAACCTGGGTCTCTGCGGTGGTAGGCGGGTGCCTATACCTATACACTATCCAGACGGCCCCTAGTCCAGGTCCTTCATGATGTCATAAAGGACCTGATGTAATGGCCAGTAAAATTTTTTGTCTCATTGCATATCTCCTTCCATAGTTTGAGGGAAATTAAATTATTCTGTCCTGCTAAATCAATCTCTTTGAATCGGAGCTAAACACTCCTTTGCCATAGAAAATCATTGTTCCCATTATCAACCAAGATTTTTCACAGTTAGCTGTAGTTATTTTGCTATTTTTTTCGCTCTTAATCCCTCTACCAAATGTATCCCTCACCTATCTCCCTCCTTCCCCAGCCCGCTCTTTCTCCCCCCTTCTACATCCCTTTGTGATGGTGCTACCTAACTGGCTAGCCAGCAAGGCTAGTTGGATTACCCCTCAATCCATAGTTTTCCTTTCGTTATCGTTATTTCATTTTGTTTTGTTATGAAGCCTCCGTTTCCATTGCAAGCATACTGCATTTACCCCATGTATGTGCCCTCCCTGGATACACAACAATAAAGGATCAGGGCTAAGGTTGTGATGTCAATTTTTCCTAAGAATGATGCAATTCATAAGAAATGGGTGGGGTTTTTAAAAGCTTTGGCTACACTAGCCCATACAAGTTACAATCTTGGG
The DNA here is from genome assembly GCA_039654925.1 of Anguilla pacifica. NCBI lineage: Eukaryota > Metazoa > Chordata > Actinopteri > Anguilliformes > Anguillidae > Anguilla > Anguilla pacifica. The sequence goes on from CM077295.1 coordinate 11,573,799, forward strand.
GGTTTTTTCAATACAGATTTTGTGTTATTGTAGTTATTGACCTTGTTTTGAATACACATTTAGTGGATGTCTATTGGATATACCCCTCCGTGATACTTTATGGTAGTTTTAACTATTTTCAGCCCCATTACACTCACTAAATAGTTGAATCAAGCGTCGTAATGCTAGGCTATCTGAAAAACCTGTACGCACACAGGCCATATCAGACTGGACACTCCCAATATAACATTTTTATTAATAAAGATGTGCCGGTCAGAGTCAATTAAGGTTGGGAACTGAATCCGCAACCTTCCAGCTACAAGTTTTGTCCTTCTAATGCATTACGGCCATTAGATTGAATGAGGCAGCGCAAGTCAAGCTAAGATAGGCTGCGTAGCAGTTAAGGCAGGCCTGCATGGAAGGGGATTTCTCCAGCTCTGGTGATTAGGTAGTGAGAGACCTGCGATTTCACAGGAATTCATGAGCGCTGAACTCCTGGCTCCCAGCAGCACACATTACTGTCCATTAAGCACATACCATGTCAGGCTCAGCCATATACTTACAGGAGGCATGTAGGCAAAAAGCCTTCTATTATAGCTCTTAGCTTTGCTGCAGACAGATTTTCAATGTGCAAACAAGCTACGTACACACAATAGGGTTGTGTAGAGGCTCTGAACTTTAGGAGACATCAGTGTCAGTGGACAGACTATAATGTTTCCAGACAACACGTTGAGAAGAGAAATGTTTTCGTTTTTGATGTGTCGTTGCTCAACGTGATCTCCTCACAGCGCTCAATCTCCCGGCCCCTCACCTTATCATAAAACGTCTGCGCTCCTCGTGCCGTCCGTAATCTTGGGGTTAACAGCTCTGCTGGGCCTACTGGTCACAGTTGGAATTGCATGGGGTCTAGATAGAGTCACCGAAACTGTTTAATGTATGCTTTCAGTCACATTTTTAACGTATTAGCCATCCCCTCTCTGTAAAGGAAGGTTCGCTAACCTGTTCTTTACACCACAGTTCTGAAGCATCATAAATTGGATTATTATTATTATTTTTTAAATCAGATGGCTGAAAAAGTAGACCTCATCAACTCCATATCTGCAAAGAATGTGCTCATTAGTACGGTGTATTATGGGACTGGTGGTTGTGGGCGCATCTTCAGCATGAGAACATGTGGAAATACCCCAATGCATCAACACTTTTTGTTGTGGGGACTTCAGTTAGGTAAATATGGACCGTTGCTTCCTGACATATCCTGCCTCCTTTGCACCGGGCTTGTGGCCATCACTCATCGCTGTCTTGGCACTGAGTCACGGTAAAAGGAAGCTTCAAGGGGGATTTTTTGATGTTTATTTTCAGTGGATTCAAAGCCTTAGGCGGGTGCGTGCGTTACAAACATGACGCTTACCCCTTGTGGTGGGGGGCACATCAGGGTCAGATTAGACAAGTTATCACAAACAGAAGAAACACCATGCGCAGAAATTTTTTTATTGCAGTGGATTAAAAGCCGTAGGCGGGTGCGTGTGTTACAAACATGATGCTTACATCTGGGGGCGGTGGGGGGGGGGGGGGGGGGGGGGGGGGCCGACAAAGGGCTGGTGTGGCAGCTGGATTTCTTTCAAACCCCCGCAACCTATACATGAAAATGAAGCTTAGAACCTGTAGTTTCAGCCGTATGTGTTAATTTCCTCCATTTTAAAAGAATTCCAGTCGAAATATTTTATGAAACGTTTCACCTTGTATTTCAGTCAATATTCATCCGTTGATACATACATGCTGTATGTATCAGCCATAGGTCTTGGCTATCAAATGAACACGAAATCCAGTCCATATTTTCATGGTAGGCTAACAGTTGCCACCAAGGGAAAATATGAGGACATCAGATGGTTTGCAGTCTATCCAAACTTAGTTCAGTAGGGGAAAAAAATAAAACAGGCAAAAAAGTTAATGTATTACTTTTATGTAATTACTGTTGTAAAGTTGTCATTCACGTTTCCCTAGCGAACTGTTAACAGACCAAGAAACACGAACACAGCATCATTGGAATTTAAGATTATTCCCTTCAACTGAAGGACATTTTTCTATATATCTTTACTGTAAATAGTTTCTATTTCCAGTGCAAAACAGAATCTTTCCATTTATGTATTATTTCAATTTCTTATTGTTCAATGTCCCCCCCAGTTAAAGGGGGGGATTTAACTTGACTTCCGGTATAAACCACGCCCACTTCCTGTCTTCTATCCGAATACAGATACAGATACAGATAATTTTGTTGGTTGAACAGATACAGATACAGATAATGACGTCTCTGCACACCCCTAGCGCTTACAATGAGCTCCATAATGTTCGGGACAAGAACATTATTTTTTTTTTGCACAATTTTAGATTTGTAATAAAATTATTCACGTCCGGTTTATTTAACGGTATTTGTAAACACCTTAGTTTCGCCATGTAGAAATTACAGCACTTTGTATCCATAGTCACCCAATTCAAGACACCATAATGTTTGGGACATATAAGTGTTATGTGAATTAAATTAGTCATGTTCAGTACTTTGTTGCATATGCTTTGCATGCAATGACTGCTTGACGCCTGTGACCCACAGACAGCACCAGGTGCTGAGTGTCTGCTCTGGTGATGCTCTGGCAGGTCAGCTATCTTCAGCTCCTGCTTGTTTTGGGTGCTAGTTGCCATAGGATTTCTCTTCAGCATAGAAAATGCATGTTCACTTGGATTCAGATCGGGGGCATCACTTGTCCAGTCAAGTATTTTCCAGTTTTTGGCCCTGAAAAATTCCTTTATTGCTTTAGCAGCATGTTTGGGACCAGTTTTGCTGTAGGATAATGCATCGTCCCATGAGTTTGGAGGCATTTGCTTGAACTCAAGCAAATAAGATGGTTCTGTACACTTCAGAATTCACAGAGTGGTCTGTGTTCCTGTGCTTTATATGCTCACATTATAAGCATGTGCTTACTTTTGTGTAAACGTGTTTGCTGCACAATGAAAATTGCTGCTTTACATTGGTGGTGGTTGAAGGCAGTTTCTTCCCTTCATTGAGGTGATGAGAGGAAATTGATTATTATCCTTTTTATTACTTAAAGGTATAAATTATATGCTGTATTAATTTAATTTTGACACATAAACAACAAAATATTACTGTTCTTACGCAAGACCAGTAGACACTGTAGACCTGCTGCACTGTACATAGTTAGCAGTAGGTGGCAGTAGAGTACCTTTCCCAGCCGAATAAAACAATTTGCTGCACAAACTGTAGTACAGTATGAAAGACTTATCCGTGCATCTGGGATGACACTGAACATAAATATGAATAATATTCTTCACTGGCCACAGAAATTGTCCGGGCCAATCAGAAACATACGCTAAAACTGAAATAATATATATTTTAAAGAAGACTCCAGAGAGTGAACCTCCCTTTAGGACTTAAACAGGTGAAATAGTAATCTACTGAGGTAATTACATTTTACAGATTTATTATTTAATATTCAAAATCTTAAGTATCCAAAGTATATACACTACATTTACAAAAGTATGTGGACCCATGTACTTGTTAAACATCTAATTCCAAAACCATGGGCATTAATGTGGTGTTGGACCCTCCATTGCTGCTGTAACAGCCTCCACTCTTCTGGGAAGGCTTTCCAGTAGATTTTGGAAAATGGCTGCAGGGATTTGCTTCCATTCAGCCACAAGAGCATTAGTGAGGTTTGGCACTGATGTCGGGCATAAGGCCTGGTTCGCAGTTGGCATTCTAATTCATCCCAAAGGTGCTTGATGGGGTAGAGGTCAGGGCTCTGTGCAGGCCACTCATGTTCTACCCCACCAAACTCAGCAAACCATTTCTTTATTGACCTTGCATTGTGCATGAGGGCATTGTCATGCTGAAACAGGAAAGGGCCTTCCCCAAACTGTTGCCACAATGTTGGAAGCACACAATTCTCTAGAATGTTATTGTATGCTGTAGCCCAAATCAGGAAAAACAGCCCCAGACCATTATTCCTCACCCACCAAACTTCACCGTTGGCACTATTTGGGCCAGTACAGTTGGCACTATGCATTCCACCAAACCCAGATTCGTCTGTCAGACTGGCAGACAGTGAAGCGTGATTCATCACTCCAGAGAATGTGTTTCCACTGCTCCAATCCAATGGCGGTGTGCTTTACACCTCTCCAGCTGACGCTTGGCATTGCAGGTGGTGATCTTAGGCCTGTCTATGGCTGCTCAGCAATGGAAACCCATTTCATGAAGCTCTTGACGAACATTTCTTGTGCTGATGTTGTTTCCAGAGGTAATAAAGCTGAAACACACTGACATTTCCAACACGTGGGTCCTCCAGTTTGCGATCCCTGCAATATTTATTTTAGGCACATTAAACATATACCTTTGCCCTAATTACTCAGTTTGGTGCGTGAGACAAAATATTCGCATTATGTCCACAAACCTTCATGGAAATATTAAATACACATTTGCATACACGTTCATATAATGCATTTTTCATACAGAAGAGCAACTCGAATTTGCATAAATTTTGTCCGAGCTGTACTTTTAAAAAAAAAATTATTTTTTTAACCAGCACAAGGTATTTCGGTAAAGGACTGAGGTCAGGAAATTTGTAGGCTCCTGATTTACTGCCACTCATCTCCGTTCTAGGTCAGTACGTAGCTTGCTGCAAGTGTACCAATTCCCGGGTCCCGGAGGCGCATTGTCAATGACTTATGTTAGGCATTTGGCATAATTGCAACATAGACCCAACGGGTCGTGTTTTAACTCCGACACAAACCTCCCGTAGAGCTATATATTTAAGTCCCATTAGCGTCCATTAAATCCGCATGGATTTGTGATGGCCACCCGAACGTTCGTAGCTATTGCGCTTACAACGTTGTTACGATTCCCTCCATAATTACGCAATGTTTACAGCATCGCATTGTGCAAGCCGCGGTATTTCCTGAGGTTATCTGTTGCTTCAAAATGGTTTGCGTGGGGCGGATGGTCATATCAACACTCCGCAGGGGATATTGTATTGAGCAATACAAACACTCGGCATCGACGTGCCGTCTCCGGTTTATGCCTACGCGGCTGAGAAACCCTATAACCCACAAGCAACAGATTCGTCTAAAGATCCAACAGCCATAGTTAACACGAGGATTGCGCTGTCATTTACGTGGTGATGAGCCACGTGGTGTGACCTAAAGCACATTTTAAATCGCCCTAGCTTGTTCCATGTGCTTGTTTGGTTGTTTGTGTTATTTATTGAAAACTGTGTTGTTGTTTTACCGAAAGTATAAAGAAGGAAATTATATTTAAGTTGTGGACTAAAAAAATACCACGGGAAAAAATATTCATACTTACTCATCGTACAGATTGAAAGTAGGCTACTCAGAACTACCTCTGCGAAGTCCCCCACCATCTACTGAAACATGCTAGGTAGGTGTGTGTATGTGAGTCAGATTCATGGTGATGCGCATTTTTAACGCAAACATTACTGTAACGCCCCTATTTCTTCCGTAGGATTTCTATTCGTGCCTACAGTGTTTGCTTTCAATTACACTAAAATATTTACCATAAATATCTACAGGAAACCGGCGGTATGAACTACTAACAACCAGTCGTCTATACAGGAGGCTTGAGCCCATGCTTAAAATAAAAGTTTTTTTTTTCTAGCAAAAAATTATGAATCATACATAAAACGTATGGTGAAAAACACCCCCTTCGCCGTTTTAGAACAATTTCCACCACTTACTACGGTATTTGGAGAACGAAGAAAATATTTCCATAATGAAGTTATTTCACTTCCACCATCTCCTATTATGTCTTATGAGACTTTACTGGCGAACACAGGCAAAAGTACAAATAATAATAATAATAATAATAATAATAATAATAATAATAATAATAATAATAATAATCCCGAGATACAAAAATACCAAGAAAACGCAAACAGGAGAACACGATGAAACAGGGAAAATACTCATGAGGCTAGAAACAGTCATAGAACTAGGAAAGTTCGCACTAAGACTCAGCAGGGACACTACGGAAGCAGACAATCAACTAACGTGTGAAAACTAACAAAGAAACGATCATTTAGACATCACAGCCAAGCCAATTAACACAGACGAGATACGGAAACACAAGGAAAGGGAAACCAGCGACCTCAGGTGGTCAGCAGGAGGAATTGGTGACACAAATCCCGTGTCCGTTTGGTACGTTCCCCAGACATTCCTGAACAGCTCCACCGATCCAGCACAGATGCTGATATTTGGCCCACAATTTAATCAACTTTTCATTAAACTTTGACTCAGGATTAAAGACAAGAGCAAGCTCATTTTGTCACAAACACTGTTGTGCAAACATACAGACGACCGGACTCCAGCATTTTGCATTCCTTTGTAAATTAAAAGTTTACTGAATCTTTGAATCCTGGTTCTGTTCTTGAACAGTTTAACAAACGAATCCTGGCCATCTTAATGTTTTCCAACCAAGGTATACTCCAGCAAGCATGTCAAAAAAGCCCAGAAACTCTAAAGCAGGATTCTCAAAGGCATGTCCTGGAGGTCAGCAGTCCCTGTAGGTTTTTTGCTTTCCTTTGAACCAGCCATACATTTAAGTACTGGAAAAACAAAAAGGAATTGGAACAGAGATTTACTGAATTACACCCTGTATTGAGTTGCAAGAGTGCTGGTCATTTTTATTTCTTTTTATTTAGTTGTTTTATGACAAATCCCACTTTGTGAAATAACCAAACCCCTTTTTGTTTTTGCTCGTGCAATAAGCATTTAGAATTCTTTAGGATTAACTGTGTGTGATCAGTACACGTTTCTGAAACTTCCAAACAGAACTGTGGCTGAAAATAGCTGATTCATACGGCTGTGTTTCATGTGTCACAATCAGGGTAGATCTTCCACATTCAGACCGGCTAAGCTCCAAAGCTCTTCGGCATTGTCAAACAAGGTCTTCCAGAGGTAATGCAATTCGTTTAATTGATGCTGTGCCACATTGTTGATATTGATCTAAATATACCATTATGATGCTTGAAAAAAAAGGTGGGTTTGGCATATAATGAGGCAGGGTCATACAGAAAAGAACCTAATCCCCACTGAGAAGTGTGGTGGTGGATCAGTGCTGTGGAGCTGTTTTACTTCCAAAGGCTCTGGGAACCTTATTAGGCATCATGAACTCCATCAAACACCGGGAAATTTTAAATCAAGATCGGGCTGCCTCGGCCAATGGACTAAAACTTGGTCATAGTTGGATCTTCCAGCAGGACTGTGATCCGAAGAATACCTCCAAATCCACACAAAACCGGTTCACTGAGCACAGAATCATGCTTTTGCAATGGCCATCCCAGCCCCCTGACCTGAGCCCCATTGAAAACCTGTGGGGTGAGCTGAAGAGGAGAGTCCACAAGTGAGGACCAAGGACTCTGAAGGATCTGAGAAGATTCTGTATGGAGGAATGGCCTCATGCATTTATATGTGCTCTCCTACCTCATCATTATAAGAGGAGACTCACAGCTGTTATGTTGGCAAAGAGAGGTGCATGGACTACTAAATGCAAAAAGATGTGCGTCACAGTTGCTGGCACGCACATCTACAGAACAAAAATCATTTTCATATGCATACTATGTATGCATTTTTCCTGGGCTAAATGCTCTCATAAACCATCATGTTTTTATCCCTGTGATTTTATGTTTAATTAATGAAGTCCTGTTGAATGTTTGGAATTAAAAAAAACAATGCAGGCAGCTGTTTTTTTTCCCCTCTCTCCTTTAACCCCTCCCAGATTTCATGCTTCAGCTTTGCGTCTTTCTCAGTTTCACCTAAATGAGTCACAATAACAAGCTATAAGGCAATCTGTTTTTTAACCAGGACACCAGCTCCGCGGAATTCCTAATCTGGCCCAGGTCAGCCATTGTCAGGAACGTTTCGCCCTCAGGAATCGGGGATGTGTCGCCTGCTCTTCCTGTGGACGTGGGCCGTGGTTCTGACCCTGGCCCAGCCGGACCGCCTGGCACCTGCTGCAGGACCTGCTGATGACGGAGTGACCCAAAGCGACCTCTCCATGGCTACCGTAAGAGTACCCCTTTATTGGCTTGGAGCACAGATTGAGGAGCTCTCAGCAGGCAGATGCACCCTTTCTCCATTCTTGCTTATAAGAGGGGTAATAGAGGACATTCACTTGTGTGTATGCACTTTGAGGGCTTACAATGCTAATATTATGTTACAATTTTTCAAGCGCAAGTCGTGTGATATATTTTAAGTGGCAGTTATATTTGTCTCTCTTTTTGCTATTTATAATGTGGTAGCAAATATTAATCGTCCCACTGAAGTGAAGATACACCCCAGAAAAAAAATAAACACGTAGACAAAGATTGTGTGGTGAAAGCCAAGTTTGTGGGAGTGTCTGCTCAGCAATGAAAGAGATAACGCACATGCACATTCACTCGTCCACAAAGAGGGACCACAGACCCTATGAAAATGCTATACAGAAATTAAATGCAGATTCCTCTGACGGCGTACTGTTTGGTCTGAATGTTCAGGCAGACATTCCTTTCAGACGGCAGGGGGTGAACCATTGCTGCCGTGTGACCGTTCTTGCAGCCAGGTAGCTGCAGGTTTGAATCCCAAGTGGAACAGTGTGGTTTTACTCTTGAGTAACCTACTCGAAAGGCACTCGAAAGCTTCAGGAAAACACACACTGACCTTCAGAGTTACATCTGCAGGCAGGGCATTAGAGAGATATCAAGCTTTAGAATACTGAAGCCACGTGTTTCATGATTGGGTTACATGACAACAATATCAGCTTGTCAGATCATGATTTGAAAATTAACTTCAGTTGTTAATCTCACAACAAAGCAAAAAGAACATTCTTGTGTTAATGACTAGTCTTTCAGATAAACATAACGTAGAAGACCGTGATTGTAAACTAAGCGCTTAACATCCAGCTTTACAAGTAGATGGTGTGTCATTAGCTGACACACCCTGAATATGGAGATAATTCTAATCGAAGGCAGAATGTTCTGCGATCATTCTTGTTCATATTTTATAATGAAATCTTTATAGGCACTCATCTGCTGAAACACGATACACACAGTTCATGGGGCACTATTTGAGCAGCTTCAGAGATGGATATGCTAAAATTATTAATTTGAACAACTATATACTAATTCTGTTAATAACAAAACAGAAATAAAAACTGAGCGCTGTTTAACTTTCCCCAGAGGGACAACTTTATGCCGATTATAACTTTCATCTGTGTCTTTCCACCGTCCCGCCCACGTGAAGGAATACCTGCAGCACTACTACGACCTGCAGGTGGCGCCGCAGCGCCGCAGCAAGAGGAGCGACTCCGCCCTCGCCTCCAAAGTGAGGGACATGCAGAGCTTTTTCGGGCTGAACGCCACCGGGCGCCTCGACTCGGAGACGCTGGAGGTCATGAGGTCCCCCCGCTGCGGCGTGCCGGACGTCCACGAGTACGTCAGCAACCAGGGGAGCAAGTGGACCAAGAGCACCATTTCATACAGGTGAGGGCTGGGCCAGGACTGCGGTTCTGTACAACAGCTGTGTAAATGGGCTAAGAACGCAATACAATGGAAATAGGTCCTGTGACTTTTTTTGTGTTATCCTTGATGCTCTTTTAATTGTGCATGTACATTGGTGTTTGCAACCGTGCAATTGTCCTTTTAAAGTGAATCGTCAAGTAAATAAACTAAAAACGCGATAACGATGATTGCGAATCATTTCTCACTTAAATTCCCTTCTTTCGTGCCACATGTACCTCCATTCCAGCGCTTATTGTACTTTGTATTATGGTCCTAATGTTGCAGCTTGTACTTCCCCCTAGTTTGACTTAGCACAGGTTAGGTAAGAGTAATGTTCACTGCATGAACTGGACTTTGTGTTCTTGGCTATGAATAGCTGTACGAAATGAGTACTGTACCTTATTGAACCTGTGTTTTGTAGTTGTTCCAATGACGTTGATATGCACTTTTGTACGTCGCTTTGGATGAAAGCGTCTGCTAAATAAATGTAATGTAATGTAATGATTGATAGTGGTTAAAAAGAAAACGCCTGCACAGTGTCATCGCACTCCATAATTTGCTTGAGCGAGTAAAGGCAACGTGTGGTCGAAACGTGACCTTTCAGAGTCGTGCGGTACACCCCTGACCTGCCATCGGACACGGTCGACTCCGAGATCGCAGCGGCGCTGAACGTCTGGAGCAAAGCCAGCCCGCTGAAGTTCGTCAAGTCGTCTTCCGGCCAGGCGGACATCTTGGTTGATTTCGCCACAAGATGTAGGTGCCGGCCTCTAATACCATAACTGGATGACGGAAGCATTTATCATCGAAACTTGGATTATGATAATATTTATTAATTGAGCCAGTGCTTTTGTATTAAGTGACTTATGAGGCCATTGTGGCAAACACCATGTGCAAATATATCATGGGTAATTACAAACACCAAACAGCAGACAGCTTCATAGACATTTATTACAAACCTGATTAGACAGTACGCACTCCACAAGTCAATTAAATTATGGTCCTGAGGATCCATAAGGTCTTCTGCTTTTTGTTTCTGGCTTAAAGCCAGTAAACAAATTATCACCAAGAAACCAGGTGAGCCAGATTAATTGTCTGATCAACTGTCTTAATTGTTCAATTATGCTGAGCAACAACACAAACCAGCAGACCCGGCAGCTGTCTAGGGCAAAGGCTCAGGACAACATGCACTAGTACTAATCATGTGACACCACGAGAGGTTGGGTTCTTGAGGGAAGATATATTCCCCTCTGGGTGGCTGCAGCCAACACCAAAACTAACTGGCTGATGATTGCTATGTCCCCATCTGGTGGCCATGATTGAGACTACATAAATGGCCGCCCTCTAAAAAACTACAATCCCCTGGAGTCTGTGTGCAGGTGAGCACACCTGAGGGATATCAACTACAGTGATTGCCTCAAGGGAGGCCTATGTTTTCACCATTATGAACAAACAGGAAGTGGTGGAACAAACCTTGCGTGTGGTCTCTCTTGGTAAAACCTACTATTTTTGAGTTTTTCCTCTTACTGATAATTTTTGGAGTTTTTCAAGAACTTTGTGTTTTGATTGTTGAAGAGACCTTTTTTCCATTGATGCATTTTTTTTTATGAAGAAGCTTTCTGAGTTAACCTTTTTCCAACCCAGTTGACACTACCCATGCGTGACACCTTGACAACCGACCTCTCATGGTGTCACATCAATATTGATATGAAACAGCTAAAACTGAATTAATAAATTAACTCTTTAGTAAAGTGACTGCTCCCCCTTCCCCGATTCTGTCCCCCCCCTTCCCCGATTTCACGGATCAGCACACGGAGACTCCTACCCCTTCGATGGACCCAGGGGCACATTGGCCCATGCGTTCGGACCCGGGGACGGGATTGGAGGGGACACGCACTTCGATGACGCCGAACGCTGGACCACCGGGTCAGATGGTAAACCTCCCCTAGTGGCAGAGACTTTGAACTACACTACCGCCAGTAGAGTTTTATCCGTGTTCCTGCACTAATGAGAAACTATGACCGATGAAAATAACCAATGGTACCAGTCAGTGGAAAACAAATGATGAATTATTGAGTAAGCTGATTTTTTCTGGGTTTAACTACTGAAAATGTGGTGTCAATAATCACTGTAATACATGAGCATTATTTGCACTAGTATTACTAAAATAGATTAATTTTGTTACAGGGCTTGTAAATTTCATTAGTGAGTCATTTTATTGTACTGGTCGTAAATTAAGCACGACTCACCTGTTACAAATGACTTCTGAAAGCTCATCAAACATGGGTTAATGCTGTTCAGCATTAGGTAAGGTAGCTTGTTCTGCTGAGTCAGTAATTTAGTGGGGTCAGTAATGGCTAATTAAGGACAGACCCTGAAAAATTCATGCTAATCTTACATTAAATTCATTAATAGGGACTTAGCATATTAGCTTTTTGCTAACTGTTGAGCACTCCGATTAATATTCACATGCATCCCAAACACGCGATGATGCCTGTGCTGTGTTTAAATCCTCCCGTGTCTTGTTTCAGGGTTCAACCTGTTCCTGGTGGCGGCGCACGAGTTCGGCCACGCCCTTGGGCTGAAACATTCCAGAAACCAGGCGTCTCTGATGTACCCCACGTACAAGCAGAGGGACCGCGATAACGTCCTCTCCCGAGAGGACACCAACAAGATCGGCGCCCTCTACAGTCCAACAGGTACATTTCTAAAGTTCCCAATTTATATTGTCCCGATGTAAAATAACTATAAAAAAATCAAAGAAATAATGACGGTTATTTTTGAAAAGCTTTTAGAAAATATGAAATTCAGTTTGATTTCACTTTATTTACCCTATGGGGCTGTTGTAAATGGCTATATATATAACCTTACAAAGTATAAATGAATCAGAGCATGAGCAGTGGCTGGAAGAGAACCAATCACAGGCAGAGAGAAAGCAGGAGTTATGGGTAATGTAGTGGAAACATGCGTGTTGTCTTTGCCACCGCAGCTCCAGCTAGGCCCCCTCAGCCCCCGTGGGCCTCCGTCTTCAACAACTGGTTCCTGGGCCGGCGTTTCCCCTACCGCATGCGGGACAAGTGCAGCCCCCGCCTGGCCTTCGACGCCGTCACCTCGCTGGGGGAGACCGTCCTGTTCTTCAGAGGCAGGTAGGAAGGGCTCTGCAACTTCCACCCGGGAATGGAACTGTCATTATGCAGTTACTGACTTTTGTGTGTGGGAGGACTAACCTTGCCTTATGCTAAAGTTTTAGAACAATCTTGTCCTCCTTTTATGAGTCTAAGAATGTCTGTAGATGGATCCATTTTATAAAAGCAACATGGAACTCAAATCCACGTTTTAGTGTGAATTTTAGCATGGCTAGATGTCTTGCCTAACAGCTCTACCTTGCTGTGATATAACATGAGTTCTCATTTTGTATAGCTTTAGTACGGACTGCCAACCGCATGTTCTCTGTCAAATCAGATAACTGCTGTTCTACTGTTCTACTTTTCTTTGCTCTTTTTATGTTCACTACAACTAAGATATCTGTGGATGAAGCACGATCAGCAGGATGATAACAAAGCGGCCCCTGTCCAGAAATTCCTGACAAAAATCCAGTCAGGCGTAAATGCGGCCTACTCCATTCCCCACAGATCCTCGCTATACCTGTTTACAGGTAATGGGCCCGCGGGGCTTTAAAACAGGAGTGTGCTTTTACTGCCGGTTCCAACACTGAGCGTATTATTATTCCCTTATTACATCCCTTAAAACTCCTCTACACCTCCACCCTAATACCTCACCCTAACTCCCCATCCTAATCCCCCCATCCCTTAAAACTCCTCTCAACCTCCACCCTAATACCTCACCCTAACACCCCATCCTAATCCCCCCATCCCTTAAAACTCCTCTACACCTCCACCCTAATACCTCACCCTAACACCCCATCCTAATCCCCCATCCCTTAAAACTCCTCTACACCTCCACCCTAATACCTCACCCTAACACCCCATCCTAATCCCCCCATCCCTTAAAACTCCTCTACACCTCCACCCTAATACCTCACCCTAACACCCCATCCTAATCCCCCATCCCTTAAAACTCCTCTACACCTCCACCCTAATACCTCACCCTAACACCCCATCCTAATCCCCCATCCCTTAAAACTCCTCTACACCTCCACCCTAATACCTCACCCTAACACCCCATCCTAATCCCCCCATCCCTTAAAACTCCTCTCAACCTCCACCCTAATACCTCACCCTAACACCCCATCCTAATCCGCCATCCCTTAAAACTGCTCTCAACCTCCACCCTAATACCTCACCCTAACACCCCATCCTAATCCCCCCATCCCTTAAAACTCCTCTCAACCTCCACCCTAATACCTCACCCTAACACCCCATCCTAATCCGCCTATCCCTTAAAACTGCTCTCAACCTCCACCCTAATACCTCACCCTAACTCCCCATCCCAATCCCCTAACCCTTAAATCCCTCTCTATCACTCCTTTTCCAATGTCTGAAATTCTACCTTAAACCCCCACCTGCAAACCCCAAAAACTCTATTTTGACACCTTATCCCAATACCCCACCCATTATCCCCATTCTAAAATTAACCCCCCCCCCCCCAAACCCCCCCTTCCACGTGTAAACCCCCAGGTTCCAGTTTCTGGACTGTGAACGGGTCTCGAGTACAAAACCGTCCCAAGCCCATCCACAGATTTGGGTTACCCAGGCAGGTGAAGAAGATTGATGCAGCGGTGCACGTCAACACCACAGGACACACCCTGATTTTTGCACAGGACCTTTACTGGAGGTGAGCAGTGTTAAGCAGGGTCCCGACATCATATACACAGCCGTTCAATTCCAGAAGCTTCATGATACGGTTGTACAATTTAAATTCATCGACTTTTTGGATTGGAAAGTACACAGTTCATGGTTTGGAAAGTCCTCTTAATGTTAGGGCTGGGCAATGAACCATAAAGATGGCTATCAAATGTTCTTTTTAAGGCTAATAACAATCGCAACCAGGCAGAATTTCATGTTGGCTTTTTATTGTCTTTCTTTAATCGTACCTGATGTGGTTGTAAACAACCAAATGTCAGAGGCCACATGAAATGCTACCGGGGGGAGAAAACATTGACAAAGTTACCAACTGCAGCTTTAAGCCACTGTTGTGGTGCACGGGTCTCATGCTACCAAATCCGGATGGTGCCAGTGCCAAATGTGAGCGGTAGCACGCCTGGCTCTAGCATCACCCGGACACAGGCAGGTTCCAACCAGCTGGAATGACGACGTCTCTTTGTGCACAACAGTGACCCCTGCTGGTCCATCGGGCACCTGCAGGTCTTATGTGCTACTCAAGAAGTGTCTTCCCCTGACTCCCCTGTGTGAGCGAGCCCAGACCAGACCACAGAGTGCATTCAGTGGCCCAAACTGTGAATCACGGCGTGAACAGAAGTGGTGGCTGTTCAGGAGCCTGTTCACTTAGCTTTGCAGGAGAGTGGGTGCTTCTCTGCTCTCCCAGACTGACGACGGAGCGATGCAGAGTGAGCACGACAGGGTCCAAATTCAGGGAAAAAGCATTAAAAAGCGGTGTGATCCATCTTTTTTTCAGCTATGATGAAAACCGCAGGACCATGGAGGACTCATCCCCCCGGAAAACCAGCGATGATTTCCCAGGAATTAAAACTCCAGTCGATGCAGCCGTCTACAGAGACGGTGCGTACTGCCTTCCTGACCTCTGACCTTTCCCACATTCCTTAGAGTTCTGCGAAGAAAAATTAAAATACCCATGAGAGAAATGAGTGATTTTTAAAAGTTATTTAAGGACAAGAAGGCTATGGGTGCTGTGCAGTAGATTGCCACTGCTTGCGCAATATTGGGGGGTTTCCTCCTGGGTGGGAGGGGCCAGGATTTCTGAATTCATGAGCTTCCAACCAGTTTGAATTATGAAATAATGAATCTGACATTTCATTATTCTACGGATAGTAAGCCACCTGCATGGAATGTTTTTTTTTGTGACCTTGAAAAAAAACTTTACAGAACATAAAAATGAAATCAACATGAAAGAAACTCATTACAACATATATTCACAATCAAACGGGAGTCTAATCAGAATGTTTTTGAAAATGCCCTTTTTAGCTGGCAGTCATCTTTTATTTTATTTGACTTATTTATGTATTTTTATTGTGAAGCGCATTGCATAGAAATCCTTGTACAAAATGTGCTCTATTCTGTAAATAAACTTTACATTTTTGATTTGTCGTTTCTGTTCCCCAGGATTCATCCATTTTTTCCGCGGACCGGAGGTGTACAAGTATGACGCGTCGCGGAAGTGCGTCGCCGGGGTGGATAAAGCGAACACCTGGCTGGGGTGCAAGATGGAGTCCCCGTTAAAGAAGAGGCCCAGGCATGAGCCCGTGTTTGCGAATTTATGCCAGAATGCACAGTAAACGCCACACCAAGCTTAGATCGAAATGACCCCAACCTGTAGATGTATTTTTGAAGTTTAAATGACTACTCCTGACACTTGTTTTATCAAAACTTTTATCACAGTTATATAACTAATACATCCTGCTGATTTTCTCAATCGCTTATTCAAAATAAACATTCTAACGTCATTTTGAATGTTTTTGTTGAATTATTTTCAGTGATACTTCTCAAAATATGGTGCTAAATATATTTGTCGTGTGCTAGCACTATTTAAAGCTCTACTACAGGGGCCCTGGAGGACAGTAGTGCTGTTGGTTTTCATTCCACCTTTCTAATCAAGGACTGATTTAGACCTGGTGAGTGGAATCTCTGTCCTATCAGTGACATTAATCAATCAATCAATCAGATACTCTGATTGAATCAGTACTCAATCAGAGTACCCCAGATGGTGAAGCCACTCATCCTCCAAGATCATCTGGCATCGCTCTCGCCTCCCAAAATCAGTCGCTTGTGGGTGTAATAAAATTTTTAAATGGAGGACAATTTACAGGTCGGATCTTCGGTCTGATAGGTTATCACGCCATATTCCTCATCCTTCCGGTCATATCCCAGCATGCCTTGTGGACGCAAAGAACCGGTTCAAGAGTTGGCAGGTTTTCAGAATCATGTCAAGTAACTACTATCTGTTAAATTGGGACACAGTAGCTGAGAGTAAAGCAAGAATTCAAACACAGAGGTAGGGACTACATACTTTTGTCTTTTGATTAGTTTACAGTAAAAAGTGATTTAAAATTTAACAGTGTTTAAATTACACAAAAAAAGAAGCAGTTTGGTTTCAGTGTGAGAGACTGGGAATTATCCTGGTCTTTAGCAATAGTAGTGTACACACGAACGTGCCTGCATGCACATGCACACACAGCACATATGCGTTTATTACAATAACGTTCTGGCTCGCTCTTTCTGAAACAACTACCTGCTCTCAACATGGCAGCCAGTTACTGACAATCAGCCTCCTCCGCGGGTGATGGGTTCAAAGTTTTAAACTGCAGAGACCGTCGCCCGCGGCGATGATGATGCGGGCGAGACATGACCTCAGCTGAGCTGCGGCGCGCGAGCGCTTACCGCAGGCGGCGTAACGACCGGGTTCTGCCACCCGCTGGTTTCTGAGGTCATGTGACTCGCCGGGCTCACCTCCTCGGAGCTCAGTCTGTTCTATAAAGCCCCCGGGGGTGGATAGTGAAGCGCTTCCAGCTGAAGGAGGGCAGGATGTGGCCCTGGGTGCTCGCGCTCTACCTGCTGGGGAACACGGACGCGGTCTGGACCTTCCCCGTCGCCACGGAGACCCGGATCAGCCGGGAGGACCTTCGCTTCGCTGAGGTACGTGCCTCCCTCAGGAGGGCTGGGTTGAGATGGGTCTGGGGTACAGAACCATTCTGAATTCTGACCCCCTCAGGTTTTAGAGAGGATTACCCAGGTAAACTTACAAGGTCCTTTTCAACTTTACTCACAGTGAGTATGCTTGCATGTATTAGTATAAAATGGTGTACAAACTGTATTGATTAGTACTTTATGTTGTGTATTGATTAGTAATAAATATTTTCAAGTATTGTTAAGATTTCCTGTTTTTAATTATATGACCGTTATAATAAGTTATTTTTGCACTGTATTGGCCAGTAATAAGGGTGACTTGTACTAACTGATTAATCTTGAATACAGTATATATTGCATTAAATAAGTTTTGTTTTGTAAGTGCATCTGCTGTGCACATGTTGCAGCTCACTTAATTGAATTGTGTTATGAACCAAATTTGACACATTTGTTCACGCAACTAACACTCCTCAAATTACCTCCAGTCACCACTAGGGAGCTGAGTGGAAACTTTTCTCTTGTTCTTCACTAATTTTTCAAATGAAAATCTTTTGCGTATTAGAACTCGTTATTTTGACTTGCATCCACCATTGCTTGGATCGTTTACTTGAAGTGCGATCAAACCGATGTGTTCAGTGACATTTCTTTGTTGAGAATAAAATTTGATTGATGGCTTGCAAGTGGTAAAGGTATTCCTGTGTGATTTTGGTCACTGCTGCAGTTAGATGCCCTGTCAGGAAGGAGAGGTTGGTTTGGACACTGAGATAAATTAGGAAAGTTAGAGCATTTCCAGCTCCTTGTCACTGTGTCTCTGAGGGTTGAGCTTTATGTAATAGTACCAGACCTGACGGGCAATGTCCCCAGATCAGCATACAAATATGTGACGTCTCTAAAGTGTGAGTTAACTATGCTAAGCAAAAATCCAGAATATATGAATATATACAGATTAGAAGAAAAACCTAAAACCATAAAAAGATACTGCAGTTCAAACGTATACGTAATGTAAGAGTATTTTTTTGGTTTTAGGTTTTGGTACTACCATGAAAATACCATAACCTGAACTAGAACATAAGACAGGATACCTTTTGTACTCATTCAGGTTATGGTATTTTTATGGTGCAAAAGGTCTTGGGGTAGGGGTGGAGTTTGAAGGGTCCTTAAACTATAGCAATATTTTAACTTAAATATGAATATTCAAGGGTCATAAGGAAATCAAGTTCCACCTTTTTTGTAAGGTAATCAAGATTCTGCATTAGCAGTTTGTGCCTGTAAACCACAGCGGTTTCTGTAAAGACACGGCCGACTGTGACATCCCTCACAGTCCTCTGGTGCAGGTTGGCGGGTTGTCGTTTTGAACGGGTCTCGCTCTCGCTGAAGGAGTACCTGAGGAGGTTCTACCCCCTGGCGGGGTCTGGCGCTCCGCGCGGCAGGAGGGACACGGAGGCCTTCCGGGACACGGTCCGCCGGATGCAGGAGTTCTTCGGCCTGGAGGCGACGGGGCGCCTGGACCGGCCGACGCTAGCAGAGATGAGGACCGCCAGGTGCGGCGTTCCTGACGTGGAGAACTACAGCTTCCACCCGGACAGGCCCAGGTGGAGGAACCACACCATCACGTACAGGTGCACTCCCCACCTCCCCACCCACTGCCAGGGAACCCACACCATCACGTGCAGATTGGTTGATTGAAAACTCCCAGAACAAATGCTGCCATGCCAACTGCAGTTATCTCATGGTACATCTGCTGGGACTACCATTATCAAAGCAGTATTCTTCTAATCTATTGAAGCCATAATCGTTTTTGTATTTAAATGTATGGAAATTAGTTTAGTTCCAAACGCCTAGGAGGGAGTTGTCAATTTAACTTCCTGATTCCTGACACTGATTAGTGATGAATGCTGCGTTAGCTGCGTATTAAAGTGCTCCCTCCGTTTCCCCCTCAGGATAGAGAAGTACACGCCCGACCTGAGGAGGGAGCAGGTGGAGGCCTCCTTCCGAACGGCGCTGAAGGTGTGGAGCGACGCCGCGCCCCTGCGGTTCCTGAAGGTGGACCGCGGCAAGGCCGACATCGTGATGTCCTTCAGCTCCGGAGGTGGGGGGGGTGGGGGGTGGGGGGGGGGGCGGTAACCCGCCGGCCCGGCTCTCTCAGAGCCTTTACCTCCGCTGGCAGCTGCGGGAGCCAATCAGAGCCCGTAAACTCTGCCTCAAACACCGCCATCGTCACCTCATAATGCCCCTTTCCGCCACCCCACCATTAACAGATCACGGAGACTACTTCCCGTTCGACGGGCCCAAGGGGGTGCTGGCCCACGCCTTCGAACCCGGGGAGGACATGGGCGGGGACATCCACTTCGACGAGGACGAAATCTGGACCGTGGGACACCGCGGATACGGTAGGGCGCGCCTTTAACGCGGTGGACCCGGCAGGACCGCACGCCGTGGCGCTAAGACCCGCGAACGCACCCGTTCATTAGCTTCACCTTGCAGCCGCGGAAACCGCGAGTGTTTTTAGTCCTCGTTGTGACATGCAGCATAAAATACATAAAATAGTTTTGAGTTGCAGGGTTCTGTATGCAGATATGTTTGAGATATGAATCTCAGTTTTGAAATACCTTTAGGTATCTTTACAGAATTTCTTACCCTTAATTTAATTTCTTACAATTAAGGTCAAGGTAAAAATATCCCATTCAATATTTATAACTCCATTGAATTGCATTTATTTATTTATATAACCTTTCTCTCTGTGGCCTGTCTTTAGGGTATAACCTCTTCACTCTGACCTGTTTTTAGGATATAACCTCTTCACTCTGACCTGTTTTTAGGGTATAACCTCTTCACTCTGACCTGTTTTTAGGATATAACCTCTTCACTCTGACCTGTTTTTAGGGTATAACCTCTCTCTCTGTGGCTTGTTTTTAGGGTATAACCTCTTCACTCTGACCTGTTTTTAGAGTATAACCTCTTCGCCCTGGCCTGTTTTTAGGGTACAACCTCTTCACCGTGGCAGCTCATGAGCTGGGACACTCTTTGGGTCTGGGCCACTCCAGGGACCCTTCAGCCCTGATGTACCCCAGCTACAGATACAACGACGTGGCCCCCTACACCCTGCCCATGGACGACACTCTGGGCATCCAGGCTCTCTATGGTACGAAGATTTGGAGGAGGGGGGTTTATGTAATCTCACCACGATGGCAGTGTGAAATTTGTGTTTTCAAACCCAGCACACTGCCACTGAGCTCTTGATTAAACTACACACTACAGGGGCATAAAATAAATCCTCCTCACCCTTAAAACTGCTGGTCTGCTCTATCCAAACCCAAACCTACATTCTATATGTTTGTGTTGAGCTGTTCTTGTCTGGATCACGCCATTGTACAGGAATTCAGCTAATAGCTCACTCCGGCCTTGAAAATTAATATTGAAGAAACAAGTGTTTATTTCTCTTTCCCAAGGGTCCCCGAACTCCAGGAAACAGCAGACCTCAGCGACTCCTGACAAGTGTGACCCTAACTTATCCTTTGATGCAGTGGCACTGATTGGACAGGAGAGGGTTTTCTTTAAAAACAGGTACACACAGGGACCACTCTTTACAGATATGTTTAAATATCAGAAGTAATGTACTGCTGAGCTCTGTCTTGGTTTGGTAATCTTCAAATTATGCTTCAGTAATCTTCCTGAGATTATGCTTTTTATACATAGGGAGACAACCAAGACTGAACAGTGAAATTGTGAGTAATTTCAGCAAATAATCACCTGATTAATTCAGTAAAATAATTGATGTAATTAAGAGTTTGGACGGAAGAAAATGTAGAAGCATCTGTGACACTCCAGGACCTGGGATTCCATTCCCTGCTCTTAGGTGAAACTACAGATAGAGATCATTTGTTTACATTAGCCAGAAACCCCTGCTGCTTATTGTTTCCTTTGGTACTGTGATAGTACAGGTTACCTAAATTAAGTGTTGAAATTGAAATTTATTTGAAATATTTTGTTTTTTCAAATTTTGCCAAATGATAAATACACTGTCAGACTCTCAAAGTTTGTTTAAGGAACCAAGATTGTGGAAAGGTGGTATTTCTGTGTGCCTGGCTCCCAGGTACTTACCCAGCATGCTTCAGTGCCGCCTGACGGTTTACACCTGTGCAGGTACGTGTGGCTGCGGACGACCTGGGCGGGGCAGCGCAACAGACTGAGACAGGGCCCCAGCAGCAGCTACCTGCCCGGCATAAGCTCACCGGTGGACGCGGCCTATAGCATCCCTGCTAAGGGCGTGAGCTACCTCTTCACGGGTAAAGTATGGGCTTCAAGGCACCACTTAACTCTTACAACACACTCCAGGGTGGAATTAAGCGAAAATCTCCTGACCCTACCCCACACCCTCAGCTAATCATAACCCTCGTACCTGGCAGCGTCTGCGCTGTAGACCTCCGAAGCGGAGGGAACAGACGCGAAGCGCGCGCGGGTAGCGGAGCCCATGTTCCGCTCGGAGGCGCGCGTGCGTTTGCGGAGCGTTCGCGGAGCCGGCGGGGCGCGTTTTCTAAATCTGGCGAGGTCATCGGTTTCTCGCGAGTTTCTGGGTGCGATTACCAGTCTCATCGGCATCTAGCTTCTCGCCCTGCTTGTTTTCAGGCCCCAAATACTGGGTGGTGCAACAGCTGAACACGCGGGGCCATTACGGCTCCATATACGACTTCGGTTTCCCAAAGAGAGTCCGGAAAGTGGATGCTGCTGTACACATGGAAGAATATGGAAAGACTTACTTCTTTGTGGGCGACGTCTATTACAGGTAAAGTATAAGTGTGTTTAACATATCAAAACTGAAAGGTACTGTATTACATATATAGTAGTAGGCAATTTGAAGTAAGTGTAAGTTATTGTTTATAATAATTTCACTCGTATTTTATATAATCTATTGATTTTGCCTGCATTTTGATAATTACACAGAAGCAAAACAAGTTTTATACATGTATCTTCTCCTAAAGAAATGAACAGAACAAAATTTGTGAGATTAAAGAATAGCTCACTGAATGCTTGGTAACAATTTGTCTGACGTTTCAACAGTGACTGATTCACTGAGATAACAGCCTAATGCTTTGCTCATTTACACAAAAATGGTTTAACTCATGGACATTCTGAGCTAGGTTATTCAACCTTAGACAAGAAGACCTATATCACACAAAACTGAACACAGGGGATGTTTAACCACTTGCTTAGGCATCTACTGATTCAGAGTGCTCTGGGTATTTGTTAACACAGAAGTTCTCAGACAGGGGGGAAAGTCCAGGGGTCAGAAAGTAAAAGTCCTACCATGTGTTTCTTCCATCCATGAACTCACCCAATTGATTTCATTAATTAGTTCTACCTCCTGGTTTAAGAATTGGATTATTAATCCTAATTAGCAAATCAAAGTGATTGGAACAAAATACTGGGGAGGACTTTTACTTTCTGAAATCTTAATTTTCCACCTCTGGACAGATGTATGCCTCAACATTTATCACAAAATAGTCAAAATAGAATTAATGAGACAGAGAGGCTTTGCAGATCCTGTACAGTAAGCAGTGCGCCCACAAGCTAAACTCACCTGACAGTGAAAACGCTATTCTGACAGCCTCTAGCGGGCAGTAGAACATCCTGCTAGTGTGCATAAAACAAAACAAAAAAGATTTGTAAAACAGTCACCATTTTCACGCATTTTTCCTGCGTAACTTGTAAGTAAAGCCCGCTGATGTCCGTGCTATTTACAGAATTTCCTGTGCTATCTATACACATCCTACCAGTGGATTATAAAATTCACTGATGGATCTAGCCCGCTAAAGTCTGTTTTCACAATCTGTGTCCAGGTATGATGAAAACAAGAGTTCCATGGATCCGGGGTTCCCGAAGAGTATTGCCACAAACTGGCCGGGAATTGGAGGGAAGATAGATGCAGCTTTTGAACTGTCAGGTACGTTAAACCTAATCAGCCTAATTAGGGTGCTGTGTGTCAAATCATGTTAGGCTATCATGCATGTTACCAAGTGGGTTTATAGGTGTTCAAACACAATTTGTACATATAAATTCCACAGACAATGATTTTGTAATATTTAAACCACCATAGTGGTCACGTTGTACTGCAATAAGTGTGAGGAAATGACTTGCAGTACATTTATTTGTATGGTAGTCATTTTGCGGCATGTTCAGAGTGTAATTGTGAAATCGTACTGTCTGTTTCGCCCTCGAAAGGCTACATCCACCTGTTCAGTGGGGCGAAGGCGTATAAATATGAGGTGAAGAAGAGACGTGTGGTCTACACTGTAAAGGCCAACGCGTGGCTGGGGTGCTGATGGCGCTGAGGATGGAGAGACAGACGGACGGACGGACGGGATGCAGTGGACGTACGCACAGGACATGATGGAGAAAACTAAATAAATGTGTTTCTGAATGTAAAAAAGAGAGGGAGCTCTTTACTGAATTAGCACAATGCCAAAGACAACGGCCCTATATTGTATACAACAAGTTGGGAATAAAGGCCGACTGTGTCTTTAACATTGATGTTTCTTACGTAGCCTCATTGAATTTTCATGTGTTTAACCTTATGTGTGTATGACTGTGAAAAAGGCCAGTGTGGCATAGTTTCATTTTCCATTCATGCTAACTTTAGAATATGCTGAAAGCTGAAACAAATGTTTTATTTAACATAAAACATACTTGTGAATTGTAAATAGAGCATTATTTTTGCTTGTAATTGCCTTTCCTTGCTAAAGCACAGATATATGTATTTCCCAGTACTTTAAAACAGTTAGATAACTGTTTTAAAAATATTGTTATTTAATGAAACCAATGTTAAATGTGAATTTCAACCGATATAGTCTTTTTAAATGCAAGTACAGGCATCAAACAGTTGTTATTCACTGATATAATGGAACATTTGCTTTCAATAATGGTTTGGTGAATGTTAACATTAATTATAAACATTTAATCCAGGAACACTGAATATCAGGCTGGATTCAATCAGTGTTAATTTTTAATTCGTAAGTAATTATTTGTTAATCATTATCATTGCTGAATTTGCAAAACATGTCTGTGAAAAAAATAAACAATGGTATTTAATTGTCAGTCAAATTAATGTTGGCATTTAAGAGTTACTTGGAACTATTGATAGAATCCAGTCAATCTAAACATTATAACTGAAATCATGTGTGCCAAACGGAGGTTAAAATACAGGAGGCAGGAATTTGCAGTTGTTCTTTGAAAAAAAAGGATGGTTGGGATATTATCAGGCAATTGATCCTGATATGTGGCACCAGTCAAATATCTGCAGCGTTTGCATAGTCCTGGGTTAGACCTGATCTTTCACCATTATTTAGTTGCATCAGCAGTTCTGCTCCCAGTGTCATTATGCACTTTGATCTGTTTATTTAAGATTTGGACCAAAATAGAGGAGGATTCCACCATCGTTATATTGACTGCTGTTTGTTTGTGAACATACTGTTCCACCATTTAGCTTGATAGTAGATTAAATAAATCTTTCTCCGTTCTCTTGCTCTCTCACACACACATGCACACACGTAGACAAAAACACCTGGTTGTACACACACTTGCACACTCACACACTGATTTGGGTGTAAGTACACACTAATCACATATAAACTGATTTTTGCACATATTTACACAATTTCTTTCTCTTCCAAACATGTACTCTGCCATTTACAAATACTCTATCTCTCTCATGCTCACACACCATGTTCTCTTGTGCAAACATACCATGCACACTATATTTCTTGCAGACACACACACACACACACACACACACACACAGACACATGCACACACATTCACACACGCACAGGCACAAGCACACGCACACCCACATGTACACACAGACACATACACACACACTCTCACACACACACACACACTCAGACACATGCGTGCACACATACACAAACACACCACTATTATTGCCCCCCCTCCCCCCAAACCCTCCCTCTGAGGGTAGGGACCTATCTGTTTGATGTTTGCAGGAACACTGTCCCCCCCCCCCCCCCTCCCCACCCTCCCCCACTCAAACGCAGGCCCTTGTCCCCCTGTGTGAGAGGCAGCTCACACCCCTCCACCCCCGTCCCTGACGCAGCATATAAAGCCGGGCGGAGGGGAACGAGGGGCAGGCCTTCGTCCCCTCTCTGGAGCCATGGCCCTCTGCACCGTTCCTTCTCTGCTGGCCCTGCTCTTTTTGGGGCTGTGCTGTGCGGCCCCCACCCCCACCCCCGGTCCCGATTTTGCTCCCTCCATGGAGGACCAGAAGGCCGCTGAGGTAACCTGCTTTTCCACCTCTGCCTCCGCCTTTCATTTCCCACACCTCCGCCTCTTTCCATCTTTCTGCAGAAGGGCACAAAAAGGGCTTAAAAGGGGAAGTGATGTGCGCAGATACTGTGAGCTGGACATTGTCTGTGCAGAAAATGGATTTTACAGCTGTTATTTTACATTAAGACAGTTTACAAACTTTAATACAATAATAATGGTTACAGTTGTTATGAGTATTTGCAGTGACAGTTGTAGTAAACACTAGTAATGTTATAACTATCCAGGGAAATGTACAGTGTCTTAAAATAATAATAATTAAAAAATTATAAAATATTGAACATAGGAACAATGTTTCTAGGCAAATCATAAGAACAATGAGTTTGCATAGCATTTAATACAATGCAAACAAGACAAGGAGATTACAGGCTTAACTGCTGTTCGACCTGTCAGCAACCTATTTGAATCTCTCCATTTGGGCTGAGTTCCTTAGAGTGCTAGCCTTTGGAGGTTTCCAGCTGGAATGGCTTTTCTTAATATACAGGGTGATTTAAATGCCCACACCCGTCAGACCTCTCTCTGTGATTTTGGGATGCCAGGCAGTTCTTCCCTAGCTCCCCTCGATTCTTGCCCCGCCAGTGATGGAATTGGATGTTGGAGTTGCAGGGGGCTTACTCAGCTTCTGAGCAGGCTCACCATTACCCATCTTTTGAGCAGCCTCTCAGTTCTTATTTTTAACTGTTCCTCAGTTAGTCCTGGTGCACTGTGGTTGACATAATCACACGTTGGCTATTGATTGGTTTTGTTTGTGCTTCTCCCTGTGGTGCAACGTCGCTTGAAAATACCTTTACCACAGCATGGATTTATATTATCTATTTTCATGGATGCACTAATCAGCGTGTTGCCCATGGATACATGTTTGCTGAAATGAAAGATAGATTCAGATATAAATGCTGAGGGAACATCACAGGATCAAGAAATCTGATTGGATTGACAAATTCTTAGCAGAGCTCTGATTAGCTGTATGTGGCCTTCAGCTTACAAGAACAGGTCTCAAACCATGGTCATAAACCTGTTTCCTTCAATTTTCACACCATCTGATGTAGCCGGCTTTATGTTCAACTGCGGCTGATTTTATCTTGCAGGACTACCTGTCTCAGTTCTACGGCGATGTGGGGACCACAAACTCAACAAAGAGGAGAATCTCAGTGTCGACCTTTAAGAATGATCTAGAAACCATGCAGTCCTTTTTTGGACTGGAGGTGACTGGTAAACTGGACAAAAACACCCTGGAGGTAATGAACCAGTCCAGGTGTGGTGTTTCAGACATCTCAAGATATGGGCACTTCTACGGGAAGCCGAAATGGGATAAGACCACCATCACCTACAGGTAGAACGTTTTGAACGAAACAGTCCAGATTTCAGCCTCTGCTTGCAAGAACTCTGAAATTAAGTAGCTGGTTCATATTCAGTTGCCTGGAAAAAACATAATCTTTGCTATAAAAGACAGTAGCAGTGAAGGACAGTAGCCATAACTACTGAGGGATTCATCAAAACTCCTGAAAGCCCCTCCAATTAGCTAATTACTGATACTCAGCATCTTTAACAGAACTGACAGGCCACACATCAGTGCAATTACACTTCTGATCTTGGCTATATTTGAAATCCTTGATTCCTTTTGGACCCAGAATTTCCTGCAGATTACTTATCATTTTAAAAGAAAAATGTTTTTCACTGATATTCAGGCAACCCTACTTTCATTGGATGGTTAGATATTGGTTGGCAGCTTGACTTAAAAAATGAAACATTCCCCAGAATTACCCAGTACACGCCGGATCTGAGCCAGACTGAGGTGGACACCACCCTGGCCAAGGCCTTCAAGCTGTACAGTGACGTCACGCCGCTCAACTTTAAGCAGATCCAGAGCGGCACGGCCGACATCATGATCCTCTTCAAAGGGGGTGGTGAGTACGGACCCCCCCCATGCTCAAACCAGCACTCTGATTCACGCTCGCTCGGGGGGTCTGGTCCAGTCCTCAAGGATCTACTGGTTTTCGTTCTAACAAAAATGAAGTTGCTAAAATGTACATTATTTCTTGGATTTCCTGCCATAAGTTAGTGACTCTGGAGATGGTCTATAATGAAGTTGTGGTGACTATTTACTGAGGAAAGATAAGATGCTAAGATGTTAATACCAATTTCATTGATTGAAAAAACCTTTAAATCTTTAGGCTCATCTTGACTGAAGAAATAATACTGATTGGCAATTTTGCACATTCAGTACAATCTCAAATGTATGCAGACTTTTGACTTTAACTAAACGATTAAGCGCTCAGTAACTATGAAGACCAGCAGAATTTTTTGTTCTTCAGATCCAGGATTAGCAACCCCTGTTCTAGGCCAAGTGCATAAAAAGTCTATCCTGCGTTTTTTTTCCTGCAAATCAGATCATGGGGACTTCTATCCCTTCGACGGCCCCAGTGGGGTTCTTGCCCATGCCAACTCACCGGGACTGAACCAGGGAGGGGACACACACTTTGATGAGGATGAGGGGTGGACTCTGACTCACAGAGGTAAGACCCAGATAGCACGGCTTAATTTGTTGGGTGTGTGTGGGGGGGTGCAGTGGTTGAGTTTAGTCCCAGCACTATGGCCCAACCAACACTGCTTCCCAATGCCGCGACGCGCACAGGTGTGAACCTCCTGCTGGTGGCCGCTCATGAGTTCGGCCACGCCCTGGGACTGGATCACTCGCGGGACCGGAAGGCGCTCATGTTCCCCACCTATCAGTATGTGGACACCAACGGATACAAGCTCCCGGACGATGACAAGAAGGGAGTCCAGGCTTTGTATGGTAAATACACGCCATTATGCATGCATGAAGTCTATGGTCTCTACGTTAGCCTGCGAAGCCCAAACAGAACGTAAACACCGGCCTCCCTACCAAACAGTGCAGCCCACTCCTTTCAGTCAAAGACCTTGGCCCCCACTGAAGAAGGACTTCCTATATCAGACTTATAAACTCTTTCTTTCTCAGGTACTCTTACATGATTCAATGAGTGAAGATGTACTCACTGGCTATCGTTAATGGTTCCGAGTGTTTATTTAATCTTGCGTAAACATTTTTCCACTTTTTCCCAATTTGTAATGACCGCTTGTCCCGCTGGAATTACCATTGCGCCACCAGTACCAAAACCCCAGGAGCACTGCAGCAAAAACGTGTGCACTCCTATAAGGCAGGTATCCCATGGGCCATTGGGCTGCTTTTAGGAAGAGGTAACATACAATTACACCCCCCCCCCCACCTTTTCTTTACTTCTATTAAGGGTCACGGTCACCAACAGACAAACCTGAGCCGAAGCCTGAACCAGTTCCTCAACCACCACCGGACCCAGAACCCGAAGAACCCGAAGAACCAGATCCCAAACCAGATCCCAAACCAGATCCAAAACCAGATCCCAAACCAGATCCAAAACCAGATCCCAAACCAGATCCCAGACCAGACCCCGGGCCCAATCCAAAAGATGAGCAGTGCAGTCGGGACCTGGTTTTCGATGCTGCCACAACCATCAGACGTGAGCTTTATTTCTTCAAGAACGGGTGAGTCGCGTACGAAGGTCTTCACAGCTTTGTAGCAAAGAAAAAGTCACGTAAAACCCCATGCCAAATGTAGTCGTGTCCCAAAATGTATTTTTGTTTTGAATATTTTTTTATTTCACAATGCTGACTTGCAGATACTTCTGGAAGAAAAGTACCTGGTTCTCCGGAGTGAGGTTAAAGCAAGTGAAACAGACCTGGCCTCAGATTACTTACGTAGACGCCGCTTATGAAATCAGAACAAAGGACACTGCCTATCTTTTTCAAGGTACGGCACACCAAAGCTCAACACGTTCAAGTGTGAGAAAGCAGAAACATCTGTGCATACTTAAAAAAAATACTTCTAGCGTCTGTGAGGTAACAATCCAGCAAACTCGAACATACCGCTCCCACAAAAAACGAATAGTTATAAACATAATTTCTAGATACACTTGTGCTCGTACCCTTGATGTTCGATATTCTCTCATTAAAAAATAAATAAATAAAATGTTGCTGTTTGCAGGCAATCAATACTGGGGAGTAAAAGGTTACAGAACACTCCCCGGTTACCCCAAATCCATATCCACCTTTGGATTCCCCTCCTCGGTGACTAAGATCGATGCAGCTGTCCATCTGTTAACAACCAGAAAGACCCTCTTCTTTGTCAACAACCAGTACTACAGGTCAGCCCCGCTCAGTGCCCTCGTGTTTCATGTGTCCTGCTTTACATGCCGTGGTTTTTACACGCTCACATCATGGCATGCTTTGCATTTTTAAACAGTAAAAGACTTTGGTCCCTTAAAGGTCTGCAGGTTAAAGTCCTTGGTATTTTTGTCAGTACACTTCTGTTTTGAACTCTTTATGACCAGAAAACAGTGCTGACAGTGACATTTATGCTGATTACTCTTCATGATTTGGCATTCCAAATTGGGTGAAAGAAGAAAAAAAGTATGGATATAAAGTTGTATACATTATTGCTCCCTGGATTTCCTGCCATAGGTGTGTGTCTTACAGAAAATTGACCACTCTGCATTTGGTCTTTACTGAAGTTGTGGTGAGGGTTTAGATTTTAGAGAGCACAATAGTTTGCCATTAGTGTTACTACCAATTTCCCTGAGGAGGAAAGTATGCAAACAATAAATCCTTAGTCTCTTGACAGTCCTGACAAAATTTTTAAAAATACTGTGTGGATTTAGCATGTTCAACTTCAAATGTACTGTATGTTGATTCTGGTCTCTGGTATTGATCATGGACCCCTGACGTATGTTGCAGTTATGATGAGACAACAGGCAAGATGGATCCAGGATATCCTCGATACATATTTTTTGACTTCCCTGGAATTGGATTGAAGGTGGACGCTGCCTTTGAGAACTATGGTAAGCACATATATTACTGTATACACAAACTTAAAAAAGAGGTAAATTTATGTCAGATAAATTGACAGGAGGGAATTTTTAATGGTTAAAATATCTTTTTTTATGTTTAGTTTTCAATTTTTTCAATACAATCTCTCTCTCACACTCTCTCTATACATCATTCAAACATGCTTGGACAATTAGTCTAGAGACTAATTAGTTATCAAAATGATGTATATACTTGTCCTTAATGCTGTGTTCCTTAACTTATAAGAGAGTGCACATAGTCCATTGTAAACTGGTATTTCTCTGTGAATGATTTTCAACCCAGGACAATTCAACCAGACAGCCGCTATGTTTTTTTGACCTGTTGTTTGAAAAAAGAAGAAGAAAACATTCATGTGTAAGGCCTTGTTTTGATATATCCTGCATTTTGATATATCCTACAGGTTACCTTTATTTCTCTGATGGTCCACGACAGACTGAGTACCATTACCGCACAAGAAGAATCATCCGTGTTCTTTTAAACTATGGCTGGCTGGACTGCTACTAAACCATATTCTCCATTGGTGTTTTGCAGTTGTGTGAATTCTGGACATTTTGATCAGTTTTGCCGTATGAATAAATAATCAAAAGCTATTACGCCACATTTGGAAATGTAATGTTTCGACCTCAAAGTGTATATAATAAACTCCTTTATATTAGAGTTTTATTATTGTAATATGAGACACTAACACTATCAAGAAGTATTATAATCAATATCTAAATAATATTCTATTTTTGGCTATTGGCTTCTCTTTGACAGGGCAGCCTTTTTGGGAATATTTGGGATTCTTACTAGTCTCCATATGGTAGTATATCTTGCATAAAATGTTGCCCGATTAACAAAACATCAATTTACCAAACAATTAATCAGACATACACCAAGCAGCAACTGGAACATAGGCTACATTTGTGCATGTTCATTTTCCACGTATCCAGTAAACAATTAGCCTACAAAACGTAGCAGTAAAAACACTCAAGCTGTTAATGTTGCCTTTTTTAAGTGGACAGTATAGACGCTGAACTGCAGTCTACAAATCACTTTTCTGTAGTACAGAAAGTGACTCGCATTCAGAATTTCCAGTCAAATCAATGTCTATAGACCTTCCCTTCGGAAAAAGTCTGGAGGCTTTAAAGTTAGATTTGTATGGATAGCTAGAAATTGCGACCCAGTTAATTAATAAGGACTCTGTGAGCAAACGGGCAGGTAAAATATTCGGGGTGCAGGCAGAATACAGACCCGCAATAAAAGGTGCATACATGCTTAGAATAGACCAAATGGCACTACAAATCAAACCCTCACTTATTATTCTTATGCTTTAAAAATATTTAATAAATAACTGTAATGAAGTTATGAATTGCAACATGTGTTAAGTTTAAAATGGACAAGAGTTGCTGTCCAACTTAAGGCTACTTCGTAATTTTGGAAATTTTGCCTTTATGACTGGCGCAAATATAGTATTTAAAATCGTAATGAATAATTTATGTTGTAGCAATAGGCCTAATTATTTCTGCTGTGATTTACAAAAAGGACAAAAATAGACCTGTATATCGCTTTTTAGCCTATGCCTTATTGAATAAAATCTGCTGTACAAACAGATTCAGGAATGTACTGTAGGCTAATACACAATAACTAATAAATGTAAATAAAATTCAAATTGACAATTGAACAGAAAATTATATGAAACACATAATAAATAAAATACATTCTTTGTTGAGTTTCTTCAAGGATATTACCATAATGATTTATAAATCTATTACATTTTTTGCTTTTTAATAATTGAAGAAATTTGAGAAGTGAAGTCATTTCAATGAAAAAGGGTGGCGGGTTGGGAATTTGAAAATTTTTGTATTTGGATGAAGAATTTAGCAAATAAACAAATACGTTCACAATAGGGGTTTGTTGGTTATGTTATTGAGAATAAAAGAGTATGTTCCTTTGGCAGCATAAGAGGTGAGAACCTAAATATGTCCAAAAAAAGTGAACAGAAGCTTCATTATGGACAGAAGGAGCAAGAATTTTCAATATCCACATATCTGGACATAATAGATTTTACTACTGCAAAAACATTTCGGTTCTCCCAATTAAAAATTCTTAACTAATTACAATAGCATTTTTGAGTTTGCTGAACTTTCAAGGTTCCGTGGATTAAAAATTCTATGCTTTGTTGGCAAGCCTTTCACGTTGGCACAGCAACCATAAATAAGTTGTATTGAATTATGGATGTGAGGTGACAGGTGGGATAGAAAGCACATCTATTGTCACGTACATCATGGCCAGAGAGCCACCGGCGTATGATGGAATGAAGATGAACAATCTGATTGGGAAAGATGGTCATACCAATGTCTGTAATAAGATCCACACGGTCAGCCAATAATACAGACACAGTGAGCTCCATAATGTTTGGGACAAAAGAATTTTTTTTCTTGATTTGGCTCCACAATTTTAGATTCCCGTTTCTGTTACAAGTGTCATCACAAAATTATAAACAACACAAATTTATTGTGTTATTGCTGTGAGCAGCCAAAAATTATTGGAACAATATTGGAAAAATTATTTTTATCAGAACGCAAATTAATAAGTGTAAAATGCTGATTTTGAAATGTCCTGCATTCCAAAGCCGCAGCATTCCACGGGCTAGCATAACCGGAGACTCAATCACAGTTCAAATGGAAAATATGCTTGAGGGAGTACAATTAAACAAAGATGAAATAATGGGGAAAATTTTCATAAAAGTTCTGCTTAAAAACATTTCTCACATTATTCTCAGGAAGACAATCCAATTTTTTTGCATTCTAAGAATATTTTCTGAATCACATCCAAGTACATAATCAAAACCTTCCAATAAAGAAGTGCTACTGGCCAGTTTTTGTCGGTATCTGTGGAAGAGTGAGACTTCATGATGGGTGGAGTTTTGTTATCAATGCCTTGGTAATTTTAACCAATCAGTTTTGGACTTGTCTTCTGACTATCTGAGGAATTCATGTGCACACCTGAGTTCTGGAACTGTACTTGATATGTCACTGACAAACACCCCTATTGTTTGAGTGCTCGAGGGAGAATGCAAGCGTAGGTTCTGGAACACAACCCCTGCCTTTGGTTCCTTGAGTCCAGTATAGCTCGCTGGGATAGGATGGTAGAGGAGGAGAAAGGGTGCCCAGGGCAATGCCGTTACCCAATCGGAAGCAGAGCCCTAAATACCGCTCGCCTTATTCGTCGTAATGCAGGCAAGACAGGAACTCGTCCACATCGACGTCATCAGGGAAGCATTCCAGTAGTATTTTCTGTCGCTGGTTGATCAGATTGAGGGGGTGCAAGTTATTGGTCAGAGCAGCAGCTTAACAATAATTAACATTTCAAATATAAGCGCAAGCAGCAATAACGGGGTGTGCCACACATTTGCATATGTGGAATGATATTCAAATACTCTTTGAATATGAAACAAAACAACATTTGAATTGTTTAAAATGGTTTGAATATTTGCTTTTGAAATTGATTTTTATGCACTTAAGTGATTCATTTAAAAATATGTATAATAGTGTAGTCGCAGTACAATGCCTTATTTTGCCTTTGTGGCTGCCTCCTTTTGGACATAACATGCATTACAGGAAGAGCCCAAGAGGTATTCATGGCCATGCAATTTTGCAATAAATACCGGAAAATATTCAAATATCTGTTGTTTTTAAAACAGGATATTCTGATTTTTGGACCAATTGGCAGCTCTTATGTGAGCCAGGTCCCAGATATCCGACAAGGCTACAACATTTACTGGGTTCTTTTTTTTTTTTTTTTTTTTTTTTTACCAGTTTCAAGAAAACCAAGTGAAGTGATTTCATTATTATCCAATGATTTCACTGATAAATTACTGCAAGTGCTCAGTGTCAACACAATCCAGCAGACCCTTTTTGGCCACCTAGGACCAGGTTTGGGAACCACTGATCTGCGCCAGTTTGCCCCAGCGCGCACCACACAAACAAATGCTTACTCTGGTGATGTTACTTAACCGCCCGCTCCTTACCTTGACCCTTGTCCCATTGGTCGAGAGCTGCAGCTCTTTCACGGAGGCGGGGCCAGGAAGCAGCTGGCGTTGCAGGCGCCTCCTCCCTGGCCCGGCGTGGGTCGCCCCCTGCTGGTCACTGCGTTTCGGTGGGGCATCGGTCCGGGCCACGACAGAACGGGAGAGGGCCATCAGCGCGCGAGCGCCCGCGTCGGCGGCTGGGCTGCAGCGGGGGGCGGGGCCGCCCGGGGAGGCGGACTCTCTCTCTGGGTCACGCCCCTGGGCGGGGCTTCCGGGAGGGGGCGGAGGCTTGGATGGGCTCGGGCTGGGACTCTGTTCCTGAATGTTCCGCTGCACTTCTGCCACCTGCCTGAAGAGGACGCTGCTCTCCTCAGAAGGTTGTTGGGGGCAAACCAAGGGAAGACGTTCTGGAGGGTGGACATGGGCCCCCGAGGTTCTCACTGCTCCAGTGCCTTCTGAAACTGGAGGTTTAATCCACCAGAAAGTGGGCCCGCTGGCACACTGACCAATCAGGTTGAGTTTCGGGGTTTTTCCGTTCCCGCCGGACACTTGAAAGCACAGCATCCTCCTGGGGCTCTGGGGCCCGGGGCTGGAGGGGAACCCCGACTGAGGGGTCGCTGCTGGGTCCCGCTCCGTAGCCGAATCCGGAGAACGTGCCACCGCTGTGCCTGAAATGCATACGTACAAGACATTTTCGCCTCTGACAGGGGATAAAACTGTGGCCTTAAAACTAGCACCACTCTCCCACCTCACCCACTGAATAAATACATTCATTATTCTTAATACTTATATAAACATATTTTTTTGTTTGTTAGCATGCTAATAAGCTGCCTCAGTGATCACTTTCGTTTTACTGTGATTTCTTGCACCAGTATAACAAAAAGCTCACCGTTGTGTGTCCCTTGCTTTTGAGAAGCCTCTGTTCTGGGGTTCGGCTTCACCGGGCTTTTTACAAAAGGAGCTGGCGACACTAATATCTGCGCAGACAAAAATGTAATTAAAGAAAGGAATATACACAGGCAGACTAAACGGTATTCCTATCAGCACGTACAAGCATGGAACTGGAGCGTACCTGACTGGGGTCCATGGTGAACTTGTGCACGTTCTTCTGGTCCATGATGCTTTGCAACGTGGAGTGAACAGGTGACACCTGGAGTGTTGAGGCTGAAAGGAATTTGAGCAAATCAGGAGAAATGCAGAAGCACTTAATGTGCTGTCATGTTCACTCTTCTGCCTTCTTACCAGTAACCGTTGTTCCAGTCGCCCCCTGGTGGCCGTCTCCAGGTAGCACGCTGTGTTCTGCAACGCTGACGGCCTCTGTGCTTGGAATGGTGCTCACAATCTGATACGAGGCACTCATCCCATCGTCCGTGTCACTACCGGTGATGATTTTACAGGGCTCAGGCCTCACGCCGGGGGGGTTAGCCCGAGAGGCCGAGCGGGGGGGTGGGGGCGCGGGCGAGGTTGTCGAGGTGACGCTTGCCAGGGATGTGGCGTCGGGTGCAATGGGCGGGCACCCCTCCGTGGCGGGCGGGGCCTCTCTTCCACAGGGCCGAGTGTTTTTTATGGGGGGCAGGGGGCACCCCGATACAGGCTGACCTGACGTGGCAGAGGAAGTAGAGTGCAATCGGGTTCCTGCGGGTCCCAAAGTGTTTTCGGAGGGAGAAACGGCCGCTTGGAAATGCGACGGCGACTGTCCCTCGTCCTCCTGTGGAGCCCCGCTTTTACCCGATGCCCCCGGATCGCCACCCCCAGCGGGAGGCCCGTTCGGGTCAGTCTCAGAGCCGGACGTGGAGCACGCAGAGAGCCGGTGGTTCTGTCCACCGCGGCCTTCTGGGGTACGCAGGTCCTCCTGGACACCCGACTGGTAGAGGGCCGGGGCCGGATTCCTGGGAATCTCAGCGGAATCTTTGGAATCTCGTGGCTCATCGGGATCTGGGTGAGTTCCAGCTTCTAGAGGCAAAGGGCCTGGTGCACCACCCCCTGCTGGCAAGGGGCGGGCGTCTCTAACGCACGGAGGCGGGCTCATTTGCCCCCGGCCATTGGATGCAATACTCCCCACGGGCGACTGAGCCTTTGGGTGCGGGCCTGACTGGGTCTCCAGTCCAGAAACGCTAAAGGGAAACGAAGGGGTTAGAGGATCAGTCAGCCTGGAAGCTCGTGGGACGGGGCGCGCCATTTTCCTGCGTTTGCTGCTTTTGGGCTCGGCCATATTCCTCATCTTTGATGTCCTGGACTCCGCCTCCTTTCCGGATGCAGCCTTTTTACAGCCTGTAAGACGAAGCCGCACGTTACACACGCAACATCGGCTACTATTATTATTATTGTAGTTATTGCTATTGCTATTAATGTTATTGCGTTTGCTTGACTTGTTAATGTTGGAAATGTGAAAAACCCACACGGCTGCTGGAGCACGCGAGCCTGTCTTAGTAAAACGCCTCAAAAGGAACGGTGATCAAGGAGTAGGCGGCCATTTTAGCTCATAATGGTCAGGATATGGATTAGGATGCGAAGAGGGGAGAACTGATCCGAGATCAGCACTTCTACTGATGCTTTATGAATATGGGCTCAGATGTCATGTAC
The DNA here is from genome assembly GCA_039654925.1 of Anguilla pacifica. Taxonomy (NCBI): domain Eukaryota; kingdom Metazoa; phylum Chordata; class Actinopteri; order Anguilliformes; family Anguillidae; genus Anguilla; species Anguilla pacifica. Next base: position 11,610,965 of record CM077295.1, read on the forward strand.
AGATTCGTGAAATGAAGCAGTGCTTTATGAATATGGGCTCAGATGTCATGTACAGACTCGTGAAATGAAGCAGTGCTTTATGAATATGGGCTCAGATGTCATGTACAGATCCGTGAAATGAAGCTTACATCTCTGGTCCTCACGAAGAGTCAGAAAGCTCTGCAGACACCTGTCGAGAGAATCAGCAATGTCGGCATGGAAACGCTAATATGTGTGGCCTCACCCAGAGGAGTCACCCACAGACATAACTGCACATGCACTGTTTTTACCAGTACTCTTCCACTTCAGTGGGGGTATTCTTTAATCCCTGGGCCCCTCAACAGGAATATTTTGCACCAATAACCTCATCCTATATGTCAGCACCACTGGCGTTTATTTCAAGAAGCAAAGCTTCCCAGTAAGAAGAAAGGGTTGGAAGTCCAGATTAAGGTGTGTGTGTGTGCGTGTGTGTATGTGTGTCTGCATATGTATGTGTGTGTGTGTGCGTGTATGTGGGTGGGGGTGGGGGGTTGGGCATTTCTGTTGATATCAAGTGATAATTTCCATTTTCCCAGTTTTCCTAGATATGTTTATCAGCAACAAAGACAAAAGCATACATTTAGCATACAGTAAGTGAAAATTCTACTTCTATAATTTATGCTTTAAAAAAACAATTTACATACTTTATTTGGTTGAGCGTGACATCTAACTGTTCCCATAGTGATATCTTCCTGGCTGGTACTTCAATCTCTTGGCATGATTCTTTGAGGGGAAAAAATTATTTAATGATTTTGTAATAGCCGAATTCTGTCATTTAATATTGTAGTATACGTATAGGATGTATTCTTCTATTACAACTTTACCTGTAGCCTTTTTTGCGACATATTCGGTCAGAATTGTTGACAGATTTTTTCCATACAAGGACTGAAATATAAAAAAATACTACAATTGGTGTAATGCGGACAACCAGCTTTCCCAGACAGAATTCGACCGTTCATCTCATGTGTGCACAAAAATGAAAACATATTGTGTGACGTTATTATAACTGCGGGGTATTTTACATAAGTAAGTCTACTCACAAACACACATGTAGAAGTTGCCCCATGGTTTCGGCTGTGACTCGAGTACTCCTTCAAATTCGGGCTCTCCAGGACGAACGCCTGAACAGTGGCACACAGTCCTTCTTGCTGAAGGTATCCTTTTAAAACGTGCATCGCGAAAGGGTAACTATTATTTCAGACCATGCAATTATTTATGATACATCAGTTAACAATGTGTTAGCAACAGTGCAGCCTTTCAGTGTTAGCAATGTATGCAATGAAACTAAATGAACAATAAATGTTTGGTTTACAAAAATGACGAATTACAAATCTGTATTTGTCCGACAGCAGAACCTATATGCACAGTTATCAACAGCCACAGTACTTAGCCTATATATTATATCGATTTCTAGCTAATGTAAGATAAGTATTTTTCGTGATGTAAACAAAACACTTACAAAAAAGGTCACCACATGGACAAAATAGATTTTGCATTACAGATTATTATTTAATAGCGGTATTGCCAAGATTTAACCCCGATCATTTTATTTTACAAGGATAACATGAATTATTATTAACAGTTTGTCATTTACATAACTAACGTTACCGTTGACACAATAACATGACTGCTCGCTTTTATACAGACAGTTGACACTTGCAATAAATAGCTTAGCTAAAGTTTCAGGATTGTCGACCTAACTTACCTAAAACAAGCCTCGCCACGTCCGACGGCAGCAACATAACTGATTACTTAGCTATATGGATTATTTTATCTTTTGTCTGCTATAGGTGAAATTTGAATTAAATTGATCTAACTATGTTACAGCAGGTTGGCAGCTTTCCGCTTAGCTACCGATAAATATTAGTGTTGCATCTCTCTGTCCTTCGAAATGGCGCGGAATTTATTGAAAAGACGTCGGGAGGAAGAAATCCTACACGGGACCACTGGTTGCCAGATGCTGATTTTGTTCTCCGAAATATTTCCTCGGTCTCCTATCCTATTTCCCAACTCGCACGCAATTTTTTCAGGAGTATATCCCATTTCTTATTCTTGAATCTCTCGTTTACTATTAATTCCAATGTTTACTTTATCAGAAACTTACCCAATATATATTTTTTTCAAAATCCGAAACCTCAAAAATTCCTCTTAACTGGCGACCACGGGCGAGCGCGTAGTCCACTCCTCTACTGAATTAAAAGTCACGGAGTATTAGAACAGTGATAAGTTAGACACAATTACATATATTTTATCACATCCCATCTCACAGTCAGGATGCTGACAGGGGTGGGTGGTGGAGGACTCCTACAAGCCCACCGGCACCGCTTCCTACAGCAACACAGTTACCCAGAGAGGTCTCCCATCCAAGCATTACCCTGCATAACCTCCTTAGCTTCAGCAGAGAACGATACTGATACAGGGTAATGGTGCTGCTTACAGTATATGACCCTAAGAGGGTAAATGATCCTTCGGTTGACAGTGTCTTACTAACAACAATTCACTGCTCCTAGTTATTTACATAGGAGCTGCAATTATGGTTGGGACAAAACAAGCATACACATTGGGTCCCCAGGGCTGAGTTTAAAGCCCCTGGTGCGTATAGCGCGTTAAAATTACTTTTATTTTGAAATACGCGTTGTTTGCAGTTACAGGAAGTACAATCGGGTTCAATTGGATTTTCTCGTGGCGCTCGAAAATGCTGTGATTCTGACAGCTGTTGAAGTATAATAACTGCAACAGGGAGTGCAAAACAATGTATGTAAACTGTTAATTTATGCAAATAACAAACAGTCAGAGTGGTTGAACTTAATCGAATTGTTTTTAGACCTCAACCTGTACTGGTTAGCTTGTTGGTACAACTACGTTTTGCTTACATTTTCATCCCTCGTGTTATTCGTAGGTCTATATAGATCTATATATATCTCACTTGTCAATATCTGGCCATCTAACTGAGCCATAAAGAATGATTGAAAACAAGCTGTCTTGTTTGATTTGTCAACCGTATAGATCCAGCTAGTTAAGATTTTTTTGGTAAAGTTACTGTAACGTTATAGGTGTCTTGGAAACCAAGCTATGTATGGCTTTGAATGAAAATCAAAGCACCGTAAACGGCCTAGTCTTGCCTCTGTTTTGTTTCGAAGACATCTGGTGAGGTGCAATAGCTGGCGCGTTGGGCGGCGGAGCGGAGTCTTTGCCCTGCAGTGCAATCATGAGTCTGGTACTTGACGAACTGTTTATTTGCTGCCGTGGATTGGGAAATGAAAAGGCCACGGAGAGGAAGGTACACGCCATGCTCAGCTCTGTAGAAAAAAAAACAAACAAAAGTATGTTTATGTACTGTTTTAATCTGTACGTGCTAACGGCAGATGCTCTACATTCCTTCACCTTGCAGAAAGAGATGGATCGATTCAGACGACTCATCCGCTCCTCCGAAACCGCGGAGGAACTGGATCGCGTATCAGGAAACAGAGCGTCCAGACAATCAAAACAGCTCACATGGGACACTGTATTTAGGTACATAACATTGCAATGCAATTTACAGATTTTTATGGAGGGTCACTTCGTTTTTAGTTACGCATTATATGGTGCGTTCTGTCCCCAGATGACAGACTCAGTTTAACATCTTGCCATAGAAAGCTTTGCTGCATTTGTGCATTTAATGTATGAAAAGCTTTCTTTTTCTGTTCTGGAAGGTATCTGCAGCGGTACCTCCAGAAAGAGACAGAGCTGCTGCAGTCGGGCAGGGCTAACGTGTCAGCCTCCACGCAGGCCAGCCGCCACAAAAAGATGCAGGAGCTGAGCAGCCTGGTCAAATACTTCATCCGCTGCGCAAACAAGCGTAAGCGCGCGACGCCCGCGTGTTTTTGCGTTCTATTCCTGCCTGCTAGAGGCATTGGTGCCTGTATATAAAAAAACGCATTTTGTCGTTATTGCAGGAGGTCCGAGGCTAAAATGCGGAGATCTTCTCGCGCACATCGTGGACGTAGTGGGCGGTTCCTTCACCTCCAGTTCCTACGGGGAAGACTACAGCAGCATTCTGCTGAAAGACGTCCTATCCATCCGCAAGTACTGGTGTGAGATCACCCAGCAGCAGTGGCACAGTTAGTACTGTTAGCATTGTTCAATAAACGTGATTATTTATTGATGTGAGTTCTTCGCAAGTGTAGCCTTGTGTTTAAGGAATCAAACTTAAAACCCAAAGGCTGGGAATCCTAACCCTTGTTTTAATGTCAAGGTTCTTAAGTACGACCTCTGCAGACATTCAGGTGTTTAAATGGAAAATATGTGAGACATAGCCTGTTTACAGGCCACCTGTGCCTTGTGTGGGGACTGCAGACAGTCCTCTACAGTTCCTGTATTTTCTTTGATGTGTAGAGCTGCTGGATTTGTATTGCGGCCTCTTCAACGGCCCCTCCAGAGCCATCAACCGCGTCCTCCTCAGCCGGATCATCTACGCCGTGGTCCAGGGCTGCTGTCTGCAGACTGATGGGCTGGCCCACACGCTCTTCAGCTTCTTCTCCAAAGCCCTGGGCAGTGCCAGGTAAGAGGGTGGCACCGGGCTCGCCCACACGCTCTTCAGCTTCTTGCTCCAACGCAGCACACAACCTGAATTACTGCATTCCAACTGTGCGCATGGCAGAGTTTTGGAGTAGAGTATTATTCAGCCAGTTGAGGAAAACAATTGAAATTCAGTCCCTCCATTGAAGAATCCACGCAGAACATGATAGGAACCTATTCATTTATGTTTATGAATTGAAGTGGAATGAACTATCGGTTGCGTTAAATATGTAACCATGTGATACCGGTTGCCACGGTAACGCGATGAGCCCTCCGGCAGACCTTGCCCTTTGCTCCTCGGCCTGACCCCTCTCTCTCTTTCTGCGGGGGGGCTCGTGCAGGCAGGAGAAGCACCTGGCCGTGCTGGAGCACCTGGTCTCCGCCCTCAACGTGTTCCTCCGGGCGTCGGCCACCAACTGGCGGGCGCGGGCGTGTCGCCTCGGCGAGGAGCTCCTCCCCTCGCTGCTGTGGGTGTGGGCCCAGACCCGGCCCAGCCGCGTCCTCAAGAAGGAGATCGTGCGGTTCTTCCACCTGCAGGTGCGCGTGCACCACCCCAAGGGGGCCAAGACACAAGCCACAGGTGAGCATGGGGGGGGGGGGCTGTAGAACTGCGGTTCTACTGTAAAACCGGGGTTCTGCTGTAAAACTGGGGTTCTGTCAGGTTTGCTCTCAATGACAGGGGTCCCCTCGCCTGGGTCTGGACTGCAGTAGGGTCTAGTGCTGAGTTTTGAGTTCTTCTCTAAATGTGCTCTCCCTGTAGCATGGCATTTACAACATTAACTGTGTATTCTCATCTAATTAAATGTGCCGAATAGCCTCTCACTCTGTATCTCGCCGAGGCATTTTTGCCCCCGCACTGCCAGTCCTTCAATGCCCGCGCTGCTTTTGCCTGGCACACAGGTGCCCATGCGGAGGACTGGGCGAAGTGGCAGGGCCTCCTGTACAGCCTTTACGACGCGCTGGTGGGCGAGATCGGCCAGATCGGCAGCCGGGGGAAGTACGTCACCGGGTCGCGGCACATCGCGGTGAAGGAGAACCTGATCGAGCTGACCGCCGACATCTGTCACCAGGTGAGAGCCGCCCGCGCGGTCCTATTCGCCCGCTCTGTGTGGCGGGAGCGAGTGGGGGATGTGAGTCACGACTCTTCCAGGTGCCTGTTCCAGGTGCCTGTTCCAGGTGTCTCTTCCAGGTGCCTGTTCCAGGTGCCTGTTCCAGGTGTCTCTTCCAGGTGCCTGCTCCAGGTGTCTGTTCCAGGGGCCTCTTCCAGGTGTCTGTTCCAGGGGCCTCTTCCAGGTGTCTGTTCCAGGTGTCTGTTCCAGGTGCCTGTATCAGGCCTGTTCCAGGTGTCTATTCCAGGTGCCTGTTCCAGGGGCTCGTCCCAGGGTCCTGTTCCAGGTGCCTGTTCCGGGTGTCTGTTCCAGATGTCTGTTCCCGGTGCCTGTTTTAGGGTCCTGTTCCAGGTGCCTGTTTTAGGGGCCTGTTCGGACGTAGGATACAGACCCTTGTCACGGCTGCTGTTTTTCCTTTCGTTTTCAGCTCTTTGGCAATGGCATGCAGGAGGTCACCGCGCCCCATCTGAAGGGGGCGCTGCAGGACAGCCCCCAGGGGACCCCCAGAAAGCGCAGGCGCATTGAGCTGGGGTGGGACGTGATCCGGGACCACCTGCAGCCGAACCAGGACGACTTTGACATCATACCGTGGTGAGGCTCGCGAAACAGCATTACTGTTCAGCATCACACTGCGCTTTCCAGTCCCTGTCCCTCTTCCTGTTCCCGTCCCGTGACCCGACCCGGCTGACGGGTCTCCTCTCGCCCCCGCAGGCTGCAGATCACGTCGGTCCTGGCGTCCCGGTACCCGTCCACCCTGGGCGACTCGGAGCTGGCACCCCTGCTGTCGGCACTGTGCCTGCTGCTGGCCGGGCAGCGGCGGGGTGAGCGGGGCCCGTACGTCCTGCGCTGCCTGCGGGACCTGGCGCGGTGCCAGGCCCGGCGCCCGCGGTCGCGCCCGGGCTCCTCCCAGGGGGCGGAGCTGGGCAAGCTGTGGGCGCGGCTGTGGGCCCTGACCGTGCGCGGGCTCGGCTCGCCCCACACCGAGGCCCTCAGCCTGGACCTCCTCTGCGCCCTCCTCCAGGGGGCGCTGGTGCCCGTCGGCAGGGAGTTCTGGAAGATCTTCACCGGCTCTGCCTGCAAACCTTCCTGGTGAGCGTCTGTAATGATGTGGTGGCATCGGGGGGGTATGGGTTTGGGGTCCCAACCTAGGGTCCAGAAGTCATAAGGATTAGAGAGTGGGTCCCCAACTAGGGTCCAGTGGGTGTATGGGTTACACTGCTGGTTTCAGTAATTAAATTCAAAAACAAACTTCCTGGGACCCACGACAGCGCTTTTATTTTGACAGTATTTTTGCTATTGTTTATTCGTTTGCTTGTTGTTTTCCTGATTTGGGCGGATGCAGCGCCACGGTGACGTGCCTGTCCCAGCTCCTGCTGAAATGCGCCGTCCCGAAAGCTCTGGACCTGGCCTGTGACAGCCTGGGGGCGGGGCCAGAAGGGGGCGGGGCTCCCTGTCTGAAGGAGGCTATCGTCAGCTGGCTGTTGATGAACGAGCAAGGCGAGGAGATGGAGGACAGCTCCAAACCCCACCTCGTCCTCTGCAGACCCTATGACACGTCAGTGATGGCCACATTTCTGTTTTTTTTTTTTTTGCTTATTTGAAAATACCTATAATTATAAAAATAGGAATAATAAATAGGTTTCTCTGATGTGACGATGTTTAAGAATCCTCTAGCCTTTTATCTCTTATCATAACTGTGCTGTTCCTGGGGAGGTAGATGTAATTGTTTTGCTTCTGTCTTGCCTCACAGGGAATTTCCACATCTCCTGGTTCCCAAAATTCTTGTGTCGTTGATGCTGAAGGACAGCAAGGCGGGAATGCTGTTTCTGCAGGGCCAGTCGCCAGAGAGGTGAGCAAGAACGTTCACCAAGATGGAACCAACGGGACACATGTCCTTAGCACCAGGTTATGTTCCTGGACTTGATGGGCTGTTCATGATGATTTCTAAACATGAATCACTACATAATATAAAACACACATATTAAACTGAATCGGGTTAAATACATATTTGTTTTGGATTCAAATACTTTTCTGTGCCCTATTGATCTTGCCTGGTGTAACTGCCAATAAGACAAGAAGGCGGGGTTTGCACTTTTTGAGAGTATTTCATTGGTTCCAATACACCAGACAAGGTCGGTAAAGCATAGAAAAGCATTTGAATCCAAAACAAATATTTGACCCAGGCTGGATCAAACATTGAGTCTATAAACACAGAAAATGTAACAAAAGAACGTAAGTCATTCAGGGGTTGATTCTGAGTACTGAAGTTATTAAATCTGTCCCTCTTTATCTCTCCTCCCCAAAGCACATGGAGCCCGAACACCCCGGCCTCAGACGGTGAGGATTCTCTGTCCAAAATCGAGAGCCTGTACCTGCAGTTCACCTTCGACGAAGAGCCCCACCCCCCCGCCGCGGACCTGGGCGGGGCCGCGACGCGCCCGGAGGACGCTCAGTTCACCGCCGTCCCGGCACTACGGGAACGGGTGGAGCAGCACCTCCTCTCCGTCGCCGACCACCTCCTCAACTGCTACTCCCCCGATGTGGGTGTAAGGGCTAGACAAACATTTTCCTGATTCCATTGGCGTTTGTAAGACCGCTCTGCTGATGAAGTTGTGTTCTGTTGCTCTGTGACCCCCCCCCCCCCCCCAGTCTCACGCCACGCCCCCAGACTGCCTGGTCCGAGGCTGCTCCCTCCTCACCGGTGTTTTGGCGGGGTACCTGTGCACCGGTCTCCTCACTGAAGAGGAGTCTTTCAGGTCCCCGCTCTTCCAGAAGGCCAAGGTGAGTTCACCTGCACCTCATGTTTCAGTTTTGCTCAGTGCTGCCCCCTAGTGTTGCCTTTAAATGTTCAACACGGCGGTGTCCAGTCTTCTCTGAAGACTGATAAGATGCATATTTTTGTTTTAGCCCTGCACTAAGGCACCTGATTCTACTTATCAGGGTCTTGGTTGAAGACCATAATTGGTTAATTAGTTGAACCGGGTGTTGTAGTCCTGGGGTATAACACAAACCTTCACCCACACCGGCCCTTTTGGGATATGATTGGACAGCCCTGCTTTAACACCTGAATCCTGAACAGCGTTTAATGTGAAAGATGTGACTGTTCTTTGGCAGTCTTTGGCGCAGCTGATCAGCGAGTTCGTCTCCATGGCGAAGAGCAAGGCCGCGGAGACGGCGACCGTTTCCACGCTGAGGGACGTCACGCAGCTCTGCAGGGACTGCGTCGGCAGGGGGTCAAAGGTTAGACCCGGCCTTCGCCGCCATCCTGTCCCCATCATCATCATCATCATCATCATCATCATCATCATCATCATCAGTATTGTCCCAATGGAGGGGCGGGTCACGCACGTTTCTGCTTATCTCCCACAGGACCCTGTGAGTGTTACCGCCTCCTCCCTCTTCCTCAAAGTCCTGCCGTCCAGGCTGCTGACCGAGCTCTCGGAAATCTGCAAAGTGATGGTGAGTTCGGTGGAGCTGCCAACCTGACTGCTAATATGATCATCTGCGTACATGTTATTCTGACAGGAGCACCCTCTTCCTCACGTTTTTCCTCTTCCTCTTCCTCGCCTATGCTCCAAGTGCTATTAAGATACTTCGTCCTCTGAGTCATGATAAGATGCACGGATTCCATCTCTTTTTAAACAGTGCCTCTTCTTGTTTCAAAGAGCTTCTCAAAGGTCATCTGGGTGTTCATGAAAAGCCTTGAGTTGTCCTTGCGTGTGGAACCAGTGGGGCAGTGCCTCTTAGATTGCCCATGACTGCTGAAAAAAACTTTAAATCTGACGCAAAATGTGATTTTAAAATCTTGATAAAGGATGGAAACAGAGTGTAGCTGTAGAAGATTGTGTGAGTGTTGACCGGTAAAGGCTAAATCTTGTCGGATGTAGAATCGGCGGATATTACTTGAGGTGCAGCTGGTTACTGGTACCGCGGTGTCATGGGAGATTCTGTGAGATGGGCTGACTGTGGCGGGAATCGTGTTTAATCCCCCAGCTGACGAACTCCTGCAAGCCAGGCGCCGCGGTTGCCGAGGACGACCAGAAGGACGATGACTGGGAGGAGCCGCAGACGCAGGCCGATCGCCAGGATGACCTCGACCTTTTCGACGACGGGGGCGAGGGGCACAGCGGCGCGAACGCAGAGAAGTGGCAGAGCGCCGACGGCAGCGACGCCCAGTATGGCACAGGTACGTGCCTTTCTGTGACCGTGCCCGTCTGTGAATGGACCCGTCTGTGACCGTGCCTGTCTGTGAATGGGCCCGTCTGTGACCGTGCCTGTCTGTGACCATGCCTGTCTGTGACCGTGCCTGTCTGTGACTGTGCCTGTCTGTGACTGTGCCCGTCTGTGACCGTGCCTGTCTGTGACTGTGCCCGTCTGTGATGGTGCCTGTCTGTGACTGTGCCTGTCTTTGACCATGCTGTCTGTGACTGTGCCCATCTGTGAATGGGCCTGTCTGTGACCATGCCCGTCTGTGATGGTGCCTGTCTGTGATCGTGCTCATCTGTGACCGTGCCTGTCTGTGAATGTGCCCGTCTGTGACCGTGCCTGTCTGTGACCGTGCCTGTCTGTGACTGTGCCCGTCTGTGACCGTGCCTGTCTGTGACCGTGCCTGTCTGTGACTGTGCCCGTCTGTGACCGTGCCTGTCTGTGACTGTGCCCGTCTGTGATGGTGCCTGTCTGTGACTGTGCCTGTCTTTGACCATGCTGTCTGTGACTGTGCCCATCTGTGAATGGGCCTGTCTGTGACCATGCTCATCTGTGACCGTGCCTGTCTGTGAATCTGCCCATCTGTGACCATGCTGTCTGTGACTGTGCCCGTCTGTGACCCTACCCATCTGTGAACGTGCCCGCCTGTGATGGTGCCGGTCTGATGGGCATGGTTACTAATATACCGCCAGATTCTACGGGAGATGTGTTTCCACTGATCCGGCCATGCGATCTGTTGACCTGTGCAGGGGTAAAGAGCATGCTCGCTCCGAAGCTCCTGACCAAACAGGAAGTGGCGTTCCTGACCGCTCTGGAGTTCCTGTGCCTGTGCGCTCGCTCGGAGTTCATCCACGGCCTGTCCTTCCGGCCCGCCGAGGTCCGGAGACGGCTGCTCCTGCTCCTCCACCAGATCGACTCCGCCAACCCGCTGCACCTCCACATGGTGAGCAAGCGCGCAGCACGGCATGATGGGAAGGGTTAACCCCGCGCATTCAAAAAGGCTTTACAGCTTTACTGATTAATATGTTTTGTGTTTCTAAGGGAACAAATAGTGTTAATTAACATTTATTTGAATTCTTAGTTATTGTACACTATGGTTCCACTTCTGCAGATCTGAATCATAGGTACTTAAAGCCATTTGAAGAGATAAGTATACTGAGGGAAGAGCCATTCTTTTACAATAGAGAAAAGTAGGAATGCAACTTTAGACCACTGGAGTGAATCCATCCATCCATCCATTATCTATACCCGCTTATCCTGAGCAGGGTTGCGGGGAGTGCTGGAGCCTGTCCCAGCGTGCATTGGGCGAGACACAGGATTACACCCTGGACAGGCCGCCTATCTATCGCAGAGAAACTGCAGTGAATCATTTATATTAAACCGTATATCTAGTTTCTCTAAGTTGTTTAAAAAAAAAAATATATATATATTTTATATGTAATATGAGCTGTGATGAACACTGGCAGTTAAGCACCCTCTATCAGTTTAAATGGGACGCTGACGTGACCTGTGTGATCTGTTTGTTTGTCCATTTCTAGTACCTGACTCTGTTGAAGAAGCTACCTGCTGAAGACACGATTCTAACGACTGAAGATTTTGACTCCCTCCTGGGTCCTCTGGCGTAAGAACAGCGTCCGCGCGTGTGCCGATGGTTACTAGTGTCAGCCGCGAGAGACTCTCTAAGGCTGGCTCTCGTAAAACTTCAACGATTCTGGTCTGCAGACGTAGTTAGGAGTCATATTTTAGTGAGGCACTGTTGCCCTCTGTGGGACTTACAAAGGTGATACCGGTGTAGTGAGTGGTTGGAATGAAAACATGCGTGCTCTGGTCCGCCCATGGCACATGATTGGGCACCACTGGGCTAAACCATTTATGCCAATTAAAACTACATTTCCTTTTCACTATTATTTAAATGACTACATTTCCCTTGCACCATTGTGTGGATGTCATTTCCCAAACAATATCATTTGGATATACCTTTGTGTGTGACACAACATTTTCAACATTCATTTTTGTGAACAAAAAGTTGAACATCTGTTTGTGTGAGAAACTACATTTCCCAGGGATCCTTGTGCCGTATGCCACTGAGTGTCGCTGCGTCTCACGGCCGACAGGGATTTGTGCTCCCTGTACCGACAAGACCAGGAGATCTGCGCCGCCCTGCTGCTGGGCCTGCTCCCCTGTATCCGCTGTCTGGGCCAGGCCCAGATCCAGAACCAGGCTGAGGACATGAGGCACGTGCAGGGGGCCTTGCTGAAGGTCGTCTCCGGCTTCTGGTGAATACCGCGGCTTACCTCACCCTTCATCTCACCCCAGTGCTCCTCTCCCACCTCCCGTCATGGAGCACCACAGAGGCTGAAGAAGCTAATTCAGGCTCTGGAAACCGGCTGTGTGGACTCAAATGCACTGAAAAATGCACTCTTCCGGTTAGAGATTCCTGACATTATGCCTTTCCTATCCAGAGAGACAGGGTATGATCATTTCAATACATGTCACAGGAGCCACAAGCGTAATAGTTATGTGAGTAATGAACAACCAGACTTAAAAAAACAGCATGTAGGCATCAAAATTTTAAAAAGTAGGCCAGTTTCCGCATTTACTATAGATTGAAACGGACTCTTTGAGTCATGTATTAGTGAATGACAAGTTTTATCTTGACCTGAAAATTGTTTTTTCGGTTAAATATTGAACTTTGGGCTTGTTTTCTCCTCAGCATTCTTTCCAAGACGGGCAAGTGCACGGCGTCTGTGAGAGCGGGTCTGGTGAGGTGTTTGGTGACCCTGCTGGAGGTGAGCCGGCTGTGGCCTGTGTGGCATTGCTGAATAAACCAGGGCTGCAGGTTTGAGTCCCTGAAGGTGCACTGCTTTTGTCCTCGTGAGTTTTGTCACTGATTTGCCGCCCCGTCCTGCCTCTCCTCTCCCTCCTGATAGGCCGACCCCCGCTGCAGGTGGGCGGTCCTCGCGCTGAGGGAGGAGGAGCTCCCCGTGTCCGTCGTTCTGCCCTCCCACCTGGCCGACGCCCACCACCACGTCCGCATGCTGGCCGCCATGACGGTCGACAGGTGGGTTGTGCGTGGGCCACGCCCAGATGACTGCCCAAATCTAGCCGTCGTCTGAGAGACCCCCAAAATGAGCATCCAGTGGCTGAGGACCCCCTTTACCCTTCACCTAACGCCCCCTACTGGCTTAAAGACAGTAGCTATGTAACACACTAGTCCATGGAAGTATGTGTAAATAACAATACCAGATCAAATCAAACAGTATTCATTTTAACTGTAAGCGTATGATACGTGTGGGCTAAGGAAATGGAAATCACTCCGCGGGGCCCTGAATGTGGGTGTGTTTGGGCCGCAGGCTCTTCCTGGAGTGGACTCCGGACGGCTCGGAGAGGAGGAGGATGCTTCCGCTGAAGCTGCAGCAGAAGGCCTTCGAGAACGTCTACCTGGAGGCCCAGAGGGGCATGACGGTCCAGGTAAGACCTGCCCTTCCCTATTGGCCCCACCCTCTCCCACTGGCCCCAACCTCTCCCACTGGCTCCAATACAAATAAACTACAAATAAAAAGTAAGATGGCCTGCAGGCTAACTTGGGTACAATGAATTAAATATGTGTCTATACATTGGATTACGTCACATTACATTATATTGATTTTAATACCTTTCTATTTACAAAAGCATGTAAACAGGTTCAGTCAGAGCAGTAAAAAGCAAAAAAAGTATAATTGAAACTGTAAATAAGTGCTTGATTCACCTCTTCATGTCAGTCCGTTTAACTGACACACGCTAATCTCTTGAATGTGCATAACCCGACGCTGTCAGCGATAGGGCGGTTGAGTGAGTGAAGGTGTGATGGTGTGCTGCAGAGCGGCGGCGTGCCGGAGGAGCGTCAGGACGAGGCGTGTAACCGGCGCGCGACGCTGCTGAAGAGCCTGGCGGCGGTGCTGTGCTGCAGCCCCGTGTGCGAGAAGCAGGCTCTGTTCGCCCTCTTCCAGGCCTACCAGGAGAACGCCATCGACGAGAAGCTGGTCAAGAAGGCGAGTGGAGCTCCAGGCCACGGCTCTGCCTCTAACCCCGCCTCTACCCTAGCCTGTAACCCCGCCTCTACCCTAGCCTCTAACCCCGCCTCTACCCTAGCCTGTAACCCCGCCTCTACCCTAGCCTCTAACCCCGCCTCTACCCTAGCCTGTAACCCCGCCTCTACCCTTTGCCTCTAACCCCGCCTCTAAACCCGCCTCTACCCCTGCTTCTGCCCCCGCCTCTTACCCCCCTTCTAACTCCACCTCTTTCCACTGTGCATTGCACCTGTTTATCTGTTTGGCCTATAGCTTTATGTCAGGAAACTCACAAAGCTTGTATTTGACATGGACCGTTTTTTATTTAGATTATTTTACGTTGTTGCACTCAAAGTTATAACTGTAGTATAGTTCTCTGTCTCTGTTTTATGTATTGACTTGTTTAGGGTGGTGTTTGCTGGATTGTTGTAGTTTTAAAAACCTGCGCAGAACTCAATGAGCTTGACGTGAGATTGTGCTCCCGTTCCGGCAGGTTCTGGAGAGCGTCTCGAGAGCTCTGAGCTACAGGAGCGGGGAGAGCTTCGTGAACTCTCACCTGCACTACCTGGTCACTGAGTGGCTGCGTCAGTACAGCCTGGGGTTGTTTCCCTACAGGCTGCTCTACCACACCTCCCTCCACGAGTTCTACAGGTGAGTACCAATTTCTGTATTTTAAAGAAAATGTTTTCATTTAAACGAGTTGTATGTGCAAAGATGCATATTTGTGACAATGGTAACAATGAGCAGTTCGTATGGAAGTTCACACTGAGTAATTAGTCAGTTGTTGATCACCGCCTTATGTTTGGTTCTTTCGGGACAGTTCATTCATTCTTATTTTTTAAAAATGTATTTGTAACCACCCGGTTATGGGTCTATATTTTAAGAACAAAATGTAAACTAAATGAAATTTAAAAATCTGTACACGTTAATGTGTGAAAAGATCTCTAAGGTGTCTTCCCCCCCCCCCCCCCCCCCCCCCATCTCGTGTGATGCTGGCCCCTCAGGTCCTCCTACCACGTCCTGGTCCCTCACCTGGTGTACCTGGACGACTTTGAGCAGGTGAGGGCCGTGGGGGTGGAGCTTAGGCAGGACTGGAAGCAGCTGCTGGCCGACTGCTTCCCCAAAATCACCGTCAACATCCTGCCGTACTTTGCCCCGCCCGGGCAGGACGGTCACGCCGCTCAGCAGAGGGAGAAGGCCCACCGGGTCTACGACCGGCTCAAGGACAGCAGCTGCCTGGGCAAGCAGGTGAGGGGCGGAGCCTCAGCCCTGCTGCGCAATTGGTCCGATTGCCCTGCCTGCCTCTGCTGCCTTTTCTAATGGGCATTTAAGAAAAGAAAATGTTGTTCTGGAAAATCTGGTTTGGGGGGTTGGGAGGGTGTTGGGGGGTGGGGGGGAGGGAGAGTGAAGCAGTGTGAATCCCATAATTCTCTGCGTTCTCTGCTGTTTCACTCTGGACGTTTAATGTTTCGGCTGACCTTTGACCTCTTTCAGCAAATCGACAGCCTGATCCAGAGTAACCTGGCGGACATCGTGGTGGAGCTGCTGATGACGCTGTACGAAGGGGCGGGGCAGGAGGAGGGGGAGGAGTCTGGAGACCTGCGCAGGTTTATAGGGTAAGAAATGGGTCAGGTGTGGAATCTTAGCCACGCCAGGGGTGGCTTCGGCTGCCGGCAGGGCTGCGTGTGGTTTGTGTAGCGATTGGGGGGGAGGGAGGGGGTTTCCGTATGAAAGTTTGTCCCTGTTTCACTGCACAATACTGACCCCTCTGGATGGTGCCTGCCATCACACTGACTGTACGATGCAATTGGTGGACTGCAGATTGGCAACAGGCAATGACTGTCAGCATGCACGGAAGTGCAAAATTGGGGCTAAATTTTGGGTTTATGTATGGCATGTGTTTTTCAGGGAACTGGATCCAGCCCCGAACCCTCCATACTTCAGTTCGTATGTGATCAAAGCCACGCTGGACTACCTCAGCAAGTGCCACGGCAGCAGCGGCAGGTCTCTGGTCGCCATCCTGTCTAAGACCCCGGTGAGTCCTGCCCGAAACGCGTTCTCACGGTACATGGGTGTCTAGTGTCATGTGAAACAACGTCTTGCCACCATGCGCCCTGCTCCTACCGAATGGCCTAAGCTCAGCAGGTATGGACTTGGTTAGTACTTGGATGGGAGACCTCCTGGGAAAGCTAAGTTGCTGCTGGAAGTGTTGTCAGTGGGCCAGCAGGGGACAATCTTCCCCCTGGTCGATTAAACCCCAATGCCCCTGTGCAGTGATGGGGACACTGTGCTGTAGGAGATGCCTTCTTTGAGATGAGACATTAAACCGAGGTCCTGACTCATTGTGGTCATTGAAGACTCCATGACACTCATCGCAAAGAGTAGGGGGGGTCTCGATGTCCTGGTTAAATTCCCAACCTGGCTCTCTCAAACTGCCACCTAATCATCCCCTGATTTAATTGGCTAAACAAAAATAGTTCTCCTCCTCTCCACCTCAACTAATGAGTGGTCCGGGTTTTGGCGCAAGATGGCTGCCGTGCATCATCCAGGTGGGTGATACACATTGGTAGTGGGCGAGGTGAGATCCCTCTCATCACTGCAAAGCACTTCGAGCATCTGGAAAAGTGCGATATAAATGCAATGTTTCAGTTGTTCATCTTGACACAGCAACCACCCTTGTTTGAAGCGTGGGGGTGACTGCGGTGTGTGTTGTTCCCGCCCCCTTTGTTTGGGGTCAGATCTCCATCCAGAAGATCCTGCTGGCGGTCTGCCAGAAGGTGGCGGAGACGACCAACGCTTACGAGCGGCACCGCATCCTGCTGGTGTACCGCCTGTTCGTGGGCCTGCTCCTCCGCGAAGTGAGGGAGGGGCTGGGCGGGGCCTGGGCCTTCGTCCTGAGAGACGTCGTCTACACGCTCATCCACCACATCAACGGCAGGTGCGCGCGGGTCACTTCCTGTCCGGGGTCTGTCTGTCAGCCTGCGAGCGCTCTAGTATTTTAAGGAGGAAGATATATCGTTATGCAGCCATGCTTTTACACAGTGGTTCAGATGCTACGTTGCCATTATATAGATTCTGCGTGTTCAATGTTTAAGGTGCCGAACTGACAGATTCTGATGTCGCTGCAGTACTTTAATGCTGGATTTTGTTTAAGATGCTATGGTGCTGTAATGGCAGATACTGGTTAAGACAGTGTTGTGCTGTGATGGTAGGTTCTTTTTAAAATGCTGCAGTACTGAGGCGGTAGATTCTTTACCACTGCAGGACAGGAACCCTCTGCAAACCAGTAAATTTTCTGAGTAGGGCCAAAGTTTTTTTTATATACATTTGTATCATAAATAAAATGAAATTTAAAAAATGAAAGATGCTGCAGTGCTGAAACAGTAGAATCTCGTTAAGATGCTACAGTGTTGTAACGGTAGAATCTCTCTAAGATGCTACAGTGTTGTAACGGTAGAATCTCGCTAAGATGCTACAGTGTTGTAACGGTAGAATCTCGCTAAGATGCTACAGTGTTGTAACGGTAGAATCTCGCTAAGATGCTACAGTGTTGTAACGGTAGAATCTCGTTAAGATGCTACAGTGTTGTAACGGTAGAATCTCTCTAAGATGCTACAGTGTTGTAACGGTAGAATCTCGTTAAGATGCTACAGTGTTGTAACGGTAGAATCTCGCTAAGATGCTACAGTGTTGTAACGGTAGAATCTCGCTAAGATGCTACAGTGTTGTAACGGTAGAATCTCGTTAAGATGCTACAGTGTTGTAACGGTAGAATCTCGCTAAGATGCTACAGTGTTGTAACGGTAGAATCTCGCTAAGATGCTACAGTGTTGTAACGGTAGAATCTCGCTAAGATGCTACAGTGTTGTAACGGTAGAATCTCGTTAAGATGCTACGGTGTTGTAACGGTAGAATCTCTCTAAGATGCTACGGTGTTGTAACGGTAGAATCTCGTTAAGATGCTACAGTGTTGTAACGGTAGAATCTCGCTAAGATGCTACAGTGTTGTAACGGTAGAATCTCGTTAAGATGCTACAGTGTTGTAACGGTAGAATCTCGTTAAGATGCTACAGTGTTGTAACGGTAGAATCTCGTTAAGATGCTACAGTGTTGTAACGGTAGAATCTCGCTAAGATGCTACAGTGTTGTAACGGTAGAATCTCGCTAAGATGCTACATTGTTGTAATGGTAGAATCTTGCTAAGATGCTACATTGTTGTAATGGTAGAATCTCGCTAAGATACTACATTGTTGTAATGGTAGAATCTTGCTAAGATGCTACATTGTTGTAATGGTAGAATCTCGCTAAGATGCTACATTGTTGTAATGGTAGAATCTCGCCAAGATGCTACATTGTTGTAACGGTAGAATCTCGCTAAGATGCTGCACTACTGTAACAACTGATTCCCATTAAGATGCTGCAGTGCTTTAACAGTAGATGCTCGTTAAGATGCCACAGTGATGTAACTATAGATTCTCGTTAAGATGCTGCAGTGGTGTAATGGTAGATTCTAACGGTGCTGTCCCTCCTCTTGCCTGTACCCAGCCCGGCCCAGTTAGATGAGGTCACTACCCGGAGCCTCTCGCTGTGCCTGGACCTGCTGGAATCCGTGTGCCGGACAGCTGTCCAGTTCTGTGAGGATGCTCTGGAGAGCCACCTGCAGGTCATTGTTGGAACTCTCACCACACAGGTGACTGACCAGCCAGCCATCTCAGATCAGGTAAGGGGCTGTGACATCACAGTCTTTAACGTTCTGATGGCACTCTGTGTGAGCGTGCAGGTCCTCAGATTGCTGAATTTCCTGTTGTGTGTGAGCATACAGGTCCTCAGTTTGCTGAATTTCCTGTTCTGTGTGAGCATGCCGGTGCTCAGATTGCTGAATTTCCTGTTCTGTGTGAGCATGCCGGTGCTCAGATTGCTGAATTTCCTGTTGTGTGTGAGCATGCCGGTGCTCAGATTGCTGAATTTCCTGTTCTGTGTGAGCATGCCGGTGCTCAGATTGCTGAATTTCCTGTTCTGTGTATGAGTGCAGGTCCTCAGTTTGCTGATTTTCCTGTTCTGTGTATGAGTGCAGGTCCTCAGATTGCTGAAGTTCCTGATTATGGAAAATAAGGACAACGAGCACCTGAGGAGGGCCATCCAGCTGCTGGAGCCCCTCCCAGATCGCCCCGCCTTCCGACAGCTGCGAGATGCACAGCACGCACTCAAATACAGCACTGGGGAATTCACCCTCCGACAGGTAACACCTGCTGTAGCGTCCCTAACCTAACCCTAACACATTCTTTTCTGCATTGAGTTCCATAGCATCCATATCCCACAGTCCTCTGCACTTGGTTCCATAGCATGCACATCCCACAGTCCTCTGCATTGGGTTCCATAGCATCCGTATCCCCCAGTCCTCTGCACTTGGTTCCATAGCATCCATATCCCACAGTCCTCTGCATTGGGTTCCATAGCATCCATATCCCACAGTCCTCTGCATTGGGTTCCATAGCATCCATACCCCCCAGTCCTCTGCATTGGGTTCCATAGCATCCATATCCCACAGTCCTCTGCACTTGGTTCCATAGCATGCATATCCCACAGTCCTCTGTGTTGGGTTCCATAGCATCCATATCCCACAGTCCTCTGCACTTGGTTCCATAGCATGCATATCCCACAGTCCTCTGCGTTGGGTTTCATAGCATCCATATCCCACAGTCCCCTGTGTTTGCACTGTGCCCTGTACCATCCATATCCCACAATTCCCTGTGTTTGTACTGTGTCCTGTACTACCCCTACAGTCTTGTCTGGTTGCTTTGGGTCATGTAGCATCCATATTCTAAAATCCCAAACCATCTTCATGGGACAGAACCACATCAAAGACTCTGTACCATAACAAGACATCAAACTCAGAGTACTTAATAAAATCTCTCCACCACTGATCTCAGCACTGGAACTCCTGCTGTCCTCAAGTGACTCAGTAGTGATTGAAACTCCACTGCTAAAACAGAAGCTAAAGCAAAGTGTGTAGTCTCTTTTGTGATATAATGGCCTTGGCATATGTCCCACTGCTATCCCATAATTCTCTGTGGTCACACAGGTTTCCTCACTGTCAGACACCTGAAAGCCCAAACAGTACTCGCCCTGCTGTTGAATGCAGTGGAGTGCTCATTGCAGTTGTATCTCATAATGCTCTCTGTGTGTCCTTGCAGGAGATTGAGTACTTCCTGTCGGTGTCGTCCTGCGACTCCCTCCCCCTGGCCCGTCTGGAGGGGCTCAAGGACCTGAGGAGACTGCTGCGCACCCACAGGGGCCAGATCAGGAGCCTGCTCCAGGAGTGTCAGGGTAGGGGTGAGAGTGGGGGTGCTGGAGCCTGCTCCAGGAGTGTCAGGGTAGGGGTGAGGGTGGGGGTGAGAGTGGGGGTGCTGGAGCCTGCTCCAGGAGTGTCAGGGTGGGGGTGAGGGTGAGGGTGCTGGAGCCTGCTCCAGGAGTGTCAGGGTGGGGGTGAGGGTGAGGGTGCTGGAGCCTTATCCAGGAGTGTCAGGGTGGGGGTGCTGGAGCCTGCTCCAGGAGTGTCAGGGTGGGGGTGAGGGTGAGGGTGGGGCTACATGTCTGTGAATGTGTTTACATACATGTTTGCATGTCTGTGTGTACAGTTGTGTATGCCCATATATGTGCTTGCGTGTATGTGTACGTGCGTGTGTGTGTGTGAGTGTGTGTGTGTGTGTGCCTCTGTGTTTGTGTGTCTGTGTGTGTCTTTGTGTTTGTGTGTGTGTGTCTCTGTGTTTGTGTGTGCCTGTGTGTGTTCTTGTGCCAGACTCTTACTCTGTCTCTCTCTCCACGCTGCAGCGGACCCTGCAGACAGTGTGCTGGTGAAGCTGGTCCTCAGCCTCCTGCAGCTCTGCAAACTGGCTGTCAATCACCCGGGAGGGGCGGATATCCTGGGTATGCGTGGTGGGCCGGGTCACAGGCTGGTAAACGATTGGTGGCGGCCGCTTGCGAATCAAACGGCACCTCTAACCCTCGGGCGGTGTGTGTGTGGCGGTGTTCCGCAGAGGCTGCTGGGAGCTGCCTGGGAGAGCTGGGGCCGCTGGACCTCTCCACCATCGCATTGCCCCATGGGAAGGATCGGGTTACTGCCCGCGCCTCCGACCTCTTTGTGGACATCGAGCTGCGGTGGGCCTTCACCCTGTTTACCTGTATGAACAGCGCGCTCACCCACCACCGGTAAGGCTAGCAGTACGCACGGCGACTCACAGTGATGTGCATTGACCGTAGACTGTAGAAAAATATGTACAAAGTCACAGTGATGTCACCCATTGACTCTCTCATTGGCTTTGTGAAAAGGGTTTTGAAGCCTGGGAAGTGTAGTTTGTGAGCGCCGCCATGTTGTACAAAGTGGAGCCTGAGACAGCGCAGTAGGGAAATGAAGTCCGGTCGTCCACTAAGCACATGGGATACAGTGATTCGGTAGTGATGCAAACTGTCCCTGATTTGTCCACAAAATATTACCGTCTTGTCCAAATAGCATAATAACTGAACAAATCGGCATATGGGGAGACATTAGACAAAGAAAAAACACATATTGTGACTACTTTTTCTTGTGGAAAAAAATGTATTTTGTATTTTGACCATATTGCTACCGTTGACTTACATTAAAAACGGGTGGCAGAAACACCTACAGCATAATGGAGCCAACTGCAGTGAGCAACGTCTCACAACAAGACGAGGAAGTGAACTGCAGTGACGCAGCCTGCTATTGGCCACTTGGCATCGATAAGCACGATGCTTTGCTGCGGGTTCTGCGGCGTGCGGGAAGCTCGCCTCTCTCTCGGCATTCGGGCCACGCCCCTCGCACCTGTCTCACGCTCCCTCCAGAATCAGCAGCTCCGGTGTGACTTCCTCTTCCTTTCTGCTGTGAACATGACCTCCCTTTAATCTTCTTGCTACTAGCGGTCAAATGGGTGATAAAGGTTGTTCAATGAAATGATTCATGACTGTTAAAAAATGAATTGAAGCTATTAATGCCCCTCCTGTTTTTCTTTCTCCCTCTCCCCCCTTTCTTGTGTTTGTGCTGTAGCATCGAGGTGAGACAGGCAGCTGCTCAGTGTCTGAGGGACATCCTGGCCACTCAGACTGGGCTCGAGTTTTGGGCGGCGTACAAAGACAGTAAGGACCCCATGCTGGTCTACTTCTGTCCCTTCAGATCAGCCAAGAAGAAGGTCTGTCTCCTTTCTTTATTTTTCTTTTCATTTTTTTTTTGCTCCCCATTCTCTTTGAGTATGACTGTTGTGACCCTTGATGATGAATTGCATTTATGTAACATAATTCTTTTTTTTTTCTGATTGTTTATTGATGAATACATTTGTCATCTGCTTATTTCCTGACTGTAATGCCAGCCTTCGGGCTGCAGGTTGGCCTTGCGGGTGAGGGTTTCTGTTGTTATTGCCGTTTGTCAGGCTGTGGAGGTGAGAGTGCCAGAGGCCAGCTCGGACTCCCGGGCGCAGCTGGAGAGCCCGGCTCTGTGGGACCCCCAGCAGGGGCAGCACAGCGGCTGGCTGAGGAGACTGTGTCTGGCGCTGCTGGACAGCGGGGGGGTACAGAGCGAGGCTCTACTGCTGTCCCGACCCCTGTGCCAGGTAAAGGCCCCTGTCTCATGACCTCTGTACAGGTAAAGGCCCCTGTCTCATGACCTCTGTACAGGTAAAGGCCCCTCTCTCATGACCTCTGTACAGGTAAAGGCCCCTCTCTCATGACCTCTGTACAGGTAAAGGCCCCTGTCTCATGACCTCTGTACAGGTAACTCTGCAGGTAAGGGCCCATCTCTCCCTGTATCTGTACAAGTAAGGACCTCTCGATTTAAGTGCGTACAACGTTACATGTATGTTGTAAATGCACATTTTTGTTACAAAAAATGTAATTTTTGTGGTTAATACATATTACTGAATGAACGTCCACTCTTTTGTTTGTGGTTCAGCTGTGGTTCAACACTGGCACTGCTCATTGGCTGGTTTATTGCGCACACAGGTGAAGACGGACTTCTGCCAGAAAGCCCTGCCCCTCTTCGTCCACGACATCCTGCTGCGGGACACGGATGGCTCCTGGAGGACCCTGCTGTCCAATCGCATCGGAGACTTCTTCACCTGCTGCGCCCGCAGCTCCTCCTCCTCCAGCCGCTCCACCACGCCACTCCTCCCCGACTCTGGTCAGCTGACCTCTGACCCTGCCTTCTTCCTCCTCCCTGACCCCCCACCCTGCCTGTTTCCTTCTTCATCCCTGACCTTTGACCCTGAACACCTCCTTCCTCTTCCCTGATCTCTGACCCCTGTGCACCTCCCTCCTCTCCCTCAGTTGCTGACACTGTCACCCCCCCCCCTTTTCTCCTGAACTCGGACCCTGCCTGCTACCCTTTCTATTCTTCCTTTTTCCTCAGAAGGATATTAAAAATGCATTTTACCCTTCCACAGGAGAGACAGATTTTGCAAACCAGGGCCCAGTGGACAAGACCTCCCTGCGCACGATGCTGGCGGTCATCGACTACCTGAGACAACAGCCGAGATCACCGCCTGGCAGGTCAGCTGGTCCCCGTGTGCAAAACAACTAAAAAACCAGACACAAAAACAAAAAGCTCGCTCTCTATAGGAAAAACACCCAGATTGGGTCAGAAGAACTGTAGAACGCTTGGCTGTGCTCATTTAAGGATTTATGGTGATTTGGTCCCCCAACGTGTTCTCTCCTGATGCCATGTGCCATGTGCACGCTTTAGCTTTCAATCAATAAAACAGTCAAACAGCCAATCAACCGATCAGTCAGCCAGTCAATCATTTTGTCTGCGGTAGTAGCTCCTCCCAGGGGACCATCTGTGACTCAAACTTCTGGCTGGAGCTGAACTACCTGGAGGTGGCCCGGGCCGCAGAGACATGCTCCGCCCACTTCACCGCGCTGCTCTACGCCGAGATCTACGTGGACAGGCGCAAGTCCACCCTGGAGGACAGCCGCAGGTGAGGCCTGGGGGAGGCGGGGCCTACCCTCGTTAGCGTCGCAAAACCCCACCCACACCGTGCCGAAGGTCAGGCTGTGATGTAGCGGCGTGTGTATCGTATTGGCTGTGTATTTCATGTTTGCTTTAGGTGTCAGTGTTTCATAACTGGGACAAAGAGAGGAATTCCTCTTTATCGGAGAGCTTATTTGATCAGGAGGTCCCCACGTTCAGTGTTTGAGAATTCTTTTACACTTTGTTCTAACACTGTATGGTCTTCTCTGATTGGCCAGTGAGTGGCACATTGTGTTTGGATTGGACAGCACAATAGCACAATGAGTTATTTCCAGAACATTCTTTACTCCTAATATTTTGAAGCTGAAGCTGGGGCTGGGGCTGGAAGGTGAAATACCTGCATTCCCAGAAGGTTTATATACTTTGCTCACGTCCTCTCCAAAGATGAGCTCCACCCATCTGGTGGAATCTTCAGTTGTGGGGTTGTGAGCTGAAATATCATCGCTGTGTCACATGCAGCTGACTCCACGGATTCCACAGTGCGGTTCATGCGCACCCCACGTTTTCCTTTGCGATTTAAGCTCTTTCTCAAGAGGCTTTTAAGTTTATACACATTTGATAATTAACTCAGGTTGGCCTTCATTTAAGTCAGCATTGAGGTTGGAATAACATTAAAGTTTGAACTCCTTCAGGGTTTTTCCTGGTATGAAAAGGGTCTTTGGTGCTCCCCATTATTGGGTCAGGATTAATTTAACTCTCCTAATGATAAGGATTAAATTATTATTACATTACAGGCATTTAGCAGACGCTCTTATCTAGAGTGACTTACACAACTTTTTACATAGCATTTGACATTGTATCCATTTATTCATACATTGTATCCATATCCATTTACACTGCTGGATATATACTGAAGCAGCACAGGTCAAGGGTACAACGGCAGTGTCCTACCCAGGAATTGAACCTATAACTTTTTGGTAACGAGCCCAGTTCCTTTCCCACTGTGCTACACTGCTGCCCCATTATGAACACGTCATTGATTGAAGGTTTTGTCTGCCTTTGCGTTCTCCTGGCGCGTACCTCTGTGGTACCGTACCAACTTCCTTATCTTCAGCCTTGTCACTCACATATTTGCTTGGGTACACGCAAAAGATTTATCTGTGCTGGAAAAGCCCTGTTCCAATTTACAATATAGATATGTAACAGACAATTAGCCAAAGCAGCTTACAGAAGGTGCATTTAACATGATTCGAAAACCACTGCAACAGCAATGGAAAGGAAAGCTTTTTGTTCGAGTGTATTTGGACAAGACCTCAGTTTATGTTTACTGGCACAAAAACCTTCTTTTCTGTTTGAGGAGAGCGGATTAGCTCAGGCCACTGATTTCTGTGTGTTTCTTCAGGTCTCAGTCCAGGACGTCCCGCAGGATACTGTTTGAGGACGGCAGCCAGAACTTCACCATCGCTGGGCTCACGGAGAACAGTGGGGAGGACACAGGCATCAGCCTACAGGTGGAACCAACCGACTCTGCATTACACCTCTAATCCTTCAGCCAGGGCAGACAAACACACTACAGCCTAACAGCTCACCCTTAGCCTAACATCTCACTCTTAACCTAACAACTTGCACTTAGCGTAACATCTTACCATTAGCCTAACATCTCACACTTAGGTTAACATCTCACACTTATCCTAACATCTCACACTTAGGTTAACATCTCACACTTATCCTAACATCTCACACTTAGGCTAACATCTCTCACTTATCCTAACATCTCACACTTAGGCTAACATCTCTCACTTAGCCTAACATGTCACCCTTAGCCTGCAGCCCGACTCCGCATTGCAGCTCTGTACCAAAGCCGGCTGTAACGGTGCAATGCATCACCTGACTGCAGGTGGCAGTACATCGCTCTACAGTGTGTCTGAGCTTAACACAAGCCTTCAGCTCACACGGTGTTTCCATGCTGCTTTCCCTCAGGACCTGCTGATTGAGGTGTACAGGAGCATTGGAGAGCCGGACAGTCTGTATGGGTGTGCGGGAGCCAAGATGGCCAGTCCTCTGACCAGGTAACGTGTAACACATTGTGTATCACTGTCAAACCTTCCTTAGTGTGTGGCCCTTTAAAATGGAATTTTTGGTGACTCTTTTTGCAAGTGGTGGCAGGTAGGGCACATATCTCAAACTCCAGTCCTGGGGAGCCGCGATGTCCAGTCCTGGGGGGGCCGCATTGTCTGCTGGTTATTGGTGTGCATTTCACTGAAATCATTGATTGGCCAATGGTTACACACCTTGTTTCCAAAGGCCTAAATTAGATGCTGATTCAAAGGAAATCCCAAGAACGTGCAAACGCTGCAGCCCTCCAGCTCTGGAGATCCAGATGGGACAGGAGATCCCTGATATGTAGTTTTTAATATAGATGTGTAGATTACTGAAGACCATTGTGATACGGTATACACATTGTAATGCTGATGTAACAATCGCTACTGGTAATTGAAAGCAATGGCGTTCTAGAACAATGACTTAGAATGTTGAAAGAGATTCCAAAAACCTGCTCTCCAAAGGGTTAAATTGGAAGCGTGTTCTGTGTTTGGCAGGATCAGGACGTATGAACATGAGGCTCAGTGGGGGAAGGCCCTGGCGACCTATGACCTTCACACCAGTCTCCCGGACGTCACACGACAAGTGGGGATCGTGGAGGTAACCTCGGGTGTGGTTGTGATGTCGGGGGGGAGGCAGGGGAGGTTTGTGGTCTCTGACTGTGACCCCCCCCCCCCCCTTCGGTCTCTTCTCCTTACAGGCCCTGCAGAATTTCGGGCTGTGCGGCACCTTGGTGACGTACCTGCGGGGGCTGGAGAGCGAGGGGGCGGACTGGGGGGCGGAGCTTAGGGAGCTGCAGTTCCAGGCGGCCTGGAGGAACACGCAGTGGGACTGCCACCTGTCCGACAGGTGAGGAGGGCGTGTGCGTGTGCATTCGGGAGGGCAGTTGACCGTTCTGTCGAGGCGTTGGGTCTGAGTGTAACAGCACGCGCGTCTGGTTTGTCCGTGTTGGTTTTCAGGAGTGAGAAAGCAGACCCGGGCTTTAACGAGTCGGTGTTCTACGCCCTTCAGGCTTTGAGGGATAAAGAGTTCTCCGCGTTCAGCCAGACGCTGAGAAACACCAGGTACGCCAGAGCTTCACCGCTTACGAATGAGCGCCAACCATTCACCGTCTGCACCACAACACCACCCAAAATCCCTAACTGCATGTGTGTTTTTGTGTCTGTATGTGTGTATCTGTGTGTATACATGTCAATGTATGTGCGTGTGCATTTGTGTTTGTGTGGTGGTTTTTGTGTGTGATTTGTGTGTGTGTGTGTGCGTGTGTGTGTGTGCTTGTGTGCTTGTGTGTGTGTGTGTGTGTGTGTGTGTGTGTGCGTATGTGTGTGTGTGTGTTTGCAGGGTCTCTGAGGTGGAGGCTCTGTGCAGGGACAGTCTGGAGGCCGTCTCCTCTCTGTATCCAGCTCTGTGTGACCTGCAGAGGATCAGCGAGCTGGAGAGCGTGGGAGAACTCTGCTGCAGGTCAGTCTAATAAAACTTTAGGGGGTTTCTGTAATAGACTTAATGTTGAATATTATTAGTTCTGCCATTGACCCTGATTCATTCTACTCTGTTTAACCCAGTTTAAGTGCTCATAGTCGCCACCTGGAGGTGAAACCTGATATTCATTGGATGGCATATCTCCATATTAGTGGTTCTCAAATTAGGTCCTTGGGGACCACTGTGTATGCTGGTTTTCATTCCACCTCAGCTGCAATCCCAGAATTTTAACAAGCCGTTGATTTTTCTTAATTAGGTGCTAATAGGGCCAGTGTGGGTGCACATACCGGATTCTACTAATCACTGTGCTTAGCAAAGACTCTAGTGGTTGATTAGTAGGATCAGGTGTGTGCACCCACACTGGCCCTTTCTGGATAAGACTGGAGACCCCAGTTCTAAAACATGAAAAGCACCTAATTAAGAAAAATTAACAGCTTGTTTAAATTCCGGGATTGCCGTTGAGGTTGGAATGAAAACCAGCACACACAGTGGTCCCCCAGGACCGAGTCTGAGAACCACTGATATAGAGATACGCCACTCGATAAATATCAGGTCCCACCTCCAGGGGGCGACTATGAGCCAAATCTCTCTGGCTCCTCCCTGGCTCGCGGGTCTGATGTCTCCGCGGCGCGTCTGGTTTCCCCCGCAGCGGGCTGACGGAGCTGGGTGTGGCGGAGATGCTGGGCCGCTGGCGGCGGCACTCGGAGCTCCTGGCCGACAGCGACTTCGGCCTGCTGGAGCCGGTCCTGGCGCTCCGCACCGCGGCGCAGGAGACGCTGGTCCTGCGCGAGCGGGACGGCGGCCGGAGGGAGGGCCTCCGCGCCGCGCTCGCCTCCCACCTGCTGGAGCTCTGCAGGCTCGCCCGCGCCGCCGGGCACACCCAGGTGAGGGCGGCGGGGTCCGCCGGGGGGGCGCTCGCAACCGAAACCTCCACTGACCAATCCACACACTCCCCCGAATCCACAAACCTGTCCCCAATCTCCCCCAAATCCACTGATGGGTTCCCATACTCCCCCAAATCCCCTGACCTGAACTCCCCCAACTCCACTGACCTGTCCTCAGACTCCCCAAAATTCATTGATGAGTCCACAAACTCCCCAAATCAACTGAATGTCTTCAAAATTTAGGCTAGCAGGAGGCAGATTCACAGTCAGATTTGAATGGCGGTGTGTCAGTATTGGAGTGAGTAATAGGAAGTAGTCTTATAACAGGAGGCCAGGTACTTCAACGGGTTTGACCTGGCTCTGGCCTAGATTTGGCCTAGCT
The DNA here is from genome assembly GCA_039654925.1 of Anguilla pacifica. Taxonomy (NCBI): domain Eukaryota; kingdom Metazoa; phylum Chordata; class Actinopteri; order Anguilliformes; family Anguillidae; genus Anguilla; species Anguilla pacifica. The sequence continues at coordinate 11,639,725 of CM077295.1, forward strand.
CTAGTCTGGTTTTGGGCTGGTTTTGCCCTCGTTCTGGCCTGGTTCTCACCTGGTTCTGGTGTGGTTTTGACCTGGTTCTGGCATGGTTTTGACCTGGTTCTGGCCTGGTTCTGACCTGGTTCTGGCCTGGTTCTGGCCCGGCTCCACCCCCCTGCAGCTGGCGGAGAGGGCGGTGTTTCAGATGAAGCAGCACGGCAGACCCAGTGCTGGGACGGGCACATCGCCATGGCAACTGGAGGAGGCCCAGGTGTTCTGGGCCAAGCGGGAGCAGAGTTTAGCGTTGGGCATCCTCAGGCAGATGATCGAGACGCTAAGCGACCAGGTGAGAGGCGCCTAGCAACCAGGTGTGGCTCACTGAAAAACCAGATGAGGATTGCTTTGATCCACATTCTTCCACTGAGTGACTGCAGGTGAGGTCTGTTTGTATATCACTGGAAAAATGGCCTCAGGACTGGGAACATTTGCGCACTTGGAAAGGTATGTCCATTGTGTTTAGACAGTGTGTACATTTAAGAAAAAAATCTTTAAAGGCTTTGAAGACAATGTGTCAAAGTTTACCCTTGAGCCGATTGAACATTTGCCCCATAGGTTGAGTGTGAGGAAAAAAAACTGATTTTTTTTGTAAGATACAGTGTGTGTTGTGGTCTTTGGGTTCATTTATAATTTAATCTCGAGTGTTCTCTGTGAGCTGACTGTGACTGTGTGTGAGCTGTGTGTGTAAGCTGTGTGTGAGCTGACTGTGTGAGCTGCGTGTGTGAGAGCTGTGTGTGAGCTGTGTGATTGAGCTGACTGTGTGTGACTGTGTGTGAGCTGTCTGTGTGTGTGACTGTGTGTGAGCTGTGTGTGTGTGACTGTGTGTGTGACTGTGTGTGAGCTGTGTGTGACTGTGTGTGTGCTGACTGTGTGCTGCTCTGTGCAGGTGGACTTTAACCCTGCGCTGAGCCCCATGTACGCAGAGTGCTTGCGGCTGTGTGGCAGCTGGCTGGCGGAGACCTGCTTGGAGAGCCCAGGTGTCATTCTGGAGACGTACCTGGAAAAGGTAATGCCCCGCCCACCTTTGGGGCCATCGCTCTGACATCATCACCTTTAGCGTTGATAGACCAGCCACATAAGAGCTGTAGGTCAGCGACATGGGGCTTTTACATGAAAACAGTCTAAGCAGTAATGCGTTAAATACATTAAATACGTTTAGACGGTGTGAAGTACATCCAGATATCAAAGCCTCAGGGCCTCTGGAAGCAAACTAAGGACACTCTTTCATAAAGAATAAAGCTCTGTGAGTAAGTTTCATTTCGGTTTAGTCTATCCTGGAAATTAGTAGAAAAATGGGACTAAATTGAAATGAGTCATTGCCCACCTTGATAACTCTCTCTGATATTAAACCCTGACTTTGAAAAGTTCAAAAATATCAAAATAAAAGTAAGAAAAACGAGTATGAAAATAGAATAGCGAACGCTGTCAGTGCAGTCTGTAATAAACGGTGAGCGTGTGGCGATGTTGGGCAGGCGGTGGAGGTGATCGAGGACCACCCCGGCGGGGAGGACGCCCGTCTGCTGGCCCAGAAGACGCAGGCCTACCTGTCCCTCGCCCGGTTCTCGGACGCGCAGTACCAGAGCATGGAGAACTACATGAAGTCGTCCGAGTTCGAGAACAAGCAGGCCCTGCTGGAGAAGGCCAAGGAGGAGGTGCACCTCATGAAGGAGCACAACGTCAACACCAACAGGTGGGTTTCCGTAGCGACCGGTCGCTCATCGACGGACCGCCACGTGATAACTGTGTACGGTAGACGAAACTGAAAAGAGGTGGCGGTCGGTTCAGCAGTGTGGATCCATTACAGGCATTTAGCAGACACTCCAGAGCGATTTACACAACTTTTTAGATAGCATTTACATTGCATCCATTCATACAACAGGATATATACTGCAGCAATGCAGGATAAGTACCTTGCTCAAGGGTACAACCGCAGTGTCTTACCTGGGAATTGAACCTGTGACCTTTAGGGTACAAGACCAGCTCCTTACCCATTATACTACACTAGGGCCCAGCTTTTCTCAACTGGTTCTGTCTCCCAACCACTGAAGTCAGTATTTCAATGAAATGCATGTGGAACGGTTTGATAAAGGGTGAGTCCAGGGACAGTACTGTGGCGGTGGGTGTGCTGTATTGTAATGTAGTACTGGCGGAAAACCTGTGGGCGGGGCTATCGGTGTGGGCGGGGCTAACAGTGTGGGTGGGGTTAACGGTGTGGGTGGGGCTAACGGTGAGGGCAGGGTCAACGGTGTAGACGGGGCTAACAGTGTAGGCGAGGTTAACGGTGTGGGTGGGGCTAACAGTATGGGCGGGGTTAATGGTGTGGGTGTGGTTAACAGTGTGGGCGGGGCTAACTCTGTGGGCAGGCCTAACGGTGTGGGTGGGGCTAATGGTGTGGGGGGGTAACGGTGTGAGTGGGGCTAACAGTATGGCCGGGGTTAACAGTGTGGGCGGGGTTAACGGTGTGGGCAGGCCTAACGGTGTGGGCGGGGCTAATGGTGTGAGCAGGGTTAGCGGTGTGGTTGGGGCTAACAGTGTGGGCGGGGCTAACGGTGTTGCCGTGGCGCCCGGGCGGCAGGTACACGGTGAAGGTGGAGCGGGAGCTGGCGCTGGACGAGCGGGCGCTGGCGGGCCTGCGGGCGGACCGGCGGCGCTTCCTGCTGAAGGCGGTGCAGAACTACACGCTGTGCCTGGCGCTGGGCTCCGACCAGGACCTGTGGGTGTTCCGCCTGGCGGCCCTGTGGCTGGGCAACGCCGACGACGCCAGCGTCAACAAGGCGGTGGAGGTGGGCCGCCTAACCCCCTGACCCACCCCGAACAGTGTGCATCTCTCCCCCCACCCCCCAACACGAACCGTGTAGCTTTCTCCCCCCTGCTGCTCCCCCACCCCCCCAACACAAACCGTGTACCTCTCTCCACCCACCCCCCAATACAAGCCCCTCCCCCAGCACTTCCCCACCCCCTCTGGGATTAGAGAATGCAATGATTCTACGCCCCCCCATTCCATGCTCCTGTCAATAACACTCCATCATCGTGAAGGCAATGGTGACCATACAAATGCGCACACACTTACAAACACACACACACACCCACCCCAGCCCGTGTGTGGCTTAAGTGAGCACCACATGCTTTTAGCACAGTAGCATCACCACCCTCCTCACGTGCCCGTTGCGCGGAGACCAGGCCGCTCGGATTGCACATGCTCAGTGCTGTTCTCCTTTGGTTGCAGGAGGCCGTTGAGAAGATCCCGTCCCACAAGTTCCTGCCCCTGATGTACCAGCTGGCCGCGCGCATGGGCACCAAGGTGCCCCGCGGGACGGGCGAGGACCTGGGCTTCCACGACGTCCTCAACGAGGTGACCCTCCGCCCGCTCCGAGGAAGGGTGGTCCCGAAGGTCCTCTGCCGTCATCTCTAAAATGGCGGAGAGGAAACCGGCTTTTATAATTCAGAGGTTGCTGGTTTCAGTCCCAGATGGGGTACACTTCTTGCTCAACAAAAGGCTCATTCCCAGGCTTCGACTTTACTCTGGTCCTGTGTTTAAAGTAAACGTACCACCATGGAAGTACTGCAACCTATTTTTTTAGCAAAACAGTTTCTTATAGTATCCGCGATTTAGCGAAATCCATATTGTGGTACTGTGTCATACCGGTATTCATGTTAATACCGACATACGCCCCGACCCCCCCCTCCAGCTTATCTGCCGGGCATCGCTGGACCACCCTCATCACACCCTCTTCATCATCCTGGCGCTGGTGAACGCGAACAAGGACGAGAACTTTGCCCGCACCCGACTGTCCAGGAGCACCCCCAGACAGCCCTCCCAGCTGGACAAGGTGGGCGGAGCTAGATAGACACTTCCTGGGTGGTAAGGTGGGCGGAGCTTGATAGACACTTCCTGGATGGTAAGGTGGGCGGAGCTTGATAGACACTTCCTGGGTGGTAAGGTGGGTGGAGCTAGATAGACACTTCCTGGATGGTGTCAGCAGGCTGCTCCTGAGGTCTCAGCAGAGGACTCTATTGCCTATTTAATCAAAGAAACATGCATATAAATGCAAACTTCTGCTAGCAAAAGGTTGTCATTAACAACCTGGAGCCTTTCTCCATCAAGTATTGCATTGATTAACTTCAAAACTAGCCTTGTTTTACTCATACCCGGAGAGACGTTTTAATGGATGGGGATTTAGAAAACAAGAACATAATAATGTGTACATTTGTTTACACAGCAGCCAGTTAAGACGATTTAAGCTCATCATTCGCCTACAGTATATCTCAAAAGTGCCATTTTGTGGTGCTTTTATTTAAAACGATTAGAAAATGTAGGACAAGAAATATAACAAAGAAATGTAAAAATGATATTGGACACGGAGCAAATAAGACCGATAATGACGTAAAACTTGTAGTGAGCCCGTCGTTCTGTTTTTTTTGTCTGCTGCTGTTCCAGGAGCGTTCGGACGTGGCGCTCAGGATCATCAATGAGATCCGCAAAAAAAAAGGCCGGATGGTGAGCGGTTTGGAGGCGCTCTGTAACACCTACATCACCCTGGCCTACCTGGACGCCAGCCGGCACAAGAACGAGAAGAGTACGTGACCAGCCCTGCTCGAAAAATAAAAAACAAAATGGCGGTCGGTCCTTTGTGTTGACTTTGACTTTGGTAGCAAATCTAAAATAGTGAACAGATTGAAATTATTTTGTCAGTGTCTCAATTTGAGAGGCAATCAAGTGTTCATAACAAAAAACTGAACTGTTTAATTAACTGTGGGAACACCGCAACATTGGAAAATGTTTGGAGAATGTTCCTGAGAAGAAAAACAGCATCCACAAGGAAACTCAGGACTGAGTTTGGGAAGCCTGGTTCTAAATGCTTTGTGAGGTTTCCCTCTTGACTTCCCTCTTGCAAATCGTGGTCACATGACTAGCTTTAACAGTTCTCTTTCCTCTGTTCCAGAAGCCATACCCATTCCTTCTGACCAGCCTATTATGAAAATTAAGGACCTGGATGATATTGCGATCCCCACAATGGAGATCAAGGTAGGCAGGAGGCCTGGTTTGAGTATTCACATACTCAACCTCACTGGTTTGAGTATTCATTTGGTTAGAGCTAAGATTCTGATGTTAGGTGCATTACTAATGAAAATGTTGTACTGTATGAAAGTTGTATAAACATATTCATTAGAAAACATTTTATTCATATCCAAAATATTTTGGATCCAAATATTGTTAATTTACCAGTCAGGCTCGCAAATCTAAACAATTATTCAGTCGCTGCTTAGACTAATGTTCTCAATCAATCAATCAATCAATTTTATTTGTATAGCGCTTTTAACAAAGGAGCTTTGTCACAAAGCAGCTTTACAGAGAACCGGCCCCCAGAGAGTAAGCCTAGGGCCACAGTGGCACGGAAAATCTCCCTGACTGATAACAGGAAGAAACCTTGAGCAGAACCGGACTCAGAGGGGGGGAACCCATCTGCCACAGGCAGGCACCAGTTTCTCTGCTTATTAATAATAAAGTAAGCGAGCTGGGCTTGCTGAATGGCTCGTTCAGAAGTTCTTATAACCCCAGTGGACATTTAAATTAGACACTGGTGTCCAATTATCATAATCTCTAACAGACTAAAAGGGAAAGCTTACCTTTGTTTCAGCAGTACATCAGTATTTACACCCCTAAAAACAATCAAATAAAAAGTAATAAAATTAAGCAAGAATGTTGAAATGTTTTGTTATACAAATAAAATGAGTTTTCCTGCATAAAGTGTCATTGTAGCCCATCAGATAAAATGAATTGACAACAGCTGCATAATTTCCAGACCGTGTGGCCCTGGTCTAAACCCTAACCCCCCCTGGTGTTTCTGTGGGCGCAGGTGGACCCCACCGGTCGCTACGATGACCTGGTCACCATCGAGTCTTTCAGGCCTCACTACCACCTGGCCGGGGGCCTCAACCTCCCCAAAATCATCGACTGCGTGGGCTCCGACGGCAAGGCCCGGCGGCAGCTGGTCAAGGTGAGGTCACAGGAAACGCGCGCCACGGCAACCGTTGTTTAGAAGCACCTGACTGGTGGTCCCCCGCAAGGTGACCTTGCCGTTGGAAGAACTGCAGAATCAGAGTGCAGTCAGCGGAGTGTTTGAGCCTAACCTTTACTGTACTCCTTTTCTGACAAAACTAAACCCTACAGAAAGTCTTGAGCGCTCAACAATGCTGACGTTATTGCAAGTGCTCAGTGTTAATTATTAGCCTGACATCTTTTTTGCGAGCATAGCAGCTGTCAGAACTGTAGCATAGCCGGCCTTTACTGGAATAGCGCTCTGTCCTCTGGTTAATGGTTAGCCGCGGGTGTGTCGAGTTTCGGCCATGATGGGGCTCGGCTGTATTTGAGGAGTTAATAGGGGAAGCAATTTTTCTTCATTTCTGTGCTCGATCTGATGAATGCGATTGTCACACTCAGCGTGACTCCTCTGGGAGGGACAGAATAGCCAGCTTTCCCACAGGGGAATGGGAAAATTCCCTTTACTCAAGCGCAGATTTTCAGTACTCTACCCAGCTTGCCTGTGTGCTGCACGCTTCAGTGTTCCATTCACCGATTGGCCGTTTGGCCCCTGAGCATGGTTACTCCGCGCTCTGATTGGTCGGTGCCGTGACGCCGGCCCGCGCTGATTGGTCCGCAGGGCCAGGACGACCTGCGGCAGGACGCGGTCATGCAGCAGGTGTTCCAGATGTGCTCCACGCTCCTGCAGCGCAACGCCGAGACCCGGAAGAGGAAGCTGAACATCCGCCGCTACAAGGTACCGTCCCGCCGGTGTCTCCCGGGGGGGGGGGGGGGTGGCGCGGGTACAGGCTGACCCGCGGGCGCTCTCTTTCGGCAGGTGGTGCCCTTCTCCCAGCGCAGCGGGGTGCTGGAGTGGTGCTCCGGCACGGTGCCCCTCGGGGACTTCCTGGTGGACCCGCAGAAGGGCGCTCACCATCGCTTCCGGCCCACCGACTGGACCAGCCTCGCCTGCCGCAGGAAGATGCACGTGAGGCCCGAGATCGCCCACCGCCCCCCTACCCCCGGCTTTGATTGGTTAACGCTTCAGTGTTACGTGTCGTGATTGGTCCACGCTAACCTATCCCCGCCACGACGCAAAAAAGGCACACGTCCAGTGTTTGTGTCAGTTATATTTTCTGTTCAAATTCAAACAAACGCCTGTTACAGAGTCCGTTGACAGAGAATATCTCAGAATCAACAAAATCTTGTGTCTGAATTCAAATGATTTAAGATCAATGAGCCGTTGGGCATTAGATTGAGTCACTGAACATATAGGTATTGATTTATAGACTCCAGAGAGCAGAACAGAGCTCAAGAGAACAGATACAAGAGTGACAGAAAGAGGGCTGCAGTTCTGCACAGAGGTGACCTGCATTATACCGGGCCCAAAAAGAGCCGTCTCCAAACCAGAACGGGTCAGGATGCAGAGAGGGAGTAAAAAAGGGATTTCAAACTCTTTTGCAAACGCTTCCTTTCAACGGTTAGCCAGTTTACGCTTTGGAATCAAGGCGTGCGATATGTTTAGCCAATCAGTAGCTTAAGTTAAGCACCTGTGCCGAAATGCACAGAAGATCAGCAGACAAGGCTTTTTAACTTTGATTTTGTTACACGTTTTGTGTTGCGTGTTCCATGTTTCATGTTCCGTGGCTTGTGTTCCGTGGTCCTTGTTTCATGTTCCGTGTTCCGTGTTTCGTGTTCCATGGCCCATGCCACATGCAGGATGCGGTGAGGACGGGCTCGGACACGGTTCAGGCCTTCAGCGAGGTGTGCCAGAACTTCCGACCCGTGTTCCGCTACTTCTGCATGGAGCGGTTCCTGGACCCCGCGGTGTGGATGGAGAAAAGGCTGGCGTACACCCGCAGCGTCGCCACCTCTTCCATCGGTACCACAGACCCCGTCTAACCTAACTTAATACCTAAGCGTGTTTATTAGGAATATGGGCATGGCTACGTACTTTGGGGTCAGTCTGGTCTGCGGAAGGTGATACCAGCAGCTGAGAAGACGCGCTCAGATGGCACCGATGTTGTTCTAATGTCAATGCGCTCGTGACCTTTGACCCTTCTCTCCCCAGTGGGCTACATCGTCGGACTCGGGGACAGACACATCCAGAACATTCTGATTGACGAGCAGAGCGCCGAGCTTGTGCACATCGACTTAGGTGAGGAGGGTGAGGAGGGTGAGGAGGATGAAGAGGTCTGTCCTGGCCTCCCACACCCCTTAAGGGTCTCTGAAATCTTCAGGTTTATGAATATTATATCAAGGACTTTGAGGTTGTTGGAAATAACAAAACTCTTGACAGGGGTGTTTCAATATGCTTGAAGGCTTTTGCTGAGTGATTTTGGGGATCATTTGGAAGTGTCATCTCCACATTTTATACATAATTACATAGGCCCTTAGAGACTGATCCCAGGTGAGTCTACTAGGTGATGCACTACTCAGAATGGTGTTTGGATTCAGCTTTCAGAGCCTGGAGAAGCCCTCAGTTGCTAGGATATTGGGGGAGGTTTCTTATTATTTTATTTGTGTCCAGCAGTTCTTGTGATATTGACCAGTTTCTATGAGTCCTTGAATTTTTGGACCCTGAAAGGAATCCTATTGTTGATGATATGGTGACGAATTTGGTCAGTGTGAACTGTCGGAACATTTGTTGTTGGATGATGTTTTCTTTTGAACTTCCTGTGACCCCCCCCACCCTTTCCAGGTGTGGCATTTGAACAGGGTAAGATCCTCCCCACCCCTGAGACCGTACCCTTCAGGCTGTCCCGGGACATCGTGGATGGGATGGGTATCAGCGGAGTGGAGGGTGTCTTCAGAAGGTAAGCACTGGTATATTAAAATGAAGGCTTTCTTGCTTGGGCACGAGCTGCAGAGCTCAAGAGAACATTGAGTGTGTGGATTTGCTCCAGCGCGGCTTCTCATCGTTTTTTGGCCTCATTTAGATGCTGTGAAAAAACCATGGAGGTCATGAGAAGCTCCCAGGAAGCCTTGCTGACCATCGTGGAGGTGTGGCAGAGTCCGCCCATCAGAGTTCACCTTACAGAAACCCACCAGTGGAGTTCACCGTAAAACTCTGGGTCTCCCTCCCCCATCCAGAGCAGGGGTCTGGTCTCCAGAGTAGAGAGTTAAACCCTTAGAGCTGGCAATATACTGAATAATATATACTGGCTGTTTACCCCCCACCCCCTCTCCGGGTGCTCCTGTATAACCCCCTGATGACCCCCTGTTTGCCCCCCCCCCTCCCCAGGTGCTTTTATATGACCCCCTGTTTGCCCCCCCCCTCCCCAGGTGCTCCTGTATGACTCCCTGTTTGCCCCCCCCCTCCCCAGGTGCTCCTGTATGACTCCCTGTTTGCCCCCCCCCCTCCCCAGGTGCTCCTGTATGACTCCCTGTTTGCCCCCCCCCTCTCCCCAGGTGCTCCTGTATGACCCCCTGTTTGACTGGACCATGAACCCGCTGAAGGCCTTTCACCTGCAGCAGCAGCAGGAGGAGCAGACCGAGCTCAACGCCACGCTCAGCTCCACCCCGGGGGCAGACGTGCTGGACGCCCCCCGCAAGGCCAGGTACGCTCCACCCGCCCCGGGTCACCCTCACATGATCGCATGACACTTACCGAGAATAATAAAGAGATGTTGGCAAAGAGCACAGGTTTAAAACTTGTTTCAGCCCGTCGTGGTTGTCTAATCTGGGCCTAAATCTGTGTTTGTGCTATTGGCACGACTGTAGTACAGTATTTTATGTTGAGCTTCCTTTAGAAAAAAAGGTTTAATTACTTACTTTGTCAAAAGTTACACATGCTTTTGGAAAGTATTTCTTTGAGAATTTTATGCTCTGTTGTGACTGTTTTGCAGTATCTGTTGTATTTTAAATATTTGTGTGCAGATTTCTTGGCCAGGTTACAGTTTTTATCTCATAGTGTGATTAAAAAATTCTAACCACTGTGTGTGTGTGTGTGTGTGTGTATGTGTATGTGTGTGTGCACGTGTGCGTGTGTGCGTGTATATTTGTGTGTGTGCATGTGCGTGCGTGCACGTGTGCATGCGTGTATACGTGTGTGTTTCCGCGTGTGTGCATATACGTGTGTGTGCGTGTGTGTGCGTGCGTATACGTGTGTGTGTACATGTATGTATGTGTGTGTGTGTGTGTGTGTGTGTATACACGCGCGTGTGTGTGTGTCTAGTAGCGACACGCAGAGCTTCAACAAGGTGGCGGAGCGGGTTCTGCTCCGCCTGCAGGAGAAGCTGAAGGGGGTGGAGGAGGGGGCGGTGCTCAGCGTGAGCGGCCAGGTCAACCTGCTCATCCAGCAGGCCAGGGACCCCAAGAACCTCAGCCGCCTCTTCCCCGGCTGGCAGGCCTGGGTGTAGCAGCCGCCAGCGCGGCGCCGCGCGGCTAGCGCTAACATCTTCCAGACACTTCCTGTTTCCGTTTCCACGGCGCTGCTTTGTTCTGTTTTTTTTTCTCCCTCAGTTCCGTTTGCTTTTCAGAAGAGCCGCATGTCTTCTGAACATCACTGTGCACCCTGTGGAAAGGTGTTTTTTTTTTTTTTTTTTTTTATAGAAACGGTCAGTGTAATCCATCTTTAATCAGCCTGTAGGCCGCGTACATTTCAGTTGTACGGTTAGGATTTTCATAGTACACTTAAACGTGCCTTCTGTTTTAAAAAAAATACTTCCAGAATCTTAATTTCATCTTGTTGGAATCCTGACTCTCAGGAAAAATTCAGGTTTTTTTCTTCACACCCCTTCTCTGGTCTGGGAAGTCCTCTTGGTACAGATGCATACAGAATTTGTGTACCTCTTTATCAACTCTGTAAAGAAATTTTGTTTTGTTCATAATAGGACTTTCCTCTCAACCTTCTGAACCCACATGCAAATATGAAGAAAATGAAGTAAGGAATGCAATAGATATCCAAATAAAAACCACCCCCAAAATGCTGCATCTAATTTATCTGCCCATTTGTAATCTATGAACGGTTTGTATGGAAATACTTGAAACTGTAAATTTGGAAACCTTTATGCGAGTACTGCACTGAAGTGCACTTAATGAAAATGTAATCAAACCCCTGTACTGCTCGGTTTATGCACCAAGCTTATGAATGTGTTATATATGTTTATTTTTTTCACAAATAAACTTAGTCTTTTATACGTAAGCATTAGATGTCTGACAGCCGTTTGAATGAATTCCTTATGTATCATTTTAAAACAACTTGCCAAAAAGAGTTGGTGGACGTAAGAATGTAAAGACTTCTAATAAAATTTGTAAGGGAAAGTGAAAGGTGTTTTATTTGCAGTACGTGCATTTGGTGTTTATAGTGTGCTATATAGATGTATAAATATCAGACCTGTAAATACGTATTTGTTTTGGATTCAAATACATTTCTGCACTTTACTGATCTTGTCTGGTGTATTGGAACCAATGAAATGCTCTCAGAAAGCGCAAACCCCGCCTTCTGGTCATGTGGGCAGGCTCAATTACACCAGGGAAGATCAATAGAGCACAGAAAAGTGTTTGAATCCAAAACAAATACGTATTTGCCCCAGGTCTGATGGATATTGATGGGATGAATTCATAAATCGAACCCCCTGAGCCCTCTAATGCTGGGGACATGGCTGGTGTAAAACAGCACGGTGTTTATTTACTGTAGGCTGTTCCCACTTACTGGACATTTTAGCTTTTAATAGTTTATTATCTGGCACGGAAAGAATGGCATGCATTTTTTTTGTCATATTGTCAAAGTGTAAAGCAGCTGAAGGTGCATGCCTCATGGCAAACGAGACAAATAGGGAGTGAAGGTCACTTTTTAAAAAATGAAAACGTTGAGATGGACTGAATGGATGGTAAATGGACTGCATTTATATAGCGCTTTTATCCAAAGCGCTTTACAATTGATGCCTCTCATTCACCAGAGCAGTTAGGGGTTAGGTGTCTTGCTCAGGGACACTTCGACATGCCCAGGGCAGGGATTGAACCGACAACCCTCCGACTACCAGACAACCGCTCTTACCTCCTGAGATGTCTAAAATGGTGGCTTTGGACATTTATACGGAGGGAGGAGGAAAGGGAAGTCACGTTTACGGCCCGGTGCAGTATGTATGGTCCGATTGGAATTTGATACTAGAAGCCAGGAAAGCAGCGATGCTCAAATCTGGCCCTCGTGGTCTTGAGGGTTGGGCTGAAGACCAGCGGCACTGTTGACCTCCAGAGTGCCAGATTTGAGTTATCCCTGCAGTGAAGGGTGTTCCACAGTGCCGTCACACGTATGTGTTTGGACAGGCTGAAGACAGGGCGAGCAGACGCATTCCGGTACCCAGCCCAAGCTCCTGCAGCCCACCTTCAGTACCTGCTGCTGCTGCTGTGTGCTCGGTTGGGTTCCTGCAGTGCGCCTGCTGGGTCAAATGCAGAGCCTCCACTGCTGAACACCAGACTGAGAGAAGGGAGCGGTGCTGCTTGCGCCCCGGTAGGGGGGGGGGCTGATTCTAGATGTGCTCCTTCCTAAATTTATGAATGCTGACCGCACATCCGGTCACAGCTGGAATTGGGAGGAGCGAATTGCTACGTTATGTAGTGCCTCAACAGGATGAATTTACAAGGCAGGCCATACCTTGGGGGGGGGGGGGGTGGGGTTCTTTACCGAATAAGGATGGTATTAGGCGGAGAAAAACTTAAATTTTTTTTTAGAAAATGTCATTGTACAGCATTCAAATTTGATCAGGAGATGACAAGTGGAATTCTGTCCATTTTCTGTTTTGTTTTCTGTTTTCTGCCAGTTTTGGTGTTTTAGGGAGTGTGAATAAGTTGCTTGAAAGAAGTTTCATTCTTAACGCCATAAGACAAAAAAAAATCTGGGTACTGTTTGTTGGTTTCTCCCCGCTATTTTTGAAAGCGCTTCCAAATTCCTTACTTTTGTACGTCTTAATTGTCGTGATATTATTTTTTAACCTAACTCTTCTCATCCGTCCAGTGTGAGCCCCAAGAGCAAACACGTACTTTAGGCTTACCTACTTAAGTACAATGAAAGTGCCGCGGAACTTGGAGGCGAACCATCGCTTCGTTTGTTCCGCAGAGGAGTGGCTGATCTTGAGATGTCACACCTAGAACCAGCTCAGACCTCTCCTCTGCCCACCCTGTTGCACAACACGAGCGGATTTTTACGGAGATGATTCCGCTCCAAAGGACAGATGGAGGCATAGCTCGCTGGAGGTAAGACTTTCCACTTCTCTCTGGAGTCACACAGTGCGTGTGAGCAGCAGGTAGTAACGATAAAACTGTAGCTACTGGATTCTTTTTTCATTAGGCTGCTATGTTATTTCATTGATGGCCATCCATATTTTACTGCTATGATTGATTTACGTATAGCCTACAGTTTTGATCTCCAATGTTTTGTTGATGTTTTTGTCCTAATAGCCCGCACAAGTAATTCATGACATTCGTCATTCCTGAAACAATGGTATGAATCCAGCATTGCAAAATGAGTAAAGATTCTGTCTTTCGACAGAAGCATTCAGCTTCAATATTGTAACAGCACAGACTTGGTACTATAACAAGCTGACTATTACATGTAACCTACATTGTGACCAATCAAAGCTGTTATCATTTTGTAGTAGATAGCAGGTTGTTCTTGATGTTCTTTGATACCACACTTTCTCCAAATATGAATAATTCACTGTTGCCTTTTGAAAACTAATGGAAATTATTCCTTCACAAATAATTTTAGGCCAAGACCTGCGGCATAAGTACAACTATGACCACCAATGGGGTAAATTTCTTCTTTTATATATTTTATTTTATATTTATTTTGTGAAAAACTTCAATATGTAAATCAACAATAAATCGCTTTTACCCCTCAAGTGCATGCATATACAGTTAAATGCAAAAGTATTGGGACATTGACATAATTTATGTTGTTTTGGTTCTGTACTCCAGCACATTGAATTCAAAATGTTATAACCAGAAAATTACTTCCAATTTTTGAGCATTTAATACCGATTATTACCGATGTTCTGTGTTTTACGCAGCTTTTTTTACCCAGGAGTGTGAATCATTATCAGGACTGTGAAATTTTATCAGGAGTGTGAATCATTATCAGGAGTGTGAATCTTTATCAGGAGTGTGAATCATTTTGGAGGACGGTGTACTTCTGTGTCGCATCCGTGTCCAAAGTGTAAATCTCCTCCTGTTTCTTAGTTGTGTTGTGTTTGAGCATTGAGAGAAACTCAGTTTACACGTATCGTTTTTAGCAGGATTCTGGGCCCTGCTTTGTGAACCATGGCTTCCAGCAGGAAGTAGAGGAAAGGCCCCCTCCCTTCAACCCATCCACGAGTCTGTATCCGCAGCTGTCCCAGGACCGCCCCTCTGACGTGCCCCAGTACATCCCCCATAATGCCCCTAGTGTCTCAGCTCTTGCCCCTGCTGTTGCCCCTGCTCTGACCCCTGCTGATGCCCCCTCTCTGACCCCTGCTGATGCCCCCTCTCTTACCCCTGCCGTTGCCCCTGCTCTTACCCCTGCTGTTACCCCTGCTGCTACCTCTGCTGTTGCCCCGGTTGTTGCCCCTGCCCTTTCCCCGGCTGACACCAGCGTCACCGTGAGCAGCCCTATGCCGGAGCAGGCAGCACCAGCGCGGTACAGAAAAGGTAACTGCTCCATCGTTAGAGATTTTATGAACGAATCTGTAACGCATGGTTATTATAATTGTTTTTAATGAGCAAGTATAAGCAACTCATATTTTATTGTTCACATTTTTTTGGCTGGACCGCAACAGCGGGGCCAGCCCTACAAACGCGAATGTCTGTGAGTGACTGACTGACTGAGTGATGAAGTTACACCATTGGTCGGCTGAGTTATGAAGTTACACCATTGGTCGGCCGGATCACGAGTGTTAGGTCCAGCCATATACTAGGTTTTAACCTGGTCTTGTTTTTCTAAATGTGGTCATTGCAAAAAATAAAAATTCTAATTTGTACCTTGCTGGGGTTCAGTCTGGGGGAAACCCTGCTGGGGTTTAGTCTGGGGTTCAGTATGGGGGAAACCCTGCTGGGGTTTAGTCTGGGGGAAACCCTAACCCTCACCGTCTCCAGTAAAAGAGCCGTGGCAGCGCCTGGGTGGGGCATATTCAGGTTTCCTTGGTGACCAGTGGTTTGATGTTCAAGCACGACCTTCTTTCTCCTCTTCTCTTCTCCCTGCTTCCCCCCCCCTCTCTCAGGAGTTAATACAGCTTGCTTTAAATGGCTTGGGGCCGGATTGGTCAGCGTGCTGCTGCTCCTGGTGGTTGCTGCCGTTCTGCTGTGGTACTTCTGTGAGTACAGCACTGTCGCGCTCCTCCTCCATCTTATCAACCTCGCAGTTGTTCTCGAGCGCCACGTTTAAATGGTTTTTCTTCGAGAGAAGGCAGTCGGCCTGGCCAATCTCAGCCTGGTTTCAGGGCAGGTGGTACATCTGTTTGAACTGTTTTACATTACAGGCCAAATTATTTAGCAGAAGTTCTTATCCAGAGCAACTTTCACAGTTCTTGCATTTTACATAGTGTCCATTTACAGGGCATTGGAAAAGTCAGTACACTCTCCCGGAGGAGTTTTGTCTTCTCTGATATATTTGGAAGTATGAATATTTGATCTTCATGTCAGCAGATAAAGGTAATCTAATTTTACAAATAACATTAAAAAAAATTAGACTCTGCAATCATTTATTCAACAAAAATCAACAGAAGTCCAATTTCTGGAAAAAATGGAGAAAAAAAAACAAGTGAACCCATAACACTTATTTCGGATAAGTGTTTTTCATCATTGTCCTTCTCTCAAGATCCACTTTCGGTTCAGCTTAAACCGCGGCCTTATGCTCTCCTCAGATCCTCTCTGGTACAGTGTGGGATTTGTTTTCGTCTTAGCGAGGGAAGGCAGGCCAAGCCCCGAGGCAGCAAAGCAGCCATAATAACCTTCATCCCCCCACCCCCCAACACCATGCTTTATGGCTGGTGTACACTTCTTCTGTTCAAGGGCCCCTAATGCAAGACTGGACTTCTGGCATCACGGCCAAACAACTCTACTGTTGACTTATCTGTCCACGGCACACTCTCCCAGTATTTCTATCCTTCACCTAGGCGTTGTCTGGCAAACTTTATTCGTGCGTTATCTGCATATTACAAATGATTGCAAAGTGTGATTTTGTTCTCTTATTCGGTAAATTAGTTCACCTTTATCTATCAATATTATTGAAATGAAAATCAAATATCCATATATGTCTAAAAGGACAAAACATTTCAGGGAGTGTACATACGCTCTCACAACACTGTATAGGCCTGGACATAAACTGAAGCAATTCAGGTTTAGTACCTTGCTCAAGGGTACAATTCAGTGTCCTTCAATCCTTATAGGCCCAGTTCTTACAGTATGTAATAATAACTGTTACACTACACTGCCACCCTGAGCCCATTTTTATGTATGTAATCCATATGTAATATCACCTGCTTGCATCTGTTTGTATAGATTTATTGGGGAGGTATTGTGCATGTTTGTGTGTGTGTGTTTGTTTTTTCCCATCCTTCTCTTGCGCCTTCTCTTTAGTGTCCTCCAGGTGTCTTTCTGGGTTGTCCTGCAATGGCGGGGGTCACTGCATCAGCGCCTCCCAGTGGTGTGATGGGGTAATTGACTGTCCAGGGGCGCAGGACGAGGCACAGTGCTGTAAGTCCACTGTCCACTGCCACCTGCGATGACATCTTTTTGGGGGTTGGGGCGGGGATTCAGTCAGTCAATCAAGCCTTGTTGGTGTGACTTGATTGACCTTGTTGGTGTGAGGTTGTCACACTGGTCGGCCTGGTGATTGCAGTGGTTTTCAGGCTGAAGTATAAAAACAACACACATTTTGAAGTGGCTCACGGGATAAACTGTTCAGGTTTACTGTTTACAGTGTACAGTGTTTTTGGCATATGTTAGGACATAGTTAAGTGCTTTAATCCATTTAAGGCAACATTTGAAAAGGGAAAGTGTCACAGAAAAGGTATTTTTCTCATTAAGTGGGGTGTCTTGGGAAGTTTGGGAACCCCATGCTAACTTGTTTGCTTCTTGTCCCATTTTTTGCGAGTGGATCTAAATGAGCATTTATTCAGAATGCTCCACCCGCTCCAGTGTATTATAATGGCTATACCCTTTCATGAGTTGTTTTTCGTGGTAACAAAAACAGTTATGAAACTAAAATCATCTGCATGAATGATAACCGTAATGAAGTTAGCGATCTTTGTCCTACCACATAATTGTAGTCCCATTATCATTGTTGTCACCAAAACAAAGTTAATCTAGCGGCATTTTTATCAGTATCTAAAATGATGAAATGAATACTGAGCCTCCTGCCTTTTTACTGAATTTTAATTAGGGCTGTGTCACAGAAAAGTGATTTGCTCATTAAATGGGTTTTATTACTTTTTACTGTGAGCGAATCTGTTTAAATTTACTCATTGTGTCACTCGTGATTACAGTGGAATTGGATTCAGAATTCATCCCATATTTTTAGCTTAACAAAAATGAACAATGACAAAGAAAGAATGAGTGATTCTGAGAGATAGTGACTCTGAAAGTGATTCATAAAGAGAGTGATTCTGATATACTGTGATTCTGAGAGAGAGTGATTCTGAGAGATAGTGACTCTGAAAGTGATTCATAAAGAGAGTGATTCTGATATACTGTGATTCTGAGAGAGAGTGATTCTGAGAGATAGTGACTCTGAAAGTGATTCATAAAGAGAGTGATTCTGATATACTGTGATTCTGAGAGAGAGTGATTCTGAGAGATAGTGACTCTGAAAGAGAGTGATTCTGATAGACTGTGATTCTGAGCGAGTGATTCATAAAGAGAGTGACTCTGAGAGAGAGTGACTCTGAAACAGAGTGATTCTGACAGAGTGACTCTGTAAGAGAGTGACCTCCCCTCTCGGCTGTGCTGTGCTCTCCAGTGCGGCTCTACGGCCCCCAGTTCATCCTGCAGGCGTACACGGGCGCGACCGGCTCCTGGAGGCCCGTGTGCTCCAGCGGCTGGGACGGGCGTTTCGGGACGGCGGCGTGCGGCCTGATTGGATACGACAGGTGGGTTCCGTCGCTCTGCGCCAGAGAAACGGAGGAACGGTTTGAAACGGTTAACTGTCAGTCCTACTGCCGCTCGTGCGGTTTTAAATGTGGGTCGCTCTGCGGTAACGACCCCTGATCAGAGACGGGGGGCTTCTCTGACGCTCGCGGTGGTCGGGGACGCAGTACTGCGGTGAGCCTGTCCGCGGGCTTCACTCTGCAGTCCAGGCGATGACGCCCTCTGGTTTTGGGGTCCAGGAATTCACGAAACTTCAGTCTCCCATTGCTCTTGTCACCGATGTTGTTGTTTACCTAGCCAGCGCTACTGTATAACAGCGGTTCCACACATGAGCTATTTCATCAGGGCTGCCGTTGAAGGGAGTGGGGAGTGGGGAGTGGGAGGGGCGGGTTGGGTTGGACGGCCGGGTACGTTGTCACAGGCCCTGTAGGAGGTCTCTGAACTTGTGGTAAATATTATTGTCTCTGGTCCGTTTCACCCGGCGTCCCTGGCTTACTCACAGTGGTATTACACGCTGTTTCTGGGTAATTGCCTTGTGCCGTGTCGGGCTTATGTATGTAATCATTATTACAGAACACACACTGGAACGGGACACTCTCTGTAACTAATTAGTCACCGGTTGTTTACAAGTTCTTAGCAAGACTATTTTCTAATTTAACATTATGTTCTTTGTTTTAAATCTTATTTAATTATTAAATAATTCATCTAAGGTAATTTTTGGCCGGTGGCAGGTAATTTTTCTTACGTTAAACTATTTTTATTCATTCTAAACATGTTTACTTTTCCTAAGTTGCGTTTTTACAGTGATATGATGAAATTTGTTTTTCTGTTTTTCCACTTTCCCACAGAGAGAACTATGTTACCTCTGAAGAGGTCAGTTTCTATGACGCTGATGGGTACATGCAGCTGATATATGGCTCAGACCCTGATCTCATTCTGCAGCAGAACCTCGTCAGCAGGTGAGGCTCGTTACTGCAGCATTCTTCAGTTGGTAACGGGAGTACCTGGTGCTATTCTACATCTCAGAATACAGCATCGTAGTTGAACATGCCCCTCTAATGGTGTCTTTCAAATAATTACGTTGCCCATTTTGACATTGTGTGTGCATGAATGTGCAAGAATTAATTGGGGGGTGGGCGGGTGTCGTGGTGGTGCAGTGGGTAGCACTGTCGATCCCACAGTCCAAAACCTTGCAGGATAGGCTAATTGGAGAGTCCAAATTGCCCATACGCGATAACCCCCCGGCCCTCGCCACCCTGACCCCTGACCCCTGACCTCCAACCCCGACCCGGACCAAGCAGGTTAGACAATTGGTGTAGATCGTCTTAACAAAGCCTCTCCTCTTCTCAGTGAATCCTGTCCTGCTAATCTCGTCGTCTCACTGCGCTGCATTGGTAAGTCCTGTCCGGTCTCGTTTCTGTTCCTTCTGACCTCTAAGATCAGGTTTGACTGTGCGAGGAGGAGATAACACGTTTATTGAGTTTACAGTTAGTACGTAGAAGACAGTGGACAGTAAGTATTGTGCTAGAACTTTCTATGAATGTTCCTTCATAAAAACAAAAGAACTCCTTCATAGGCCCTACATAGATCTGAAAAGATTTGCATGTCAGTAACCACAGAGGAGGCATACTGAGTCACATGACATGCCAGGGCAATGTCACTTTTTGCATCAGTGACATAATGCACCATATGTCTATGTGCAGGTATTGATATAAGCATTTTTGAATTATCATATAGTGTGTATGTATCACTTATGGGGGAGTTGTGTAGCTTTTATTAATGGAGTTGCCAGATATTCTCATCCAGGGGTCAATAAGCCAGTCCAGTGAATAAACAAGTGAACAAATCAACTAATAAATCAAAAATCCTATCTGTCAATAGATCAGTAGTAGGCTCAAATTAATCCGACAGGCACTATTATTCAGTGAATCTGACAATCATTAAGTCAATCAGTACTTCAGACTATTGTCCAGTAAGTCGGTCGGTAATTAAATCAAATCTGTACAATTACAGGGAATATTCCTGACTACCAGATATTTATCTAGAGGGTGTGATGCCACTTCCTGTTTCTCCTGCAGATTGCGGTACCCGAGTCCCCCCGGCTCGGATCGTGGGAGGGGAGGTGTCCACCAAGGGGGCGTGGCCATGGCAGGTCAGCCTTTGGGCTGGGTTTACGCACATGTGCGGCGGGTCCATTATCACCCCCTACTGGATAGTGACGGCAGCGCATTGCCTGGAAACGTGAGTTCATACGAACCGCTGCACTCCTCCCTACCTGTGCCCTGTGTGAATAACCTTGTGAATAAACACTTAACCTTTCTGTGTTGTTTTTTTTTAAAAATCCTTCCTGTGCAATTGTCCATAAACTGTGGAGAGAAGCGAGGTAAATCCTGTATTTACATGGACATATAAATATCAGAACCCTCTTCATATTTAAACTGTATGCAAAATGCATCCTTTATTTAAGAATGGCATGTGTTTTTGTTTTGTTTTGTTTTTTTTATCCCAATTTTTAGAAGTCTGTATGTGCAGCATGGGACTTGTTTATGAGCACAGGTTTGTCAGCACTGGCTTGTTCCCTTCTCCCCGTGCTCGTCTGGTTTCTGCTGTGTAGGTTTAATGATCCGAGTGACTGGACTGTGTATGCCGGACACCTGGACCAGTACGACATGTTCAGCGCCACAGGAAGCTCCGTCTCCCATCTCATCTCCCACGCGTACGACAGTTCATCACAGAATAATGACGTCGCTCTCATGAAATTGAGTCGGCCACTTAAAATGTCAGGTAGATCTTGACCCCACCCACCCTGTGCCCTTTCTCTCTCTCTCTCTCTCTCTCTCTGTCTTCCTCTCTCTGTCTCTTCCTCTCTCTCTCTCTCTCTCTCTCTCTCTCTCACTTTCTTGCCTTTTTAACAAGTGGAACAACTTGACAGGCCATCCAGTAGAAGCGGCGCCCCTTGGGGTGTTGAAGACCAGGCTTCAGACAGTGCTGGAAGCTCTCCTGGTTGTAGGTAAAACCTTGAGAGCCTAGATGGTCTTGATAGCCTGTTCTTGTTAACGAGCGGTCGTGTATGTTCAAGGCAACAAGAGCAGGGCTGCTCTCTCAAAATCAGGCCTGGGTCAAGTACGTATTTGTTTTGCATTCAAATACTTTTCTGTGCTCTATTGATCTTGCCTGGTGTAATTGAGCCTGCCAATATGACCAGAAGGTGGGGCTTGCACTTTTTGAGAGTATTTAATTGGTCCCAATACACCAGACAAGATTAGTAAAGCGTAGAAAAATATTTGAATCCAAAACAAATATGTATTTGACCCAGGTCTGCTCAAAACCAATCAGCGCTTTACACACACAGTGATGATTTAACTTTTGCGTGTCGGGATCTGCCTTTTGAGGTCAGAAAGTATCTGAAAATGAACCCTGAACTGGGGGACTGCTTGGTGCAGTCAGGGTATTTTTCATTGTTCTCTCGACAGTGCGGTAGGGGTTTAATCACCAGCCCCTTGTCTGTGCTGCAGATGTCGTGAAGCCTGTGTGTTTGCCGAATGCTGGGATGGACTTTGTCGCCCCCAGAACTTGCTGGACTTCAGGATGGGGAGCCATACGTGAAATGGGTCAGTGAGCACCATAAATCAAAACCAGTTCAGCCAGCAAGCAGGCCGCCATTTTGGATGACTCCCAGACAAACCCAAAATGATGGAGCTGTCTTATGCTATCACTTATGCTATGACACTACAGTTTGGGCAAGGTGTTTCGATTTGTTCAAGTTGCTAAGCGTGATAAGTGATTGACAGCTCATCATAGCTCCACCCATTGCAGGGTAAATGAGACCTGACTCTCTTTGTCATTCTCATGACAGTGCTATAGAACGATCAGAGGTTTTGACTGTTGCCAGTAGTTCAGTCAGTCTTTTTCTAGTGGCCGTACCACACTGTTATGTTCTCCTGCCTGACGTCTGAAGCGAAGTAGGACTGGGAATGTTAAAAATAAAAGATGGATTATCTACTTCAAATGTGTTTATTGAATAAAGCCAAGGTATAAATCAGACCTGGGTCAAATACAGATTTGTTTTTGGATTCAAGTACTTTTCTGTGCTCTATTGATCTTGCCTGGTGTAACTGAGCCTGCCAGTATGACCAGAAGGCGGGGTTTGCACTTTTTGAGAGTATTTCATTGGTTCCAAGACACCAGACAAGATCAGTAAAGTGTAGAAAAGTATTTGAATCCAAAACAAATACGTATTTGTCCCAGGTCTGATATAAATACATATTTTGGCTTTAAAGGAAAGTTAAAAACTTGCTTATTCCATGTTCGAGTGTTCAGGTGTATGTTAACTAGCCGTGTCGCTCGTTAAGAAGATGGTGGGGTCAGGTGGTTTGAGGACTCCCTCTCTCTCACGCTCCTCATTCTTCCAGGTCCCTCCTCCCAGTTTCTGAGGGACGCCGAAGTTCCGCTGATCGACAGGTCGCTCTGCAACAGCTCGCTGGTGTACGACGGAGCGATCGCCGACACCATGGTGTGCGCCGGCTTCCTGGAGGGCGGTGTGGACGCCTGCCAGGTAACGCCCACGCCCGCGCCGGGGGCGCGCTCCGACACCCGAGGTGCACGCGCCGGGTGTTTCCGTCGAAGGGTCGCGGTTTTGCGTGTTTAAACGAGACCGCAGGAAGGAGCGCGTGACGCTCGCGGTGCTCCGAACTCCAGGCGGGGACGTTTCCGACGAGAGTCGTCACGTGCGTCGAAGCGCGGCGGGCAACGGAGACTGTCAAAGCAGCCGATTGGGCCGTCGCGGCAACAAGTAAATTTCCTAGCGTCGTCGTAGCGTGGAAATACACAGAAAAGCGAAAGGCGGTTATTAGTAGCATGGAACCCTACTAACTCATTTTCGGTAAATGCATCTCTTGGGCAGCCGCCTAAATTTAAGTGGCGTGCCAACAAGTGCTGACTCCAACTGAAGTACAAAGCAAATATACAGTGTCTTCAGAAAGTATTCAGACCCCTTCACTTTTTCCACATTTTTGCCACAGTTTTTTATTTTTAATAAATTTGCAAAAATTTCTAAAAACCTGCTTTCACTTTGCCATTGTGGGGTGTTGTAGTGCAGATTTTATGAGAATAAAAATGAATTTAATCAATTTTAGAATAAGGCTGCAACGTAACAAAATGTGGAAAAAGTGAAGGGGTCTGAATACTTTTCGAAGGCACTGTCGGCTGCACCCTGAAGTTGTCTCTGAAAAGCGTAACATTGTAAAGAGGACTAGCACCCAATCATCTGTCACAGTGCTCCTGTGACACGAGTAACAAAGAATACATCAGAGAGCGGTGTATTCAGCTGAAGATTAATAACAGTAATTAATAACTAGTCGTGTGTATGTTCTCTGAACACTGGTGAAAATTGAGTTTGTACACATTACACTCCCAGAAAGCAATTCTTCTCCCTCATACTATGCAAAGGTGAATTGTCGAATACCAGCCTGAAAGTTCAAATTCCTATTTGAGTGGGCGGGGCATCACATGGGCGATGCTTGCTTTGGTGGTTTTATCTTACGCAAGGGGTAAAACAGAGGATTTCAACATGAATTTCACATTTCATATGAACAGAAACCACCATTGTGAAACGATTCACATACTCACACAAATCTTACCTGGCACGCAAAACTATATTATTTTGTAATTAATGTAATAAACCCATTTTCTTCCAGAACGGCTACCTATAAGGTAACCATTTTTGTGTAATCAAAAGTAAAATCTTTGGAAAAGTCCAAGATCTTTTCTGATTTCAATGTGTTGCAACTGACACGTTCTCGTCCTTCTTTTTTCAAAAATGAATATCCCAGAACAACTTCAATGAAAAAGTATTTGCCCCCTTCCCGATTTCCTGTATTAAAAATCCACACGGTTACAGTTTGTGTTGCGGTACAGCAGTTACAGTTTGAAGCAATTTCTGAATTTAAATTCTGTCTGCCTGCCAAGTAAAGCAAAGGAAAACTAAGCATTTGTTTCTGTAAAATAAACCCTTGGGTTTAATTGGGCTTGGTGACAGATAAACGTTAAGTCCATTTATATCCATATTAGGCAAGTGCTTCCATGTTTACTGAGCGCAGTCGGAACAATTCAAATTTTCACACGGGCGCTATGGGTGGTTTATAAGCTTTTCATGAAATAAATGAAATCAACTCAAAAAACATTATAAAAATTATGACATTTTGTCTAAAGAAACCACTGTGTGACAAATGTGCAACAACACAGGAAATCAGGGAAGGGACAAATACTTTTTCATGGCACTGTATTTTGATTTTTGAAATAATAGACCCTCCCCCATCACAATTTTTTACTGTGCCTCCCAGGGTGACAGTGGGGGACCCCTGGTGACAGAAGAGGCGTCTGTATGGTGGCTCGCAGGGGACACCAGCTGGGGCTTCGGCTGTGCCAGGCCCAACAAACCCGGTGTCTATGGCAACGTGCCGGCCTTCTTGGGCTGGATCTACGAACAAATGCAGGTAAATTTACCTGTGGAGTGAGGGCGGTGGGTTTCACCACTCACCATTTCATGGCACGTCAGGTCAAGCAGAAAGAGAAAAGGTCTGCTGGAGGTGGTCTGAATGCATTTTGTTTTTGAATCTCTTCTTGTTTTTTTATACAGAACTACAGATGAACAAACCTGTTGGATCTCGCCGCACACAAATTACCAAAGAAACTCCTGAAAGTCTGATATCTTTTTAA
The DNA here is from genome assembly GCA_039654925.1 of Anguilla pacifica. NCBI lineage: Eukaryota > Metazoa > Chordata > Actinopteri > Anguilliformes > Anguillidae > Anguilla > Anguilla pacifica. The sequence continues at coordinate 11,664,560 of CM077295.1, forward strand.
GATTTCCATTTCTTTTAGATGAAGTAGGTTGTTTACTTTATTCTCGTGTGTACTCTAGAGAGATTTGAGTTTAAATATTTCCCCCCATCAATGGACTGTTGAATGTAAATACACTAAATACATTAAATGTGAATGTGATTCATAATTGAAGTGTACCATATTTGCTACATTTCAAAGAACTAACACTGTCTACATTTATTTATTGGTATTTTCATATAAAGATCTATGCATGTTAAAAAATTTCAGAAATTAAACTATCATCATTAAATTGTAGTATAAATATAACGCATTTGGACAAATTCAGTGACCAAGCGTCTTCAAAATAAGCGCCTTCAATCATTTTATATTTTTTCACTGCAATGTGAATTTAAATTTCTGCGCTGTTGGAAAAATGAAATGCTTGAATATCTCATTCAACATCTGGGGCAGACTATAGAGGACAGAATATTGGACTGCCGGAATAAGATGTGGGGGTGTGCCTTTTTAACCCACAGACAGATGAGAATTTCAGAAAAACTTACAGGTTGATACAGTTAATAATCACTTTATTCTTTTATTCATGTATTACATAATTTACAATCCATTTTTTGGCACAGAAACAAACACACACAAAAAAAATCACAAGTTCTGAGATGGTCAGAGGAAACTGTTGTCATTGGTACTTCATTTGAACACAAGGTATTTTGATCTCATTTGCAAAATAGCTTTCATTTCAACTCCACACGGAGTGCCATAATGCTGCCTTTACTTACGTAAATACCACCAAACCAGGACTAAACTGAATTTAAAAAACAGACCCTCTCCTCACCCGGCACAAAAGTCGAACACCAGCGTTAGCGGTTCGTTTGGACTTAACGGCATCGGGCCTGTTATTACCCACAAGCGCCTGGGTCATATTTCGGCTGTGGATGGACGGAATGTCATAAAAGGGAATCCTGTTCTAATGCATTGGTGTGCACTGTGCCTCTTCCACACAGAGAACACACTGCACCACACAGGCGGATACGTTTCTGAAAATATAATGGCAAATATTTCATAGCAGCGTAAAAAATATACATGTGTGTGTCTCAGTCATTTGTATATTTGCCGAAATATTGCGAGTTGCCATATCGACAGTTCCTTCAATATGAGTTGTGGGTGCATGCTGCATGTGACTGGGGTTCCAACGTCTGACATTAGAATCAGAAAAGGAATACTGGGGAATGCAGAGCTCATCAGGACAGGGCTGCGTTTCCATGAGTGCAGCCCCGTGGAAACCAACAGCAAAACAGCGTATCATAGAGACAATCACTGCTTGTGCATTTGATCACGACCACATCCTTACCTTATACGAAACAATCCTAATGTGAATAAAAATGGACAGGGAACAACTTGTCGACAGAATGTCAGTAAAACTCACACCTTGCATATTTGAATATTTTCCAGTTTATAAAAAGCTATTGCTGTTGGAATGACTGGTGCTGGATTTGAGGAAGAGCTGGGAGCTGGGATGCTCATATCTGGTCCCCACGGCAGCGCGGGGGTTCTATAGCGCCCCCATTCGCTCCCGAAAAGCGACGCGTGCCAGCTGGAAAAATAACTGAGGAGCAGATCTACTAATTTGGGCGCAGTAGCGAGCTCCTAAATCCTTCATCTTAGGAGCGCATGTGCTCCTAGGGAAAAAAAATGTCAGCGTAGAGACTTGCAGTAGCGCTGCTGGTTTTCATTCTTCCCCTCCAATCAGGAGTAATTTGAACCCGGGACAACAGGTGAGTTAAACCTCTGGCCAATCGGTGGCGTCAATCGATCAGTTAACTGTCGGGTAGAAATGAAACCCAGCAGTACTGCAGGCCTCGAGGGCCAGATTAGAATGGTTTACAGTACACGTGAGATTAATCGCATTAAGTACAAATGACATCATTAACATCGGCAGTTCAGGTGTGAAAACGCGAACAGCGGTCCACATACACGGAAGGCACAGGCGGTTAACAGTGCGATATATCTGAGGAACAGCATTTCCCTCATTAATGCAATCAGCGATATAAAACTACACTCCCCACGCACAGTGATTTGAGGTGTCCCAGCTCTTAACAGGAGCAAGTTCAGTTCTGTGAGCGGAAGACCCTCCACGTAGCCGTGGAGAAGGCCGGCTTCTGACTGGCTCGGGCGAGCGCGTGGATTTGCGGTTAGCGCTGCGCTCGTGTAGCGTCACTGCGTCGCCACGGCGTCGCCATGGTGACTGCAGCATAATGTCCCGAAGTCATGGGACTGTACTCTACACCAGTGTATCCTAGCCTGGCAGGTGCATTCTGGGAGCTAAACGTCCACTCTCTGGCCCGCAGAAAAGCCGGAGATGGCTGCCGCTCACTTTCCTATGCGTTGGGAATCTCCAGAAATGACAGACAGACACGACAAAGCAAAGTGACCTTTTACGGTGCTGACAGTTCCAAAGCAGTGTACACAAGCACGTTGTCCTTTCTCATCTGGGAGCAGTTCACAAAACATGAACAATGGTTATCTACAGTATTAAATATTACATTAAGTGGAAAACACACTTTTTATCCTTCCTAACGTTCCGTTTCCTTCACACACTGACACATCGGCTGTGACCGAGCTGGCTTGGCATTATGTCTTGTAGTAGTGCAAGAGATTTAATTAGTGCTCAACTAAAAAAAAAAAAAAAAAAGAATTATACCGCTCACATAAATTACAAAAACGACACAAAGAGGAGGTGATTTAGCGGTGCTTAGTATAAATACATATTGGATAGTCATTATAGTACAATTTTGTAAAGCAAAATTTGCTCTGACAAGGCCATTCCAACATTCAAAGACAATGAGATTGAAGGCACAAAGGAACTGTACTCTTGGGAGATACGGTAGCAGACTCCTGCTCTAACACACCCGACTCCATAAAATGGAGAGGGCAGCCGTGTGCAAACCTGTGTGATTGCTTCAAGAAAAATGATTGTTGAATGAATGTAACTGGGAAACAAAATTCTGGTCATGCAGAGGTTTTTTTTTCCCTGTTTGTTCGCTGACAGCCAAGGCTAACCGCTTCACAGGTTTGCGGTGTTGTGATTAAAAAGGAGCCTGTTGCCCTAGGCGCGCCACCAGGGGGCAGCGGAACGTAGCACGGGTGACGCTAACCTGTCAGAACGGCATTCCGCCAGGGATAGCGCCTGCCTTGTGATGTCATTTGCGTTCAGCCAGAGATTGTCAGCGTCGTACGGAGAATGTCTCGACTGTCAGGAGCAGGTCCGAGGCGTGTTTGGTCTCCGCCCCCCGGCCCTGTCAGGCCCCTCCCCCTCCCTCCCTCACTTGATGCGGTTGCGGACGAGCGAGGACTCGTCGGTGAGCTCCCCGGGGCGGTTGCCGCGGCGGCAGGGGAAGGCCAGCAGCAGCAGCAGGACGGTCAGCACCAGGGCGCAGGTGCCCATCAGCGCGTAGGACGCCGCCCACAGCCAGGGCTCCCGCAGCGGGAATCCGCCCGCGCAGTCCGACGCCACGTCCGTCGCCCCGAAGGGCCCCGAGATCTCCGACACCGGGGCCCCGCCGCTCTCTGGGGAGGGAGGGAACCAATCAGAGCCCAGCGCTGCCCGACGAGTCGACACTTAGCATCTACTGAGATATACGAGAGCTTCTCCCTACAGCGGCTCTTCAATTCATTTTTAAAGTACAATGAAATGACCCCGTTGATCCCCAGTGGAAAATTCACCGGGGATCAATTCACATTGATATTTGTAAGAATGAAAGTCAAAACTGCTTTGTGGATTTAGCCGTGTGCCCTGAACTACAACACGGTTTCCCTGGGGGTTAACTTGCAAACGAAGCTTCAGTTCCAGCGAGGTACGTGCGCGACCTAACGACGGTCTGCCTGAGGCTGCTGGCCGTTGAAAAACGGGTCCTCTCCTCGCGCCCGGGGAAGGGCGCGTGGGACGCTGGTCGTCACGGTAACGGCGTTCCTCACCTGCGCAGGTGCTGACGGCGAAGCCCACCCTCCTGTTGGCGCGGTCGAAGACGACGTAGAAGCCCTCCATCACGGTGGCGCCGATCACCAGCCCGTTCGTGGACGAGGACACCCCGAAGCGGTAGCAGTCCAGGCCGTCCTCCATGTCCGCGATTGGCTGGATGTACAGCTGTGGGAGGGGCCACAGAAACGCGTTGCTCTCAATCGTTCTGAACACGTCGACTTATCAGACAGCTTATATTCAAGAAATGACTAACTGCTACAACCGCACTGCCTCCCCCAAGACCTTGTTAAAGAAAACACTGCCATCTTCTGGCTGCTTTATGTACTGCACAGTCAACATATAAGATCAAAACCTTTTCCCATTTAAGCCCACGGGCAACTGAAGTTGCTGTAGTCTCTACCACTTTTTTTTTCCATCTGTGATTATTTTTTGGATGACTATAGATGCTTATGTAAGAAATCTCTGGGAAAAATCTGGGCATTAATGGCCTAAAACTAATGACCAACAAGCCCTGGATATGTGGCCCAGTGATGTTGAATATATACATTAAATAAAAGAAGAGTATACATTTTAGGGCGGTAACCAGCAGAGATTTAGCGGGCCGTTACCTGGGGCAGGATGGTGAGGCGGAAGGACTGGCTGGCATTGGTGGCACGCAGATAGATGGACAGGTTGGGAAAGAGCCTCCAGGGCGTCTCCCCCTTCAGCCAGCAGGCCAGCTTGGTGCCCATCCAGAAGCCCTCAGAGAAGTCCTGTATCTGAAGCAGCGGCACAAACATCAGAAGAGTAAGCGCCCAGGACACCTCTCCTGGGTCAATCATGTTACTGCATCCCCCCGTGTTAACAATGGGGGCGGCAGTGTAGTACAATTGGTAAGGAACTGATTTTGTAACCTAAAGTTTCGATTCCCCAGTAGGACACAGCCGTTGTACCCTTGAGCAAGGTACTTAACCTGCATTGCTTCAGTATATATCCTGTTGTATGAATGGATGCAATGTAAATGCGAAGTAAAACGGTGTGGAAGTTGCTCTTGATAAGAGTCTCTGATAAATGCCCATAATGTAATGTAATGTCACATGCACAGATACAGACAAACTGAAGGCAAAGAGATGAGCCTGGAGCACGGACGGTAAGAGTCTGGTCTGTAGACTTAAGCTGTCCGAGCAGGATCAGGTTTTGCATGTTCTCGTCACAACCTTCTCTTTATCTAACTGATCCTAGATAAACAAACTTTCCTCCACTGAAGGAAAGTTTCAGTGGAGGAAGGACCTCCCTGTGCTGGGTGGACCTGCTGTGCTCAACTGTTGCTACTGCAAGAAATCAGTCAGTGTGTCCGTTTGCCTGCTGTTTGCCGTCTTTCTGCTTGTTTAACAGCAGCCAAAGAACACTGAAACACACGGCTGCTCTTCCCCCACACGCTCCCGGTGAATTCACGCTTCCAGGCTCGATGGTGGTCATGTGACTGCTACCCCCGGCCTCCTCAGGGAGGAGGCGCGGGGGGGGGGGTTTGGGGGTGGCGCACTCGTACCAGGGACGTCTGCGCTATGGCCTCCACCACGGCGGAGAAGACGTTCTCCGGCAGCCTGAGCAGCGTGGTCCCGCTGTCCACGATGGCCTTGTCGGTGTTGTACTGCGAGAGCAAAGCAGAGCTTCAGAGGCCCGAGGCCTACGCACATACAGCACAGAGCACAGCACAGAGCACAGCACAGTGTACAGCACAGAGCACAGCACAGAGCACAGCACACTGCAGGGACACCGCAGCCAATGGGACAACTAGGAAATCAACATTCAGCTCAGAACTGATATTTCATGAGGTACACCTTAAGTAAATACTCATTTATTGATTAGTCTTTAATTCTGGAGTTGATTGATTGAGTCTTACCTCCTTGCAGTCCAGGTTCAGGTTTTGGTTCCCGACCTCCAGCTTCAGGACCTCCACTTGGTAGTACCACTCCTCTTTTATCGGGGTGTACCACATGGACCCCCGGTACAGAGTCGGCTCGATGCCGCCCAGGATCTGAAACGGGGGACATCGTTCGCTTGAGACGGCGTCGAATCCTGGGATTGGCGACCCTATCTGGGACACGCAGCGCTCGCTGGTCTTGTGTTGGGCGCTTAAGCTCTGAATTATGCAGCTATGCTGCGTGTGTGTGCGTGTGTGTGTGTGTGTGTATGCATGTTTGTATATTAAGAAACACACGTACATAATAACTTATCTGTATTTCTCACGTGACTATGAAACTCTTCGTCCCACAGAACAGTGGGAACGCTGTGATTGGTCGGCCGGAAAGAATGGGAGCGCTGTACCCAGGCAAGGCGCGGCCTGCTGCTGAGGGAGACCCCCCACTGCCCCACCCCCCACACCCCCTCCCCCCCTCTTTCCGCAGCTCCTGACCACTCACCAGGCTGCCTCCGGCGGGGTCCGCCTCCCCGCCCCCGGCCGAGGCCCCCGTCCCGCACATCTGGAGGGAGAACACGTCCGGCAGCCCCGTCTGCCGCACCACCGAGGCGAAGAAGGGCTCCACCGAGCTGTCCGGCTGGAACGACAGCGGCCAATCGGGGAGAGACGTCAGAGGCCAGCCACGCCCCCTCGGCGCTAACCGCGCGCTTGCCCTGGTCTCCTAATGCCACGCGCTGTGGCCGTTAACTTTCACTTCTACTCGAAGGTGCACTTTTTTTCCCCCTCTTCTCCTTTCAAACTTCACACTAAATAGCAAGTTTGAGTGCCACTGAAATTAGTGTTAAAAAAAGTTCCATTCTGCTGAAATTATAGTTACAAAAACTATTAGAAAAGACAAAGCGCAATGATACCTAAAGAGACTCATATCCAAATTCAGTTCAGATTTAATATTTAAAACATTAAAAAAAATATTTAAAACATGTCTGCAGAATGTCGGTTTATATCAGAACTTTCTGCGCGTTCTAGTTTACGGTTGCAAGTCTGACAGTAGAAACTTTCAAACCCAAGACCCGTTGTGCCACAAAAAAGTAAAAAACTTCTCAAAACTTTTAACGCCGCGTGACTTGGGGTGTCTGCCACTCCCAGTTTGCATACAGCACCCCCGTTCAGGAACGCTGGAGCGTTCCGCCATTCAGGCTCTGAATATTCAGCCACAGACTCTCCTCATCATTGGTATCCATTGCCAGGGTTGCCATGTTATGCCTGAATCCCACACACTGCATATCAGAACAAGTATAGAAACTAAGTTTGCAAAAAAATATATACTCTGTGTAAATTCGTATTTTTTTTGTTTTTCTTCAGCATTTTGTATCATCTCTTGCATCCCTCCCTTACCCGCGCCAGCGTGGAGTAGGCCAGTCCCAGGATGCCCTGCCAGTTGACGCCGGGGAGGAAGAAGCCGTCGGAGGTGAGGATGGCGGCCACGTTGACGGCCACGGAGCCGCTGGGTCCCTGCGGGATGGAGAGGACGTCCTGCCCCAGCTCTCCGGCCCAGTTCCCCTGGGTGTAGCGCACCGCCACCGTCCTCCCGCTGGACGAGTACGAGCTGGAGCTGCCGACAGAACCACGCCGGCGTCAAAACGGAGATAAATAAATGGACATTTTTAAGTCACAGTAAAGGAAGCTGAGAGAAGGGCTGGTGCAGGCGTTTCTGTTCTGGTCCGACGTTAATACACTCGGCTAATCAAGGTCTTCAGCAGAGACTATGATTCAGTCGGTCAAATCTGGTGTTTTAGCAAACTAAAGACTGCACACACGCCTGAAGTTTTTCCAGGGAAGACTTCGACACCCCTGGTTTAAATCTATCATCATCTTTTCTGCGATTTAAAAAAAAAAAAAAAAAGGCTTCCCTCGTATTTTATTCCTCTCCAGTCGAGTCTCTCACAGACACCGGAGAGTCGGTAACGTACCAGGAGGAGGACATGAACACAGCAGTAACCCAGGGAACCCTGGGCAACTCGACACCCGCAAACCTTAACGTGGAACAGCGAGCATCTTCTTACCACAGCAGATAGGCGAGCTATGCTTGTGAACATCCTGGAAACCATTTTTCGTCTTCAAAAGCACGGCTATGTTTAATTAACCTTGTCACGGCTGACTACCAGTCGATTAATCAACCGATCTTTATCTCCGTGTAGCAGCATTTGCAGAAATGTTTCTGGCGCAGACGGACGTTTTTCCAGAGGGGATAAGCGACAGATAAAAGCTCGGCTGTGACAGGTAAGCATAATGCCCTCTGATAGGTGCCGAATGGTGCGATATCTTCCTGTGTGTGTAGCAATACAGGGTCAGGAAGGTACTCACAGAGCTCTGTTGAAGTAGTGAGTGATGTAAGGATGAGGGGCGGCCGCCACAGCGAAGTTGCTGCTGCCCGTGTCCACCAGTATATTCACCTGCAAAACAACCAATGGGGATGTGTCATAAACATTCATCGACCAATCACAGAGCCTGATGTACAGCAAGGGACCAAAATGATCCAGGTCTGCAGGTTCACAAACCAAGCCACCCAAACTGTCACACTGAGACTTACCAGGGTTGCCAGACAGTGAAATCCCCCCCAAATGTATTTGTAGGTAATTCACTGCATAAGATTTCCATTTTTATATACAAAGTAAATGTATATTTTCATGTGTGAAGGCCTCATCTTTTCCAAACCAATGAGAAAAACATGCATTCAATGATAGGGGATTTCCAACAGAAATATGGGTGGGGAAAATATTTGGAAAATTTGTATGCAGGGATGGTGGGGGGTTTGAGGAATATTTGGAAGTAATCAAATCCCAGGTACTTGCAATACTGAGCTTACACAGTAAACGGCAGTACACTGCACAATGTTAAAATACTGTCTGGGAGCATGTGACTCAACTATCTTCTGAAGTAAGATTCACACTCTTGTACAGCCCAACATTTGCCATCACTGTGTTAAGAGAGCAGGACTTGTGAACTGAGGATGATTTCTCTGGCATCAACATATCAGCAGATTCCCAAAAAAGGACATGACAAAATTTACATACATAATTTGGGTTACTGCCTGTTGGTCATATTTAGGGCCATTGTCAGAGACTGATTAAGCTTAGTCCAGGACTAAATTGATGTATAACTTCCATTCAAAATTGTATTCAGTCCACAATCAGGTCTGCTACCACACCAACTGGACACTTCAATGGAGGATTCTCCAGACTCATCACAGACTCAGTTCCTGCGTTCCTCCCATCACCTCTGCTTCTTAACTACAAGAGTTTCAGGTCAGCAACATGACTGATGTTGTATCAGGGCTGCCTAGTCCTGTTCCTGGAGATCCTACCATCCTGTAGGTCTTCACTCCAACCCTAACAAAGCACACCTCACTCAACAGCTAGAGCAGGGCTGCCCAACCCTGTTCCTGGAGATCTACCGTCCTGTAGGTCTTCACTCCAACCCTAACAAAGCACACCTCATTCAACAGCTAGAGATCTCAGTGAGCGGCTAATTAGTAGAGTCAGGTGTGCCAAAGTATGGTTGAAATGAAAAACCTACAGGATGGTACATCTGCAGGAAGAGGGTTGGGCAGCCCTGTTTTACAGTATAGATCAGGGTTTCTTAAACTCCGGGCACATCCCTTAATTAACTTTTATCACATGAATCAAATTGGAATGTTCTTGAGAATCTTGGCGAGTCCCTGAAATCAGCTATAACTGGACGGAAAATGAGTAATCGGTGGACAGATTAGGGCTGTGTGAGCGGTCACATGATCTATCAAACTTTGTGGGGTGAAATTCAATATTCTAGGAATCCACATCCTGACGATGAAGTCAAGGTTTGATTCCCACCCCAGGGGCTAAACCGACTGAGCAAGAAACATCAATTCATGCAACTACAGACATCTACAAGTGTACCAGAATAATCTTCCTACTCATTTCAAAAAACAAAAAAATAAATGAAAAATGCAAAGACCACACCCCAAAAGGCCATTAAGCGGCACTGTCCTCAAGCTACGGTGGCGGTTATCCTTAAATTCTAAAAGCACCGATTGGCTAAATCGACCTCAGACGTGGCGTCAGACGTGCCAGGGGCCTGGTGCATGCTGGGAGCTGGGACTGAACTGAAAGAATCTCTCTCTCTCTCTCTGTCGCTTTGGCAGAGCTTCTGCCGGCGCGGTCCCCCCCCCCCCCGCACTTCTAATCACCGCCCCCTAATTGGCAGCCGCTCAGTCGCGGAGAGCGCATCTGCTACCTGTTTGTACCAATTAACAGATGTGAGGCGCCGCGCCGACACCTCCAAGCCTCTCCAACGGGCTAACAGATGTGGCAATTAGCGGCTCATTTGAATGCCGCCTCGTTTAGCACGAGGGCCCTTAATTACGCCGCGGCTCGCGCTCCGGTCCCCGCTTCCTGGCTGGCGTCAGCCGAGGGGAAGCCCCGCCGCGGCGTCTCCTGACGCGCTTCCAGCTCGCGGCGGCGGCGGCTAGGTCCCGGGCGAGGAGCCGCGTACCGCGGTTGGCGGGAGGGGGGGGGCGGGGGGAAGCGCGGCGGCGGCGGCGGCGGCGCACCGGATGGCCGGCTAGCGGACTAGCGGTTTCGGTTCAGCCGGGAGGCGAGCGGAGCGGTGCCAAAGCAAACGCTGGTCGCGCTCGCGGAGCAGTTAGGCCTACATGACACATTAAGCTTGTAGCTAATGAATTATGAAACGCCAGCCAGGCTAACATTATCGCACTCGTTAGCGCTGAATAACTGGCATTCCGGCACTTATCCATCTCAGGACGCCATTAAATATGGAGCGCTTGCAAAAGAGGGGAAATTTAACTGCTTCCGCACCGAGGCTGCCCCACACCTGGCTCCTGTGGGGGGGTTCAGGCCAGGGTTGTCTGTGAAGCGTGTTGTGACAACTGTTTATGAAATGCACTGTATAAATACATTTTGATTTGATTTGAAACCAGCTACAGCGTGGCACAGGGGTTTATAGGGATACAGGTTTAATCCGAATTATTTTGATAACTTTTCAGCTTCATTACGTGTACAAATTCACATATATAGCTTAGAGTTTTTTGTATTAATATAAGTTGCACAAGTTTGTTGAATATGAAAATAATGAAACAGCCTCCTGGAGCATGTTTCTGGTTGGACAGGCGTTATGGGGTTTTTCTTCATTATGGTGATAATTCTTCCATCATCAGGTTTTCCTTCCTTGGCCCACCAGGCCCTTACTAAGCACCCCAGTTCTCTCTTTCTTCTTAAATCAAATCAAATTTTATTTGTATAGCGTATTTTACAGCAGTTGTCACAATACGCTTTACAGACAACCCTGGCCTAAACCCCCACAGGAGCAAGCCTAAGGCAACAGTGGCAAGGAAAAACTTAATGATGTGCCAAACAGTTGCTTTTGGTAAGCCCAAGTTTTGGCCGGTTTGATGGTTTTTTTTCCTTCTTCTTTTCTTATTTCTCAGCCTCATAATGGCTTCTTTGACTTTCATTGGCACAGCTCTGGGTCTTATGTTGACAAATAACAGACTCCAAAGGCAAACAAAAGTCTAGATTCAGAACGATATACAAATATTCTATCAATTTATTTATCCATCTATCTGCAGCATCTATTTAGCAATCTGTATTTATTTTAAGTTGCAAATATACAAGAACTAGCACATTTTGTAACATTAACTTAACAACCAAGTATCATTTCTGGAATTAAAAATATTAATTTAAACGATGTCTTCTTTCATGAGGCAATTTCTGTTATTTGATGCTTAACCCACACAAAGTTTGAATGACCACATTCTCTTCAGATGGTAAGATGAAAGAACGCAGGACCAAGTTGAAATAATTTAGGAAACACTGGGCAGCATTGCTTTGGAATAGAGCTTATTTAATTTGTGTGAGCCAAGACAGCAGATATCGTTCGCTGTAACTTGGCCTCATTTTTATATCAATAAGTTTAACCGACAGGCCTAGATTTAATTAGTGACATTTAGACAGAGCTTTGTATGCGTGTGTGGCTTGGCATTTTGTACGCTAAAGAGCTGTTTTTGTTCAGATGTGCCATACTACACAGGCAGAGAGGTGGGCAGAGAACGACGGCGGCCTGGCCGACATAAAGCACAATCGTCGGCCATTGTGACCGCATGACTTACTCCCGTCTTGTGTTGAGCTCAGGAATAATCTCCATCAGCTGCCGACCCAGAGGCCCAAGGAGCATCATGTGAGTTCATGTGAGCCGAGGCTAGAAGCACAACACGCGGCCCCCCTCTCGCCATCTCCCTTTCTCTGCCTGTCCTCAATAATTAGCATTGTTGAAATGGCAAGTAGCTAATGCCAGTGCAGAACATAGCCTATATACGCACCAAACATATACGTATTCTCCTGTTCTTTCAATAATTTGTCATCTAGGACTCGTTAAAGTAGCCTACAGTTGTCCTTCTGTGGTATCGGGAGTTGCGCAGATTCAAACATAAACGGAATAGAATATTTTTGGATTATGACCAGGACACCCCTTCGCCGTCCCCCACGTAATAGCCCACACGGCTTTTTTGTATGTTCAATAAACATCAGCATAAACTTCAACTACAAAATCAACAGTGCGTTCATAAAACACACCACTTGCTATTTTTCGGATTCCTTTATCAGCATTTTCAGCTTCTACCCGGTTGCCCCATGGCCTACGCAGAAAAGGCTGTATGGGGCTGTTCAATGCTAGATAATATTACGTGGGGATTTCGTGGAAATGGTTAGTTATTATCTAATATCAGGCACCATGCCAACTGTGTCCAATTACTGTGACAAATTGCTATTGGCGCAATCAAAATTGCACAGTAAAATAATTTTAGAATAAACAGCAATTGGCCTGAATTCGTACATATGATAGCCTATTAATGAGTAGCATGTTTCCGAATTCCACTGCTTTAGGGAGTAAAACAGGAACGCGAGTACCCGGATTTCAGAGTAGCCTTACCTTCTGACCCGGAGTCCCAAGCAACATCTCCAGATAATATCCGCGACCTGCATCTCCTTTTAAATTATTCACCATGTCCAAAAAATTCACTAGTCCAGCTGGATCAGAAGCCAGAGAAAGGCCATTGTCGGACTTTTCGGTTCGGTTCAAATGGCTCCAGTCTACATTCACAGAAGAATTGAACTTCCCAACAAAAATCTTTAGCGGAATTGTATATAGCGTATTTGACGTCCCGGTGCATAAATAAAGCCAGAATGCCCATAAAACGAGCTTCATCTCATAACTGTTTGGCATTGCGAACGTTTTAAAAGCAGACGGCCAATTCCAGAGTTAACTAGCTAAATAATGTTTGCTAAATCCAGAAGAACAATTCGGAGCCCAGGATCACAATATGTCCCGTTGTTTTAAACTTTCCCATTCCGAGTTCCGCCGTACACAAGCCAGGGTGCGATCTCCGATAACTAACCCGTCGAACAGACATCTGCAGCAGCTCCTGCTTAACGGCTACATACCTTCAGATAACTTGTCAAAAGTTTCACTACTTATTTATTTATTTATTTGGGACACGGAACTGCCCGAAAGTCACATGACGGATATGACGAATCGCCATCGCAACATTTTTCCCGCAGGGATCGGGAAAGGGTGGCGCGTGTGGAATGTGCTTTTGCATAGATGTTGAGCTGCAGTGCAGCGACCATCTGCAGCTGTGGCAGTGCGTTTTTCGACTGGATTCAGAAGGATAATGCTATATCTGTTGTCTCTGCTATTGCCCACGGTAATGTTGAACAATAAGAAATGAAAAAAATCGTTGAAAGAAAAACCCGATTTTGTAAATCGGTAGGCAATCGTATGGTATTACTGGGACAAATTTAGATTATTTCTCTTCAATAGCCTACTGTGTATACAGTGAGCCCCATAATGTTCGGGACAATGTTTTTCCTGATATTGCTCTGTACTCCTAAATTTTATATTCACAATCAAACAACTCACATGTGGTTAAAGTACAGATTCTTAGCTTTTATCAAATTTTTTTTGTACATTTTGTTTTCAGCATGTAGAAATTTCAGCACTATATGCTCTATATGCTGGTTTAGTTTTAGATTTTGACAGTTCTGCAAATTCTGGTTCACTCCTATCCTTGAGTACCATGAAATCTTTAGGATACACTTGCAAGATGTAGCCTGTGCTTATGCAAATGTCAGATCATTTGATTGAGCTAATTAAATGATTAAGAGCAGAAGTTGGCACAAAATCTTGAAACGGAGCTGCCACTTGTAGTGCACCCCTAACTTAAAACATTTGGGATACTAAGCAGAATTTAAATGTGAAAAAAATGCAATGTACTCGCATGGAATAACAGGATTTTGAGATTATGAATGTCTGTAAGGGTTGATTTGTGCTCGCAGTAATAGGCCTCTGTGTTTCTGTTAGACTCATTTTCTGAGACTGCTCCAGGCTTTGAGTGGAATCCAGGCCTAATATTTCCAGTTAATATACCATTTTGGAACAGAGCAGTTATAAATTTGTTGTGAATATCATGAAAAATTGGTGTATTCTATTTTTAGTCATACATAAAAGCTACACTGGGTTACTAAGAAACGCAAAGGTACCCCATTAGTTTGCGACTTGAACAAAAGGTTAGTGTCATTTGTGGTAGATACAAGAGAGCTAAATTTAACTACAAAAACGGTTTTAAATGCAGAATAAAATAATTTGTGTGAGTGGATGCTTCGGTAAACAGAGCCAGGCATTGATCCTCAATCAGCACTGCGCCTGATCCAGAATCAGCACACAGCCTGATCCAGAATCAGCAGAGTGTCTGATCTGAAATCACCGCGGTGCCTGATCCAGAATCAGCAGAGTGTCTGATCTGAAATCACCGCGGTGCCTGATCCAGAATCAGCAGAGTGCCTGATCTGAAATCAGCGCAGCCCCTGATCCAGAATCAGCAGAGTGCTTGATCTGAAATCAGCACTGCCGCTGATCTGGAATCAGCAGAAGGGCACTAATGTGATCCAATTCAAATTAGGATAAAAGGAAAATTCAGTGATGAAATTTATTTTTTAAATGATTCATCTTTTAAGGTCAGGGCCAGTAGTGTAGTACGGACCCACAGGAAGCAGGGCCGTCAGAGCTGGAAGCTCCTCCCCTCTCGCAGGGTCATACATGATGCGCAGACACATCAACGTGTTTTTTTTTCTTCCCCAAGTGATCCAAGTGCTTTTAAGTGCGGACTGGAATAAACGGAGTCCGCGTGTAATCCCCCCCCGCCTCAGCTGATAAGCCGCCCGGCCCGAGTATTCCCTGCCTCCCGTCACCGGGCAGAGCCCGTGGATCAAACCCGCGCGCGGAATCCGGTCCGAGGGCTACGATCCGGCTCGCGGCCCTCCAGCCAATGAGGGGAGGCCAGCTCGTTGCCAGGCAGTTACAGATTTTTTTATTTATTTTATCCATTCTTTTTTTTCCCTCTCTCTCTCTCTCTCTCTCTCTTCTTTTAAAAGCTGGAGGGGTCGATGTTTTACGTCACGAGCTTGCGGCTTCTTGGAACTACGAGAGAGATTAGGAGGCATGACAGGCGTGGAAAAAAAACAAGATGTGAGAGAAGGGGGGGGGGGCGGTCTTTGCTGGTTTTGTAGGTCAGCTGATGCTGAATGACTTTTTTTTTTCCCCCGCTTAAGCAAAAGAGTCTAGTGTTCTTTCCCAATTCAAATGAATAACCACTTGATTGGATATGACCGGGTCTTTACCCTCACATATAGGCCTTTGTGATGTCACGCGTGACCCATCCATCCTCTGCAGGCTGAGACAGACCGTTTGGAGACCCAAAATTACACCAGTGCCGGGGGCTGCAGAGACAACCTCCCCACCCCCCCTCCTCATCAGGAGAAATGACAGTGAGAATAAGATGCTGCAGTTAGTGATGGAGCCTCTTTATTCAGCTGCAATGGAAAGCCTTTATTTCTGCAGACCGTTTTTTTTTTTACGAACGTCGCAAGAACAGCAGAGCGGTCGGTGGGTGGGGCCAGATACCAGACATGAATATGTCACTCAGTCCCTGCAGCCGCTGGCGACCTACGTAGCCCTTGGCTCCGATTCGGCCGCTCCTCTCCCCCTTCCCCTCCCCCGTCCTCAGCTCCTCCCAAACTCAGACGCATACGCTGGTCTCCACCATCACAGGAAGAAGAGCCTGTAAACCGCTTCGCTGCAGTGAGGGTCAGAGGTTAATGGCTGAGGGTTTGTGAGTGAGCGGAATGCCGTAATTCCATTATTATGACATCACAGTCAGACCAGTGAGCATGAAAGCTGCACCGCGTTATGCAGTTACATTCTGTGTAACACACTTAACTTGATGGATAGCGGGAAGGCCACGCCCCTCTGTGGTGTCCGAGACTGGTCCACCGGGAACAGGCCGGGTCACATGGGCTACTACCCCGTCCTCTGTCGCTTCTCTAAATAACTCCTCCCCCTCGGCGGGTGGGTGCACTCTAAACCAGAGGTGGGAGAAAAATTTCAGACTCTGGGGGGGTTTAAAACGTCTCGCGCCCGGAGATAGAAAAGTTCCCGACCCCCGTGGGTGCAAAAATGCAAGCCCCAGCTGAGTATAAAAATTTCAGCAATGTACAGTAATTATGCATTTCAGCCCCTGATAAATATGAGTGGCAAAATGTCTAACCCTGGTGACTGTGAAACACGCAGTACTGGGTGGGTGTGAAAATTCCACCGAGGTCCGCAGAAAACACGCATCAACGTGCCAGATAAGAGCACAGCAGACCGAAATTAGCACGCAGACAGTTACAACGGAATCATTTCATTTCATTTCGTTTCAGTTTTTGCGTTCTTTTAGTTCTGGCGGGCGCACGCGTCCTGCCTTCAATCGATCGACCAATCAATAACGGGGGGGAATTTACAAGGCTGCTTCTCTTACGGTGTCAGTTTAATGAATGAAGTGGCTTCGCAAAAACCCGCCACGGATGACAGCGCCGTGTGTCTGAATGTCTGAATTGCCAAGAGCAAGCTCTGTATTTGCGCTTGCTTGTTTCTCCTCGAGAAAAGAGACCAGGGTCCAGATCCCTGGCACAGACGAAGCAAGCTTGTCTGCACAGGCAAAGACTGAACAGAGCATGCTCGGCATCAGATGAAGGCTACCTGAACCGACACTCGGCTTTGAGAACTGTACACAGTAAAATATTAATTAGTTAATTAATTAGAGTTCATTTACAGTAACTCTAACAGATTTTATATGAATTGGAGAGTGATAAAATGGATGCTAGAAGGGTAAAATCTCCTCTCGGTATAGTAAAATACACACTGCAGTGAATCTTTAACATGTCAGTGTTTACAGTTAGACAACGATGGCAAACCTGGGTTCTGGGTGAATAGTGATTTAATTAACCTGACCAAAAGGCCTATGTTCCAGTAGGCCTGAATTTCAAACCCAAATGGATTATCTCCTCATTTTAACACTGTAAAAAATGTACATTTATAGATAATTCAGCAATTAGGTCTACATACATAAAAGCTACGCACTCAGTGTTTTTCAGTATAGCTAAAGAGTCCTAATCTCTCTAATCTTTTTAGAACAAGGCTGAGTGACCACAGTACAGCCAAATGGCATTATGAATTTTTTTGGATTAAGCACAATGCATATGGAACTGCAGGGTGGTAACAAGCTGGCCACATCAGCTGTCACCATAAAGAAACAGGCCCTGGTCGGGCAAAAAAATTCTTAGCGGTGCAGACGTTTGGGATTCCGCAGCGGACGTGGCGTTTTTTGCGATCCGGTGCTGTTCCGGCGTTTTGTTTTTGCAGTTCCGCGGACGGCCACACGAGGGCTCTGCAGTCCCTGGTCTGTCCCCTGTTGGAGCGGAAGGGGTTGCGACGCACTGACAGCAAATTAGCCGGATTAACGGAGCAAACCCCCACGCAGTTTGCCGAGCGGCAGATCTTCTTTGCTGGAACACGGCTTCCTAATCTGCACTGAGCTCCGCGAATTACCGCTGACCAACGGGGAGGATGATGAGCGGTGGATAACGGCCCCTCCTCTCCCGCCGCATTGAGACCCATCAGAACGGACATTCATGAGACCCCTTGTCCCCCCCCCCTCCTGCTGCCCCCCCATCCCTCCCCCCCATCACACATTTAAACACGGTCGCCCCTCGGGGTTGCTATCCGTGCCAAAAACACACAAATACTCTATTTTAAAAAATATATTTTTGGACATTGCCTTAATAAACAATACATTACCACCAAAAGTCAACCGACAGAGATTCAGGCTCCTGAATTCTTTGCCTCCCCGCTTTCACGAGAAGGCCAGTGTTAAGCGCTCTGAATGTCGGTCACTGTGAAACTGTTCTTCCACACCCAAGGAAAATAACAACAAAAACTACATTTTTCCAAAAATTTCAGCTTTCAAGTGATGGCATTTGCAAAAAAAAACAAACAAAAAGAAAAGTGTTTGTGCATGGAGGCTCCGCCCCCTATTATATCTAGAGCTCCTCCCACAGAGAGGACTACAACTCACACAAAAATCACAAAAACTACAGTCCTTTCCACCCCGATAAATCCAGAAACAAAGCAATTAATTCAGTTAAACATTATGTGGATCAGGGTAGAGTGTAACACAATTAACTAATAAAATTAGTGTCCACTACACTAGTATTTCCCCCTTTCCAATTTAGTATGTGGTTTTTCCCCACGAAACTCCTTTTTTTGGACTATGCCCATTCTTCCTTTTTAAAAAAAATAAATAAAAAAATAGCAACTAAGCTGGGTAAGTGTCAACTACTCCTCTGTTGACCAAACATTTTTACAACATAAATACTACACAAAACAGTGACAGCTAGCTGAACTACACACACGCGCGCACACACACACATTTTATTTTCATTACTACCACAATGATGTATTTCTCTGATGTTTTGTTATAAACCGGTAAATTGACTATTAAGGGAAACGTACGAGTTACAGGAATGTACTTGCAGGAAGACAGAATCGTGGAGAACCTTTTAATCGTGCGAACAGCTTTCAATTGGTGGCCCACACAGTTTTGTTTCAGAGTGGATTAGCTGTAGAGTATATCACCCCGCCTTGCAGAAATACGAGTGTGGGCGAGACACAGCTGTACTTACAGGTGAAATTCTCTCTCTCCATTGTCTCAGAAGCAGATTGGGGGCCTTCGATTGAGCTCTTGAGGCACTTCGGCCTTAACTTTGAGTGTGCCTGTGTGTGTGTATGCGTGTGTGTGTGTGTGTGTGTCTGTGTGTTTTGTGTGCCTGTGTGTGTGCGTGAGTGTATGTGTGTCTGTGCGAGTGAGTGTATGTGTGCGTGTGTGCCTGTGTGTGTGCGTGCATGTGTGTGTGAGAGTGTGTCTATGTGTTAGTGCATCCACGTGTGAGTATATTTGTGTGTGTGTGCATGCGTGTGAGTGAGTGTATGTGTGCGTGCGTGTCTTTGCATTAATGCATCCATCTGTGAGAGTATTTGTGTGTGTGTGTGTGTGTGTGTGTGCGGGACACTGAGGGTGGGGGGTCCAGGGACCTTGTTTTCCGTTGCCCGCCCCCCTCCAGACTTCCACCTGTTGTGGGCGTGCCCCCCCCCCCCCCCCCCGGCACAGTGCCGTTGGCAGGGGTGGGATTACGGGGACTCTGAGGCCTCTGAGCGCTTAATGCGCGTCTTAGACGGCTCCGCGTCTGCCGCCGTTTCCCCCGGATACTGGATACGCCGTGATCACGCCCCGGGAGCGGCCGGACGGTCTGGGATTAAGGGCGCGCGAGCGGTAATGACCCCGACACATGGCCCCCCCCGCAAATCTCACTTTGCGCCCGGCCGCCGCCCCCCTAACCTTCCCTCGGGGTCCCGCGCCGCCCGGCTGCCTGCCTGTCCGTGGGCCGGGCCCGGGTGTGGCGGTACCGCCGCCCCGGGTCCTCTCGCACCGGGCAGCGGAACACAGAGAGCCGCACATAACGGAGGTCGTCTTCCGTGTCCATGGAGGCAAACGCCGCCATAGCCTCTGGATTGAGTGGGGGGGGGTTGTGTGGGGTTAATGGTTCAGGATTTCACCTTGAGTGAGGGAGGTCTTGCTTTGAGACGGGGATCTCAGACTCGGATTCTGGAGGGCCGCTGTGTCTGCCGGTTCTTCATGCCTTCCTGCACTTAAGCGCTTAGTTTAAGTCACTGATTGGCTAAAGTGTCTGCACACCTCGTTCCCGAGGTCAGAACTGGCTGCTGGTTGAGAGGGAGTCACAGAGCCCCGTAGAGACCGTGGCCTTCCAGTGCTGGAGCTCCACCCCCCTGCTTTAGGATCGCTGTGTTTACACCACCCCCCTCCAGAGGCGCATTGTCCACCCCGTAACTCCGGGAACAAAGCTGAGCAGCAGACCTGGGTCAAATACACATTTGTTTGGGATTAAAATACTTTTCTACGCTTTACTGATCTTGTCTGGTGTATTGGAACCAATGAAATATTCTCAAAAAGTGCAAACCCCGCCTTCTGGTCATAATGGCAGGCTCAGTTACACCAGGCAAGATCAACAGAGCACCGAAAAGTATTTGAATCCAAAACAAATACGTATTTCACCCAGGCCTGCTGAGCAGTTATGATTCTTTCTGTTCCTCTCTACTCTTTCATTTCCCCCCACTCTTCTGGTCCGCGTTGAACTACGTATTTCCATATTTTTTAAAATTCCCTCTCAATTTTTCGTCAGTTTTTAACCGCTAGTCATGGTACTCTCGTGTCAGGTCTGTGCCACCTTCGCCCGCTGAAGGACCACTGCAGTAGAAACTCCTCTGTAACACACAACCAGCACACCGCCAACAGCCAGCAGCCCTCCTGCCTCACCACCAGCATCTGGGCCAGACATGAATCGCCTCGGTACCATGTCCCGCTGCACGACATTGTTTTAATCAAAAGCTGATCTCTGTCGAGAAGATGCATCGCGAACAGAGATCGACTCCGACAGACCTGTTTGGCTGCTTTTATGTCCCGTGGAGGTTGTGATGTGAAAATTTCCTATAAACGCCTTACTATGCAAATGGTTTTTATGATCGGCTCAAACCCTGCGGCAGTTTTCTGTTTTTTTGACTGATCCCTGTGGATGCGACAGAAGACACATCTGAATCGCATTAATGCGCAGGAAAAATGAACTGCAGGATCCTTTCATTCGTGCAGCCCTTGACAGGCAAAGCTGTAATTCCCCAGTGTGAAAATAAACCAAGAGAAGTCTTAAGCAAAGCATTTGTGCTCTTTGCATGGCAACGTACTGTCTGGCGTCTGATCGGTTGGGCCTGCCACCTCTTGGCCAACGTCCGGGTCTTCCAAAGCCCCCGGTTCTTAAGGAAGTCCCCCTCTCCCATCCTCGTTCTAGAGGGTCGTACGGACTAGTGGCTTTCATTTCCACCTTAAAACCGAGAGCCGAGAAACCAGGTGATGAGAGAGTGATCATCGGGCTGAGAGCTGATGAGTCGCTGAGTAACGCTGCCAGCCCGCAGACCCCGCGGCTCACCGGGGCCGGGGTTAGGAGCACCTGCTCTACGGCCCAGCTGGCGCTACGGTTAGCCCTTAGCCGCGCGTGCGCCACCCGCACCTGCGCGACAGATGTGCGCGGCTGCGCGAATGTCGCCACGGCAGCGGGACGGCGTCTGCGTCCCCTACAGGCACGGCTCTGCGGCACTTGCGGTTTGTGCCGAAGACGCCGAATTTAAAAAGCACCGCGCCCAGAACGGCACGGACCGCGTCTCCTTACGGTCGCTGCCGTTTTCTCACAGTGAGAGTCCACGCTGCCCGTCAACCTGCCGTAGCTTAGCAACCCTTACCTACAGTCACGCCCCTTTATTTTTCCCCAGTCAGCTATTTCACCTCCACTGGAGTCCCACAAGATTCTCTTTCTGATTTGAATCTTTCAACAAACAGGTTTGAAGACGGTCAACAAAAAAAGTGCCATTTGGGTTATAGAGCTGGGACTAGGGCTAAGATTATGGTTATGGCGAGAGGTTAATTGTCAAAGTTAGGGTTAAAAATTATGGTTAGGAATTCATATTTCCATATGTGCCAATGTCTCCGGTAGAATATTGGCCAAAAATCTAGTGCAGAATGTACTAGCAGTGCAATCTGTGAGCATCCCTAATACATCTGTCAAATATGAAATCAGCATTGTCTGTTTGTTGCAGTTTTTCAGGTCATTGTGTGTAAAAAGGATATTTTCCCAGCAGCCCTTGCTGCATTGTCCTTGGCTGAGTCGGAACGCTGGCGAGCCTCTTTCTGAGGCTGGGGAGAGCCGTGCGGATGCTGTGTCCTAGGGCAGTTAGTGATTGAGACGTCTAACATTATGAATATTGATATGTGGAATTTAAAGAAGACACGCACAGAAATACAGGCATGTATGTATGACAAGAGACACACAAGCACACACACACACACACACACACGCCTGCAGAAATGCAAAAAATAAATATCACAAACATACATGCAGAGACACAAATACACACGCTGTATATGGTCTCTGTCTTTCTCTCTCTCTCACACACACACACACAGGGGGGTAGGGGGCAGGTGGGGACTGAAGGGTGGGGGCTGGGGGGTGGGTGGTGGGGTAAAGTGGGGGAAGGGGCAGGTGGGGGCTGAGGGGTGGGAGGTGGGGGGCTGAGGGGGGGTGATGTGGCTGGGGGGTGGGGGCAGAAAAAGGGTGGGGGCAGAGGGGGCTTCATGCATTTTTATGACTGCACAGATAAGGTCAGCTGTGCACCGCCGTTGCCTGGCAACGCCGCGACCCCCGCATCCGGACCGAGTTTTGGGAAGCCGAGAAGTCAAACGCGAGATTACCATGGTGGCCATGCAGGTACATTTGTTAACAGGCCCGGTGGATCTGGCACGAGCTCGTGGCCCCTTTGATTGCTGCACAGAGCTCTTTGCCAGGGCTGGTCAATGGTGGAGGGGAGTGACATCACAAAAGGCTGTGACATCACGTACAGTACAGTATTTAAACTGTAGCTGTCTCAGCCACAGCCGAAGAGAAGTTACAGGACTGGAAATTATTATTATTATTATTATTATTATTATTATTATTATTATTACTGAAAATGCCCCCCCCCCCCCCCCCCGCATATGATGCTTTGCACATAAAGGTGCACAGAAGAACAAGAAGTGCTGGTATTGCTCAGCGTTCTGGGGGGAATCGGCCTGTTGAAGGGGTGGGGGTGGTGGCGGACTCAGGTACTAGCATCAAACAGCTTTTTGCTTTTAGCTGCTTTTGTTCCTGCCATGTTCTTTCTCTCTCTCTCTCTCTCTCTCTCTCTTTCTCTCTCCCTCATTCTTCTCCCTGTCGTTTTCTCCCCCCCCCCCACTATCCTCTCCTCCCCTCATCCCCTTAGCGCCCTAGTTTAGCACTTCAAGGTTGGCTACAGACATGTAGCTCCCTGCCTTCGGGCCAGCCAATAGAAGGCAGGCTGTGGTTGCGGCTGCAAGGTGGGGTGTCACGAAATTGGATTGCTCCGGGAGACGGGCTGTGGAAGAGGGGGAAGGGGGGAGGAGCTGTCAGGTCAGCCAAGGAAAGAGACGTGAGGAGATGTTGATCGCAAGACGAGACAGAAATGAGAACCACTGCAAGGCAACCATCCCCCCAACCAAAAAGAAAAAAAAGAAAGGAAAAGAAAAGCTCAACAAAAATATAAAAGCAGCAATAAATAAAATCTAAAAATACATTTTCCTTTCGTTGCGCCTAAACCTAATAACAGGAGGAGGGTTCCCATTTCCGTCCCCCTGCACTGAACACATGGAAGGATGGTGGGAGGGCTGCATATGCACTGCTGGCATGTGCTTAAATTACTGCTCAGAATGAGTAATTTCATATGTTTGGATACACACTGTGTGTCACTTCTGCGAGCTGTAAAAACACTGTTTCTGTGCCTCGGCGCTGTCGCAGGATTATCACACTTCTGAGCTGCGCGATCACAAAACATCGCCGGCTAGCCGCGCGTTTTAGCAGAGGCGTTCGCTAATTGACGGAAGGTGTCGCAGGAAAGGGGCCGTCCTTCAGTCGCGTGGAGAGAGCGTGTAATCCGAGAGAGAGAAAAGAAAAAAGGGGGAACGCGACATCTTTTCCGACTGGGCTTCCCCTTTAAGGCGGGCGGGCGGTGTGTCCGTCGTCTCCTTGTTTCCAATGTCACGCCGGAGGAGCCCTTCTCAAGGGCAGTGGTGAAATATTGGCTCTCGTCGCGCGGGTTCAATATTCTCCGACACAGCCGCGTGTGACGCGACGATAACTCACCGCGTGAACGGACCGGGCCCCGGGGTGTCCCTTTCCAAAGGGGGGGGGGGGGGGGGCGTGAAAACATTTTTAAAAGGATAAAGCGTGTGACCTTGATTTGAAATAAGCCTCCGTTATTTAACGGCACCTTGTTCTGTTTATTATGAGTCTGTGTAAGGCATTACGTTGGAGCTGCATTGTAGAAAGGAAGAATTTTCCCTTTTTAATTTCCCTGTAATTTGTGATCACAGAACTGTGTCTCTAGTCACCGCTGTGCCACACACAAACCAGGAACACTCACCGATGAGCCAGTGGCTATTTTACACTCTACAGGCCACACACAGTTCTATAGGAGAGCCAGTGACTATTTTACACTCTACAGGCCACACAGTTCTACAGGAGAGCCAGTGACTATTTTACACTCTACAGGCCACACAGTACTACAGAAAAGCCAGTGACTATTTTACACCCTATAGGCCACACAGTACTACAGGAGAGGCAGTAACTATTTTACACCATATAGGCCACGCAGTACTACAGGAGAGCCAGTGACTATTTTACACCCTACAGGCCACACAGTACTACAGGAGAGCCAGTGACTATTTTACACCCTATAGGCCACACAATACTACAGCAGGGCTGGCATTGATTTAAGGAGAAGCAGATCTGTCACTGGTACCTGGTACCTGTGGGTGCTCCAGGAGACTTTTAAGGTACAGCAGTAAAATTCCCAATTTTTTTGCACATAGCTTTTAGTGCATCATTAAATTTAAATGTTTATATAATCTACACCAGAGTAGATATATGTACCCTGTGTTAGCTGAGAATGTGTCCATAATTTAGAAGCACAAATTATTGCTGAATGTGAATATGCACTTTGAACCAGTAATCGAAAAGAGAAAGACTGAATAAATACTTTAAAAGAATGAATAGTAAAAGAAATTCAGTTATTGTTTGCAAATGAATCTGTTACAAAGTATGAGGTGTTGGACCTAAAGTGCTTGTGAAATCTACAGCCATCAAAAGGCTACATTTAAAAAACGTAATTTGTCCAACTAATCTGGAAAAATAAAAGCCACGCTAAGAACATATGTTTATGTCATAAAATTCATCCACCCTGGCTTTCGTCAGATAATAAATAATAATAATAAATATAGCACCAATGCATGACCAAGCATTTTATATGGCCAATATTACGCCATTTGGCATGTGCCCAACCAGCGGGAAAATCATGCGGTGGCTAAAGGAAAGTACCCTGTACCATTGTGCCCAGTTTAATAGTTCTGACTCTCGTGGGTAGGCCAAAACTGGGGACAGATGAAAATGGCCAATGGCATTTCCAAAATGGTAGCAGTCCAAGATGGCGGCAACAAATAACATACAGATATATGGTCCAGATGAGGAAATTGATCACTTGAGCAAGGTTTAAATGTCCAAAAGACAACAAGGATTTTTCATGAATTTATGGTTTTTTTAAATTTATTTATGAATATTTGAACATATGAAAATTCTGTGCAGGATTTTTATGGAGCTTGATCCAATCGGGTATACAAATTTTTTTTTGAAGAATCGGTGAAGAAGCATTTAAATGTTTTTAAAAAAATACAATACAATACAAATACAATATGGTGGACATGGTGGCTAACTCAGGCAAATTTGTTCTCCAGACAGAGACATGTATGGAGAAATAAAGCTCATAACAGTAGTACAGAGGCAGTAGTACAAATCCACCAAATTTCAAGATGATTGGACCTCATCTGATTCTGCTAATGAGTGTTGAATTTTGATTGGCTTATGGTGACCATGTTTTCTGAATGTTTATGCAGCAACAGTCTGGCCTTGATCAAGACACAGCATAAAAAAATCAAGTTATTGGGTCATTTGGTTCATGAGTTATGGCCATTTTCACATTTTCTCTGCAATAGCGCAACCTATTGACTGAGTGACACCAAACTGTACATGTGTCCTTGGTTTGATATGCCAAAGAAATATATCCAGTTTCATGACGATCTGACTTTGTGTTCAAAAGTTATTAGAATTTTTGTGATAAACCACACCCACATCAAGATTTATTGGCTGATTATTAATCCTTATTTTAACATATCAATATCATGTATATAGAATTCTGTATAGAATATTGATGGAGCATGTGTTTCACAAACATGTGTTTCACATTTTGTGCAAATCGGTCGATTATTGTAGCATAAGAGGCATTTGAAGTTTCAAAAAATTTGAATTTGAAAAAAATGCAATATGGTGGACTTTTGAGACACATTTAATATGAGAATCTGAGAAAAAAATAATTTTGAGAAAAATAGTTTAAAAATAATAATCATAATTGTCATCATCAGCATCATCAACATCATCAAATAGACCAAATGACCACGTGTCCATTTCGAATGTCTATGATCTGCAAGCCTCCTTGTGTTCTCCTTAACAGGCTGTAATTCTTAGGAAATTCTGGAGGTTCTTCCTTCCTTGTATGGCTTTCAGGCTAAAATACTTTTTATGCAGCTTAAATAAAGTAGCAGCAATAAGATTCAAGTGTCCCGATGAGGTATCAAGTGCAATTTTGTGTGATGATGGCTGCTAATGACTGCCAGAAGAAGCAGTTGATTTTGTAATGTGTCATTTGTCTTCTGCCTGCCACCATGAACTCCTTCTCCCTCTGGTGAAATCTGGGTGCCCCTGTGTAGTTTTTTTGGGGTGGGGGGTTACAGTTCACCTCACCACCCCCTCCCTCCCCGGGATAGGTGGTCCCATGCACAACGCTGATTTAAAACCTGTCACAGAGACACCAGCTAGCCCTTCATCATTATAACTGGCCCTGCGCCGAAAACTTAATTCAGTGATGCGCTGCTGTTGGGAGTCATGCTGTAGTGTGTAGCACCTGGGAAATAGACCACCCCCCCCCCCCCCCACCTCGGATTAGAGATCATTGGACACACCATGTAGATGCACTGGTTTCACTTAATTGATTACATTTGTAGCCACAGTGATGCCATGACTTGGCAAGGCAGTTGAGCAAGACCTTAGTCTGCAGAACCATAAAAGTCGGCCATCTTTATTCTGCTTCTGGTCAGGCAAGGCTCTTTTTTCACCTAGTGACAGTTTGCTAATATCTGGCACTGTACACATCTGTGCCCGATGAATCAGATTTCTTTCGGTTTAGACGAAAGACTGAACTCATTGGGGTTGCTTTCATAAAGCTTGGCCTACCGCTGGTGGGATGAGGCTAGTCCCAGTGCCGTGGATTCCTAATCATTAGTGACGTAGTCGCTGTTGAGGGCTGAACCTGGTAGGGGAGTTTCCCTTAGCATCAGAGGCCACTGAACCATTAACAAACGTCATCTTGGAACACCTAAATGATTTTATGGGACACTTTCTTGTAAAATGGGGTACATCTGGGAATGGGGAATCCCCATGTTTCCAAGATGGGCGGACCTCCCAAACTCACGGTATGGAACCTGGGCACAAATCACTGATACAGCGCCCGCCCTCAGGCAGACGGTCGTTTCATGTTTCTGGTGCTCGATGGCGCAGGGGTGTCGGCGTATCGCCAGGCCGAGCGCTCGCCACGGCCGAGAGAGCAGTATTTATAGAGCGCTCGCGTGTCCCCCCATCGAGCGGGTCCGGCCGCGGATCGGTCCGGCGCGTGGCGGGCGGTAACGGGACCCCGGCGGTAACGCGACACGGGCGTGCCCTTAAGTGCCGCGCCGCGTCGGGACGGGACTGCCGCCCCCCCCCCCCCCCCCCCGAAACTCGACACGCCGCCGCACTTTGACCAGCCCACACTGTTTGTCCTCATTAGCGCCATTGTTTTGGGGGCAACAGAAGAGATCGCTTTACCGCGGCTCCCTCCCCGGGCCGTTCTATTCTGGGCCCACGGCCCGCGCGGTGGAGGGGAACCTGAGAACGGCGCGGGTGGAGGGGGAGGCCGTCTGACACCGTGCCGGGTGCAGTGGGGGGCGGGGGGGATGGGGAGGGTGGGGTTTTGTTGTAAGAGACACCTCGCTTCAGAGGAAGAGTTGTCAAAATAAGGAGGTCGCGCAGCCTGGGGGGAATTGCCTCCCCGGACTGTCCGTGCAGGCGAGCACGGACGCTTAGTCACACCGGCAGGCGCAGAATCAAGCGCAGGCCAGAGAAAAGGGGCCAAGGGCCAGAAATAAGAGCGGTTCGTATAAAAACTCGGAAATTTTCGGACCTTCCCCCATAGTGGAGCAGGCTCAGGGGAAGCGAGTGGCAGTAAGGACTGTTCTTCCAGCAGAGCCCCTTCATCATCCTCAGAGAGAAAGGACAGTGAAATAAACCCACCCACCCCACCCACTATCCTCAGTTTGTGGCTCACGATTAATTTGTAGCTCTCGTGCGCAGCAGTGGGAAAAATTCGAAATAACATGCGCAACTGCACATGCATGAAGTTAAAAATCAGCAGGCAGTTGCTACAAGGAACAAATACGAGCAAAATGCAGTAGGCTGGGGCATTTCATCTGCTTTGGTCCATCGTGGAAAGTAAGAGCACTGTTATTGCAAACAGAGCATGCTCAAATTGCATTACTAAAATAATAAAACAAGGTTACCTTGTGCCCATTTTCATTTCATTAGAGTTTGTTTTGGTACCTGTTGTACTTTGCTATTTTTGTAGTTTTGATGGAGTGCCTGTTGACACTGACAACGTGACTGTAACCGGGAAGGAACGCTCAGCTTGTTGCCAGGGGCCGTCAAACAACTGACACAGAAATTCTGATCCCAGAATCTGTACGCATTGTCACTCTTTGTTTCTGCATTTGGCATTATGGTTAAAATGCTTAAGCCTTTACAAATCACACTCACAATCACACTCTAGGCTACAGCAAGGTTGAAAGTTATCATCCCAAACAGCCAAAAAAAATCAGAAAATGTACAAAAAAATAGGGAAAGTCATGAAACTGTCTCAAAATGCAAAAATCGTGGAATCTGTGACACCCGTGACTTCCATAACAAACACCCAGCCATAGTCAGGTCAAAGTCTGGAAGCAGGGATTATGTTTTTTTCAGCTGGAAAAAATATTTGATGAGAAAAACTGTGTTACTTCTCCTGCGTTCGAAATGCACATTTTTTGGAAACGGTCCTGATAATTATTACTTTGTGTTATACCACTTTCTAGAAGTCCTCATGTGTATAGTCTGAGTTACACCTTGAATGAGTTCAACGGAATATCACTTGCAGCCAGGAACATAAGCCTTAAATGTTTGATTGAGGTTGTTTGTATTGAATTTCACAGTATAATTTAATCATAGACATTGTGCAGCTGTAACACAGAAAAGGGACTATGACAAGTCAAAACACCTGTCTCCCAATAGAATTTTGTCATTCCTTTTAACACATAAAATATCAATGCTGACTCTAAACTCCGTTCCACTTCCCTGTCTTATGACTTATGCATCTGTACACTGGAGTCCAATTATCCAGTAATCAGTAATTATTCAGTAATCTGTAGTTATCTATGTAGAAATTAACTCCTGGAGATGGTCCCCGAGAGGAGATTAATCACAAGATTTCAAGTGCTGAAGTCTTGAATACTCTTATTACAATTCATGAAACGAATGCCATCCATCCATCCATCCATCCATTATCTATACCCGCATATTCCTAATCAGCGTCGCGGGGGTGCTGGAGCCCATCCCAGCATGCACTGGGCAAGAGGCAGGAATACACCCTGGACAGGTTGCCAAATCTATTGCAGGGCACACACACCATTCACTCACACGCTCCTGCCTATGGATAATTTAGAGTCTCCAGTCAGCCTACCTGCATGTCCTTGGACTGTGTGAGGAAACCGGAATATGAAAGGGGTATCACTAGTGTTCAAATTCTTATGAATGTGAATACTGGAAAACAGAACTGAAGTATGTGTGTTTAACATGTCAGTTTGAGCCTTGTCATATTTTAAAGCTTGAACCCTTTCCCTTAATAACAAGCACCTGATTTACTTCCCCTGAAAAAAAAAATATATATATATTTATTTATTTATTTATTTTCAGAAATACTACTTGAAATTTGTAACGATGTTGTATTTAACCCCAAAGACCACACATGTGCAGCTCAGACTAGCTACATTGTCAATATGATCTGGAAGCAAATTTGCCATGGAGCACTTAAGTGATCGGTTTTGCCAGTGGAGGCAGCCTAGAAGATCACACACTCCGGAAAACCATCTGGGAAAAGTTTCCCAGAAATGGATCGCTATCATATGGTTTGTTAAACCATGTCTGTTTTATTGAAAGCTCAGGAAAGACTGGTGTACACAGTCTGCCATAATGGTAGATCTCTCTTATACTGCAGTGTTCACTGCAGCCCCCTCCCACTCTGATAGCACTTGTACCCCTCCACCTTCACCCCCCCCCCCCCCCCCATTCATCCTTTTTCCCTCTGCCACCAAAATGCTGTCTCCCAGATGTTGCCCTGCATGGCACTCTTATGTTGGAAAATCAGTTATTCCAAGTTGGAAACAGTTATTCCAAGTTGGCCTGTCTTCTGCAAACCATCTGTAAAGCTACTTGGTCGGTGCTTCCAAGTAGCTTTTAATTGGCTCCTTTACAGTACTTCCAGTTTGGCACCAACATAGTCGATGTATCACAGCCTGTCTTTATCCTCTTTCGTTAGCCCTTCCGTTAGCCCTGGGTTTTTTTCTGGATGTTAATAGAGGGAGCGTTGGTGTGTTTTCAGTGTTCCTCTGACATTGCCCTTCTGTCTGTTTGCCGTCAAACATGCAAGCAATCAAGTGTGAAGGAGAGGCAACCAAAGAAAAAAAAGAAGTGGCATTTCTGCTACAAATGAGACCCTGGGTGTTTCTATTTAAAATGAGAGAAGAAAGCTACCATTTCCATTGGCAAGCCTAAACCTAATAAGAGTACTGAAATGGTTTAAGGAAGCTGATTACCTTGATTCATTTGAGTTTGTAAACGAAATAATAAGAGTATTCTATAGTTTCAATATTGGAGTGAGTACAACTGGAATTGTTGTTACCGATAAGTATGTAAACAAAGTAAAACTTACTCAATCGTATCAATGTAAACTGCTTAATTCACTAGAGTACCTGAGATTTATGTGAAATATCTTTAAATACTCAAAGTCCATAGGTTTATGATACGTAAGATTGTGACAGTTCTGACAAAGTTCACTTGCTTAAGTGCTGCGTCTTTTAGCGGTGAGAGAAACGTTTTCAACAAGCACAATGCAAGGGGGGCCATTCCCACATAGCAAACTCTCATATGGTGTGAATTCACCTTCAGCGTCGGTCTACACCGACGCTATTACTAAGCAGACTTTACTACTGTAACACTTAAACATTTTCATGGAACTGTAATAACATTTGTTTTGCAAAATCAGTCGGAATCTCGCTGTGCCGCATGGAACTCTGGGAAAGTGGGTGGTGGTAACTTTAGAACAGCGGCAGACATCTTACTTATTTTTCTCAAGTAGTTCTTCAAGACAAATAATCTTGATTTGGAATTAATAAGAATTTTAAGTTCTTAATAATGAAATACATTCCAAGTAAGTAAATTTCATAATATAACAGAATTGCTTGTTGGACGTATGGTCATTTATTTATGTATTTGTTTGGGTATGGCCAACTCAAATAATCTCTTCAGTGATATTCAGTCATTTTTATTCAGACAGTGTAACTTATATTATTGTCAAATTTACAAGACCGCTGAATTATTTTTTACAGTGTTCCCATGTCCTCACTGGCCTTCAATACAAATATTTGAAGGCCTAGTACATTATCAATTGGGCTTGACATGCAACAAAAACACACACGGTAAAACATGGAAAGGCCCAGCTTGCTTTCAGAAGAAATTTGAAATGGGGTCATTTACATAGAGTGTTTGCATGGATGGAAATGAGAGACAGGCCAAACTGGTTCGGATGATCTGTTAACTCACACCCTACTTTGCAAAGTCTCTGGTCTGTGATGTCTTCATCAGCACTTCCTGATATTATGACCAGTCATACCTGTTCATTATACCTGATAAATTGCAGCAGAGTGTCATGAATATTTTCACCAGATACCCACTCATCAGTTGGTGTAAACTGGGTAACGGGCCTACCACTGGGAACCAGGGGGTTCTGGGCTCATGCCCCATGTGCTGCTGTACCAGCTGTACCAGCTGTACAGGTATATGCAGGTATATAACCTCAATCTACCATTAAGTAGGAAGCTGTGTAAATGAGGCCTGTGTAAACACAAGGTATGCAAGTCATTCTGGGCAGGGACGTCCGTTGTGCATGTAAGTTATGTATACTACGAGTAATGCTGACGATTCTGTTGATGATTCTGTGTTGACTTGACTGTTTTCAGTTTGGAGCGTGAGATTGGGTTTCACTGGTTGATTTCCCAATTGTCCATGGGGTGCCCCCAGCCCTCAGATCTCATAAGCCAGAAGATCTAGTGGACCTCCTGCGATTGGTCCTGCCTAATGGGAGGGAGCTGCCAAAAGAGGGGCCGGCGGAGGCGGGGCAGAATGTTCGGGGTGGCAGATGGAGGTGATGGTGCTGCCCTGATGAAGAGACTCTTGGAACCACACCAGTGCAAGAAGCTGATTGGAGTAGAACCACGCCAGTGCAAGAAGCCAATTGGAGTAAACCCACACCCCCAGTTTTTCCCCTGCACGTAAAGTACCTTGAGATCATGAGATGCCATACATCATCACCCCTGTTACAAATGCAATGAATATGTTAATGTGTTAACAGTGTCTAACCATGGAAACCAATAAAAATGCAAAAAAAAGTTGGTTTAGGTCTGGACAACAGCATCTGCTAAATGTCAGTACTGTAATGTAACACATTTAAAGGCTGGACGACATTAAGTAGCATTACATCTAAATTCTGAAACATCAATGCAACTGTGAAAGGCATACGTTTTGCAAAAGTATGGTATTGTACAACCGACAGCCCTATGCAAAGTCCACAAGCATATACAAGGGCAGGCTTATTTGTTTTTTACGTCCGGTCCCTGGTGTATTTCAATAAGAGGAAATTGAGAGAGGCATCTGGGGTCAGATGGTGAAACCAGGAGAAGAGCGTGCTGTCCCTCACATGCGGTGACCAGCCTTCCTGGTTGCGCCACCTCTCCTGAGTGATCATGTGACCGGACATTTTTTCACGCAATCCTCAGCAGCAGAGGGTGAATCCTCCTCCTTCCTTCTGCTGGATGAGCAAACACTGTTTTTCACCCTGTGTGACATATCATCATCATCAAATGGCATATTCTATTAGTGACACGATTAACAACAAAAATAGTACAATACTAAAGGACCATAGAGAATGTGTTGAGTTACAGTACAAAATTTTACACTTTGACAAAATGGGGGGGGGGGGGGGGAGCTACCTTCATTCAACCTGAGGTAGGTCTGTTTATGGCGAAGGGAAATCAAAAGGGGAAGAACAGAACTAACAGAAGGCTGCACGTATTCAATAACAATTTCAGCATTTTCCGGAAAGCGCTGTACTTCCTGTCCTTGTGAAATGAAAATGAAAAAAAAAACAAAAAAAAAAACGCTTTAACTGCTCATCTCCTGGAATGAAGAGCCGCGGCGGTTATGTTTGTGCTGGTTGACGGGTGGGCGGGGCCTGACTGCCTCGGACGTGGCGAGCGGCGGCGGCGAGCGGTGACGGTTCTTCTCCTCTGGAATGCGGCGTGTGCGTGTGCGAGGTCTGGCGCGGACGCTAAGCCTGCGCGACAGCGTTTTCTCGCAGGCTGGAAGGCCGGCCGTCCGCCGGGCCAGAGGCGGAAACAGAGCAGGCCGGGCCAGATCAAATTAGCCCCGCGCGGCTTAGCGTCCTCTCCAATCTGTCACCGCAGCCCCACGCATGATGGGAACATTTCTGCTTCGTTTTGAATTCTTTTTTTAAAACACCGCTAATAAGCTAATTATAAGTCTAATAATACTAGTACAGAATAGCTTAACAATTGTAAACTGGAGCAGGTTGTATAAATAGGCTAATACAGCATTAAAATTTGGTCAATCTTCTTTGAACCTAGGCCATAATAATAATAATAAAAATAATACAATAATACTAATAATAACACATGTATAGTATCTAAGATAATACTGGTTCACCACATGGACTGCATTGCTTCCTTTCTTTGCCGCCACTTCTTCAGTTCTTTAAGATAATTCAGTCACATTTAATCAACATGGTGCGGCTGCATCTTGCTTTGCAATACTAAATTAGCAATGAAGATGCGGCTCTTTGTTTCATGGCCTTGGCTTCCTGACTCTAAGCATGTTTACATTCATTCTGAATGGCCTCCAGGAAACAAGTGTGTGGTTGAGGGTTAGTTTCATCAGAAAATAAGAGGATTTTTTTTTGTAAATTTATTTAGAGAGCTAATATCGCAATTGTATTATATATATTATTCTCTGTATTATTCTCTGTATGAGCGTGAGGACAAAGATGCCGTAGCTGTCCATTCAGTGGCCTTGGTCCTTACAGTGGTGGAGGTTATTGCCCTAATTTGTCAAGGTCAATCAATTGATCCCTGCAAGAGCTTGATGACACACGTCCTAGGGCCTGTTAAACACGCACACGCACACACACACAGACACACACACACAAACACACAAATACACACAAGCGCACAGACACACTTACACACAGAAACACGCACGCACAAAGATGATTCTCGTGTCAGTGTCTGTGTACTTGTGTAACTGTAGTTTTACATGAATATGGTGTGCATGCAGCCTGTGTGTGCCGTTATATACACCATAGCTGTATTTCGTACTGTATTTGTCTACTTGCTATCTTACTAGATACATAAATACTACTCTTGGCGACATTTCTGTGTGTAGCCTGCACATATATTTTAGTGCGTTATTAGTATAATTAGCATTATTCTGTCATTCGGTTGATGCGCCTTTCTCTGGTTTTCACACCTCGCGAGCTAGTGCGCCTCTGCACCTTTAAGGCAATGAAGAATTTAAGCGGCTGCAGGAGCGGAGCAGAGGGTTATTCCGTAATGCTCTGAGGCGGAGAGGGCTCGCGCAGGGACCAATGTGATTAGACCAGCAACGGGAAGATGCGCGTGCTTGCTGCTTGCTGGATGCGGAGAGGTGGCGAAGAGGCTCGGGCTTTGGAGTCTAATAATTATTCCTGCGGCTTCAGATCATCTGGGTTGGGCTCACACTCTTATTGAATTGTTCCTGAATACATTTTTTCTCCTTTCTTTTGCGTTGCTTATTTTAATTAAAATATTTATTCATGTAATTATTTTGTTTTGTTTGAATCCATTTATTTGATATTTCATTTTGATTAAATATTATTGCGGTTTATACACACATATTTCATTTTACACATATTCCCACCTGTAGGCCTATGCGTTTTTT
This sequence comes from Anguilla pacifica, assembly GCA_039654925.1. NCBI lineage: Eukaryota > Metazoa > Chordata > Actinopteri > Anguilliformes > Anguillidae > Anguilla > Anguilla pacifica. Next base: position 11,700,009 of record CM077295.1, read on the forward strand.
GTTGTTTGTTTTTTATGTGTGCGGGCGTTTTTTTTTCCTTTCTTTTTTTTTTGTTCGAGCACCGGTCTGACTCAGCATCACACCTGGCCTGCCGCTCTTACCAGCGAAGCTCTCCTGCGCCTTTGAAACGCAGGCAACGCTGTAACCAGCGGCGGAGCTGCACCGGGAGCTGCGCAAGAGTAGGATCACAGCTTTAACGAAGACAATCACGGGAGCACACACGACCTCCAAAGAGGGATCAGAGAGAGAGAGCGCGCGAGAGAGAGGAGGGGACAGAAAGACAGCACGAACGTTGGCAGTGGAAAACTGGAACGCCTTTCTCCTGGCTTTACAACGTTCTAGTCTTGCAACTGACAAACTGAAGAACATTAAAAAAAGGATACAGGAGAAAGTAGGGAGAAAGAAGAAAACGGCATAGCTCGGGGATTGAAAGGAGCGGGGCATGTGGATATTGGCTATTCTCTTTTTCCAGAGCATCTTGAATGGTGAGTTTTATCATTTATTCATTTTAAAGTTGAAATGATACTTGAGCGTACTCAGTTAAAATGTAATCGTTATTTCAGTTACTGATGAAGGCTAGAAGGGGTAGCTCTAGGTTGTATGTTATACCCTTATTTTCTGTTGCTGCTGTATGTCATTTTCTGGGGGGGGGGGGGGGGGGGGGGGGGGGGTCTGGAATTGCGCTGTAATCGTTTAAACTAGCTTACCTCGTCACATATTAGGCCTTATCTGCGTTTAGCTGCGTGTTCTCTCTGTATTATATATAGCACGTCGTGTTACATTTAATGAGCGTTCTTAAATTAATCGAGGATAGGCTATCTACATTTTCAATATTTTTATCCCAAGGAAGATGAATGGGCTGTGTTTTGTTAAGTGGCCTGATAAAGTATTTATAGATGTGACCTTTCGGCTTACTGCCTAATTATTATTATTTTGCCAACCCCGTTTAATAACAATAAACTTTCGCTTGTTGAGTTTAATCCTCTCATCTCTCGTGATACCATTTGATTGTGAAGACCCTGAGTGACACACACACACACACGCACGCACACAGACCTTTCCTAATCTGTGTATTCACAAATTAGGACCGTGAACGTATGAATGTGGAACACAGCTAGAAATGTATGGCTGCTTTTATGCAAACTGATTTTAAACCACCCAAAAGCAATGCAACCCTATAGCACTGCTACCCAGTGCACACCAGGGGCACGTATTCCTCCCGAAAAATTCACATTTATTTGACATTAATATATGTCATTCAACAGATTACATTTAAATGTAGTTAATTGCATTTTTATAGGCTCCCCTTGATATCCAAATATATACCTGTGCATAGTGAATTAAAAGCAATGGCACAATTCAACAAATACACCAGTAGTTTAGTATTAATGTGAATGAATATTAAAAAGACCACAAGCTTTCAAGGAAAGCATTCCAAATAATAACACTAATTAAAAAATACAGCTAAGGACAAATGAGCATAGAGGTGTAATGTGCTGGGTGCAGGGCGCAGATATGTGTGTACAGGCTCGCATTGGCCCAGCTAACCTATTAAGAAAAATAAAAAAGACAGGGGGCTGTCTTTTCTTCCTTTTTAAACCCCCCTTGCTCATGGCCAATATCATTAAAGCCCTGAAAGACCTGGGGTAGAAAAGAATAAAGCCAGTGGCCAGCACATCCCTTATCACTGCCATCCACACGCTCGCTGAAAAATAGATTTTTCTGCATTTCTTTTGACGGAATATAAAGGAGAGCAACCTCTAATTCAAAAAATAAAATAAAATAAAATAAAATAAAAAAATAAAAACCAACCTGCGCAATGAATCAACCATTTTATTTGAAAAAATATATTTTTTGTCGGGGGAGAACAAATTGGTGTGAGGTTCGCAGAAAAGGGGGGTGACCGATGGGCGAGAATGGGTAGGGTGTGTGCGCAAGGCGAGAGAGAAAGAGAGGGAGTGGGAAAGAAACCGAGCTGGGGAAGAAAGAGGGAAGAAAAACGGGCGTTTGGAATGTATTTCTGGGGGAGAAAGAAAAAACGAACGTACGTGCAGGTGATGGATGAATGGAGGGACGGAGAGGTGATGGAGACCTGTGATGTTGATCACTGCAAAAAAAAAAAAAAAAATGGGGGGGGGGGGGGGGGGGGGGTCGGGGCACAAGCCAAAAAGAATAAAAATGAATACAAATAAAATTAGATCAATAATGCAACAAGGACACTGTTCAGGCAAGAGATTTTTTTTTTTTTGGCGTGCTGAGGGGCAATTATGATTAATCAGCAAAGACATTACCCCCCAAAAATGGTTTCCCATTTCCTACCTCCGAGTACGCCTCCCCCTCCCCCTTCTTAAATATCTTATGAAAACATGGGGGCAGCATCCCTTTTTCACTGCTGAGGTCATTCGGCCGCCTTTTTTTGTGTTTTTTTACTACGAACAGAAACCATTTTTTCTTTTTTGGTGAAATTTGCGTCGAAGCGTAGGCTGGATCCCCTCCGTCCGAGAATCTCGTGCGATTCTTACGGGAGAGATTTTCATTAGTCACCCCTTCCTTCCCCCGTGGTGACTTTTCGTCCCGTGTCCATTGTGAGAGGGAGTGACATTGCTTCAGGAACGATCCCCTTATCAAACATGGCAACAGGCGCTGACACCATTTAAATCGGGAGGTTAAATCCGTGTGCTGGTGCACTAAGATGGCTGTGCTGTCATTGTTTGCCTCCGCGTGTATCACGCACCACAAAAAAAATTTCATTCGGTCAGATTTTTTTTTTGTATTGTTTTGTTTGGAGAACCCTTCCCCGTTTATTGTTCCCCCCCCCATCTTTATTGTCTTTTGTGCACTGAGTACTTGTCAAGACGGCTTCGTCGCTGCGTTGATTCGGTTCATTTTTGATGCGATATCGTCGACCGCGCTGCCAATGTCAGTCAGTTTACGCAACCCTCCAATCATATGCCCTCCCAACATCCCCCCCTCCGCAACCCCCCCCCCCCCACCCTTTTTTTTCTCAGCTGAAAGACTGGATTCCAGAAAATTCTAGCTTTTAGAGTTGGGTTGAGCACATGCTCCTTGGTCTGTCTCTATGGAAACGTACGTAACGGGAGTCAGTGGAGTGTGGGTTTTGTCCAGCCAGGCCGCGTACAAACACAGGTGACCCGGAAGTGCTTCAGAGGTCGCCAGAAACTTCCATCTTGTCTTCTGCACGCAGACATTAGGCTTTCTCTCAGGAGGAAACGACGCATTTTCAGACTGATTAGAGTAAATTCCATTAATTTGCATGAGGTCACTTTATGGCTGCCAGCCTGAAAGGAAGATTTTTTTTTTCTTTTTTATCACTGTATTTTTACGGGCTTATTCTGATTTTCTTTTTTTCCCTCAGTTATTAATTTTCTGGCCATCAACCATTTCCCGTGTAATTAAAAATAACCAGGGAAATTTTAGATTTCCTAATTTTTTATTTTCAGTTTTTGATTTGATATCTGGATCTTTTAAAAGGTACATTCTGGAATTATGTAGTCTCAATTTTTGATTAGGAAAATTTTGTATGTTTAAAAATTAGGGTAAAAAATGAGTCAAAAAACCAAACTAATCATGCTATATAATGGATGTCTCTCATTACTATTCTTAATTTCATTTACTCAGGAATTATTTCCTGAAATGTACAGTGTTACATATTGAAGATATTTCATTGGAAGTACAAAAGGCCATTTTCTAGATATTTAATCGTTGAATATAGTCAAGCTCCTGTTGTGTTTTCCTAAGAAAGGAGAAATTTTATTTTTATGTTAAGTTATTATATGCATTAACAGCAAATCGTGTTGAATTAATTCTCTCCAGAAGTGTAGTACTTAGTTACAAGGCCAATTTATTTTGGAAAATAAGCCATTTAAAAAGCAGGTCATTTGTAACCCAAAGGTATAAACATAACATCAGTAATTATTTCGCCTGAACCAATTGATATTACCAGCCATAAAGTGTTATAGCCTTAAATATAAATAACAAATCTATGGGATTATTATTATTATTATTATTATTATTATTATTATTATTATTATTATTATTATTATTATTATTATTATTATTATGACAGAGCATTCTCATTTACTGAATTTCTCAGAAAATATCCTTGCCATAAATGTTTTAAAAAATAAAACGTACTCGGATACGATTTCACATTTTGGTTGTATGTTGTGGTAAAGATTGTCATTAAAGATTGGAGATTGCTTAACTGTCTTAATCATTCTGTGAAGTCAGCCAGCGTCTGTTTTTGTTTTGGGCCTAATTTTATACGCAGTGAAAAATTTTTGGTCCCTTCACCAATTTAAATTAGCCTTCAGGTTCTCCATCTGTATACATGATTTGTTTATTTTGAGGACCATCATGCCTCGAACATTAAGTTCTTTATTTTCTTGCCTTAAAAACAAACCCACAGCTCACTCCTATTGTAATTTTTTGCATTGTAATTGCAGGACCTCAGAAAAAAAAGCTTCTCGAAAAAAAAAAAAATGCATTTGCTTTATTGTATCTACAGTTTTTTCTGCAAAGCAGCGGAGAAGTGATTTTGACGGCCCTCGTGTTTTTTGAGTGCTCTCATTTGCCTTCGATTAAAATACAAATGCGGTCGCAACAGCGGATGCATCGCGGATAGGCTGGATAGACCCGAGGCACAGATTTAATGTTGTTTTCGCCGAGAAATGCCCGGGGGCGAATCTGATTCAAGCTCAATTGGACGCTAATAAGCACCGCAAATATATCGCAAGGCTACTTACCCCACAGTTAATGCCACCGCATTACTAACGGGATTGGGGATGGGGAGATTAAAATAAATACATTTTTTTTTTTAAAAAAACACCCAGAAGATGAATCAGAAGCTGAAGGATCCAGGTCCACGTCGACTTCAGCGCACCGATACATTAAAGTTTCAGCGAGGCCCTCATCGTTGTCTCCGTCACCATCAATTAACGTAAATGGCGGAGTTTGTGGGCGCGCCAGGATTTCGGAGTTCGTTATCGGGGACACGCCGTTCCCCGGCTGCTCGCTCGCTCGCTCGCTCGCTCGGGCAGACGCAGGGCCCTGTACCGCCGCTCAGCGAGGGTACGTGAGGTACGCCGTCTAAATACCTGTCAGTGCCACTTAGGGCGGTGCTATAGCAGGGATAGCGTCCGGGGGTGGGCGTTTGGGGGGGCTTGCAGGAGGATGATTTGAATTGAGCACGGGCCCAGAGAGATGAAAAAAAGCTCTGTTTGTTTTTTTTTTTGCGCGAGCTCATCTATCGGGAGAGGATTAGCTGAACTGATTATGTTTTCCATCTGCCGGAATAGAGCGGCGCTCCTTAGCGCCTTACGCCCTTGACTCCGCCGTATCTGTTTAAAAGATTATTGCGCCTTGTTTGGTTGCCGCGGCGTCGCTCGGGTTACACTGGAGAAGGGGAGTGGGGGGGGTGGGGCGATGCTGTAGCGTTGTATTGATGTCATTGGCCACGCCTTCCCACCTATGATAGCAGGGCCAGTTTTTATTGGTTGTCATTCTTCAGAGTGTTACCCTTAAAATGTTTCTCGTTTTTCATAGGGACCTTTGTGTTCTAAGCTCTTTGTGTTTTCATGAGACTTTTGTTTCTGTACTGTTGTTTTTCTGTGCGAGTGTGTGTGTGTCTGTGTGTGTGTGTGTGCATGGAAATAGCTTCACACAATCTGTTAATCTTTGCTTGTGTGAAATTTGGCCTATTGTTCTACCTTAGTTAGCTCAATCCTCATTCTGCCGATTTCTCAGATACAAATCGGTGACTGAAACAGAAAATTTGGCGATGACAATAGCGGTTCACTTCTCTTTATGTCCCTCATCGGAGGGTTGGTTTCAAAACACTGTTTCGATACAGATCCTCGCTAGTGTGGGATCACAGCAGCATGTATACAGTTTCTCTGTGGTGGGGGGCAGAGGGGGACATAGTTGTAGTCGCAAACGTGTCTGTGCAGGCAGACAAACCCAAATTGAAACCCAATCTCACCTAACTTTTTAAATTCTGAGTAAAGTTATACTTTCGTGTATTCAAGCATGTCATGACACATTATTAGTATTTAAACAGTCAAATGTCTGGGTATTTTTATTTTATTTTATTTTTTTGTTTAAATTAAGAATAATCCTGTTCTTAATGTTCTTAAAAACTCTGAACAGTACTTCCCTGTGAAATAAGTATGTGGCTGTTTTTGACACAGGTTTGCCAATTTTTTGTGTTATTCAATTTTATTTTTTGGAATTCAAATATTATTTTTCAAAAAATATTACAAAATATTTCAATAAAATATTAAATGTAGCTTTTCCCCCCTTGTTAGTACCTCAAAAGACACAAAATTTAGATATAACAGAACTCCATTAATATTGCCTATTCATAGTCATGCGTCCTAACCCATAGTAATTAACAGGATTGGCTGATTTGAAATATTTTTTTCACGGATACAGCTGGATGTTTACTGAAACGTTTGAGGCTGAGTACCTTGCTCAGGGGTACAACGGCTGTTTGTCAGATTTGCACCCTTCACCTGAGGTCCAAACCTATTTGCCTAACCAGCTCACTACCAGTACTGCTTCTATCACAGTTTTTTTTTTTTGCATGCAATTTTCTGCAGCGTAAAGCTGTCGGTATTTTAATCTGCGAGTTTTAAAATAGACATACGCACAGTCGACCCTATCATTGCTGTCTCTCGTCCGCTTGATTCCATATTTCATATTCATCTCTGCAATTACATCTAAAACTAAGGATTGAAATTGGGGCAGAAGCCGATAAAGAGGAACTGTGGTTTGGTCTGCTTGTAAGCCTCACGTCTTTAACTCATTTTAGGATACGTTATATTTGATAGTTGACTGTGGTTTCCCCAGAAATTTGGATTATGCTAGAATAAATGTACGGTATATACATTCATTTTAAGTACGTACGGAAATTGTGTGAAAGGCCTAAATTAAACTGACATTTTAAAAAAAGCATTTCGAAGAAAATGCTGTTTCAGTAGTCACCATCGTCACTAGCATCCTCCTTATCGTTATTCTAATCATCATCAACACCGCCTTCATAATTTTCATTAACAGCAAATCAACTGAAAATAAATGCTTAACATGAAAATGTATATTTCTCATATTATAAGTAACATTAGCTGTAGTAGAAGTGCTGCAGTTGTAGTAGTAGCATCTGCAACAATGTAGTAGTAGTAATTATGGTTGTATTCATAGCAACTTGGAGGTAGACTATATTGTTTTTATTTTGAGAGCTTAAAATTGTTGGATACTACTTGCAAATTGTACAGGTTTAAGATATCACATTTGAGTTAAATCCTATATGATAGATGATTGATTTGCACTGAGCATATATTTATTTTTAAGAGACAGAGCAATTTCAGGTGTATACAAATGGCATGCCAGAGCATTGCCTGATAATTGATTTTTTTTTTTTAACTATCAGAAAAAAACCTTCAAATTCTAAGCTGTTAAATTAATTATGTCACTCTAGAAACTGGGACAACAATTATTGAATAAATTATTTTGTTATCCATGCAGTGATTACTTTAATATGATGTTTCAGAATCCATAGCTATTTTAATTTCATGTTTTGCTCTATAGATAAAAAGGAAAGTCTCTAGTTTATAAAGCTTTTTATGCATTGTAAGCAGAAATGTTGTGCTGTGGTGATTATATCAAATCATACATTAGTCTTGTATTCAGCCAGTAAAATATCCTGTGAATCATTTTTAAAATGAAAATATATATATTTTTAAAAATGCATACAGGAAAAGCTAATTTTTTTTTCTCATTGTGTAACTCTCTTTCCACACCAAATAAAATACACAGAACAGTAATGCACTATAAATTCTGTGTTATGTATCTACATTTTTTCTGAATCATTATATTCACCTTACTAAGTGCAGGCTTTGCAGAATTATTAAGTCCATTTGCACGTGTGAACTCGTGTGCTGGTTTTTAAATTTGAAAGTATTTCCACAGGAATATATCCCATGGCTGATATTCCAGGGAACAGGTGCTAATATTTAATAATGGAAAACCCTGATCATCCACCCATCTTGTCCCCGTAATGAAGGTACCTAGCTCATATGTGAAACAGCAGTCTAGCAGTATAATTAGTGCAAGACACAGGAGAGTGAGGTAAGTTTCCCTGAATGAAAAATATAATTACAAATCAGAATCCGCCTCTGGATTCTGCTGAATAAGGAATATGTAATCGCATGTGCTGTATGTTAATAGATTTTGTATGAAGATGTTAACTGTCTGGCCAAAATACACTGAGAGAGAGGGAGGTACAGTAGGGAGAGGAGGGGGGAGAGAGATGTGGAGAGAGAGAGAGACCATTCAAGAAGATTGCACATCACATTCATTAAAGCTTTTTAAAATGTGTTTTCAGAACAACAAATATGGCGTGTTGTTGTATTGCTAAATATGACCTCGTTATTATTCATAATTTTGGGATATTAAGCCATCCTGTTTTCCTCCATCAACATTATGAATTTAGTGGCTGCAGACATTTACAATCATCTTTGAAAACTGTGCTTATTTAATTCAGCAATGGGGATGGCAGTAGCTGCAATGAAAACAGTATCAATTTGGGCTTCTACTTAGCTGTAGATGTATGTTTCACCAGTATTGCTATCACAGAGGAGGCATAATTAAAAAAAAAAAATTAAACATGCAATTAATATTTCAAAGACTTGCCTTTTATTAATTGTTAACGAAACTGTGTTATGCTTTCTTCATGGGAACATACGAATTATGCATTGATTTGTCTTCTTGGAGACAGTAAAAACGAGAGAATTTATTTCATGAGATGGGAAGCCATCTTGTGAAAGCAGAGCTTGATGGTTTGGCATTTTCTCCCCCCCCCCCCCCTTCTCTCTCTCTCAAAAATTCAAAATTCAAAATGCTTTATTGGCATGACATATTTTCAAATACGTATTGCCAAAGTGCAATAATCAATCAGAATTATAACAACAATGACAGAAGAATAACAATATCAGCGAATATGAAGATTAAAATATAACAGGCATAAAATGTATATTAGTGTATAATAATAAACATTAATAATAATACTGTAAGTAAATGATACAAATATACATTATATAATTAAAGACACACATATCTATATATCCACACATATATAATACACACATATAGTGTATATAGAATGTGTCTCTATCTCTCTCTCTCTCTCTCCCTCTCCCTCTCTCTCCCCCCTCCCCTCTCTCTCTCCCTCTCTCTCCCCTCTCTCTCTCACTCTCTCTCTCCCCCCTCCTCTCTCTCTCTCACCCTTAAATGGAGCACTGCATCACTAACTCTGCGCATGGGCACCATACGGATGCACAGAGCACGTGTCAGCGTTAGGTGTGGCAGCAACGCAGTGCTGGTGACATGGACATCGCAGTATGATGTTTAGCAGTGCCGTACACTTCAGGACGTTCCCATTCACTGGTTTTCCTGCAGTGAATTACATTTGCCGTATTTGTGCTGCAAGTCCATTTGAGCTGGTATCAAATGCCCTGAGTGCACTAAGCTTTTTTTTTTTAAGAAGGCAGAAACTGTAGGTACGGTTATGCACTGTAGATTTTAGTCAGGTTTGTTTGTGCATGACCCTCTCTGCCATTTTGATGTGTGTGTGGGTGTGTGTGTGTGTGTGTGTATGTGTCTGTGTTTGTGTGAGCGTGTGTGCGAGTGTCCGTGTGTGAGTGTGTGTACAAGTGTGTTTGTGTGTGCCAGTGTGCGTGCGAGTGGGAGTGTGAGTGTGTGTGTGTACCGTATGTGTGCGTGTGTACGAGTGTGTGTGCGAGTGTGTGAGTGTGTGATTGTGTGTGCGAGTGGGAGTGAGTTTGTGTGTATGTGTGTGTGTGAGTGTGTGTGTGTGCGAGTGTGAGTGTTTGTGCGTGTGTATTCATAAGGATCACAATCAGCTACTGATTCATTCTCTGTCCCATGTGGCTTGGATTACTGTCCCAACGCTCATACTGCAAATAATAACAAAAGATTGGGCTGCTTTAAATACTGTACTTCTGATTAGGCCGAATGGTCCTGTGATTTGTTTTCAAACTTTTAACTGCTTTTATCAGAACTAAAATGGTTTCATGCAAACGCATAGCCATTGTACAGCACCAGATGCAGTCAGGTGAGAAGGAACTGGCTGTTAATTGGTGATCTGTATTTATCTCAGCATGATAATTAATTAGACAACAGTCAGAAACAGATTGACGATGATTATCACTTAAAGATGAACTGGCTGCCTTCCTGAGGGGTGGAGTCCTACAGATAGCATGAGGGAAGGGCCAAGTGGAGAGCCGGGGGGGCGGGGCCAGTGTGAGTGCTTAGGGGCGGAGCCGGTAAAGCGCCTATTTCAGAAATTGTAACTGACTGCCTGGCAGCAGAGCATTTTAGTTTAGTCTGTGTGCGCCTGTGGGTGGAGTCTGTGTGTGCCAGAAGGTGGAGTCTGTGTGTGCCTGTGGGTGTAGTCTGTGTGTGCCAGGGGGTGGAGTCTGTGTGTGCCTGTGGGTGGAGTCTGTGTGCCAGGGGGTGGAGTCTGTGTGTGCCTGTGGGTGGAGTCTGTGTGCCAGGGGGTGGAGTCTGTGTGTGCCAGGTGGTGGGGTCTGTGTGTGCCTGGGGGCGGAGTCTGTGTGTTCCTGGGGGCGGAGTCTGTGTGTGCTTGGGGTGGATAGGTAGACTGTAGATGATTTACCACTCTCAGCCAGCCTTGCAGATATGTGTTGTGCTCCTGTTTTTAATGGGCTGACAGGAAGGCAGATGTGGGTTTAATGTGCGGCTTGTTATGCCTTTGATGATTTGGCAGCATAAACATGTTCTTTTGCTTTCTACAACTTCTGCTCCAAACATTACCCAACCCCTGCCAAACTGGCTTCCATCACGCTGTTACTTCATGGTTCATTTTTTGCATCGTATTTGAAGTGACAAAAAATGTGTGCTGATGTTTATTCATTCAAAAACTCTGGAGCATAAAATTATTTAATCCAATCAGAGATTTGTCAGTAATGATGCTAATATTTTGAATATTCTGTTACATCAGTAAAAACATGAAGTCCTGAGTACTGAGTTTCTGACCATGCTGACTCTGGCTGTCACCCCAGGTGGGGGAGTTTCCGTTGGCAGGCTATTTAGCAGTGATTGCAAAGTATTATCAGCAGGGCATGTGCAGCCTGGCTCCATCTGCTGTGCGAGTGTAGTCCTCCATCTTAACTAGCTGTGCGAGTGTAGTCCTCCATCTTAACCAGCTGTGTGAGTGTAGTCCTCCGTCTTAACCAGCTGTATGAGTGTAGTCCTCCATCTTGACCAGCTGTATGAGTGTAGTCCTCCATCTTAACCAGCTGTATGAGTGTAGTCCTCCATCTTGACCAGCTGTATGAGTGTAGTCCTCCATCTTAACCAGCTGTGCGAGTGTAGTCCTCCATCTTAACCAGCTGTGCGAGTGTAGTCCTCCATCTTAACCAGCTGTGCGAGTGTAGTCCTCCATCTTAACTAGCTGTGCGAGTGTAGTCCTCCATCTTAACCAGCTGTGCGAGTGTAGTCCTCCATCTTAACCAGCTGTGCGAGTGTAGTCCTCCATTGCTCACCTGGTGGCCTGCAGGGTTTGGCTGGCAGCATGTGCTTGCCGCCACCCCCCCCCCCCCACCCCCCCTCCAAACTGATGGAGGACATTACAGCAGTGAGGCTAATTGTGAGAGACTTTCTAAGATTACAGCTTTAATATTATAGGCAATAAAATTTAGAACAAGTTTACAATTTACAATGGCATTTTTAAGGCTTTTACACTAAGTTAAGAGGATAATGCATCCCAGTGACAGAACAGTGATACTCCAGCAGAACAGTGCCATTGTGCCTTCATCTGTGACAGTGTGCGACCGTGCAGCAGTGGAGCGAACGGGCCACCATAAGCACCCGGATCAGAGCTTGTTCCTGTTCCCATCTCACGTGTGGCTTCAGGATCTGAGCCTGTTCCTGTTTCCATCTCACGTGTGGCTTTAGGATCAGAGCCTGTTCCTGTTCCTGTTTCTCGCGTGTGGCTTTAGGATCTGAGCTTGTTCCTGTTCCCATCTCACGTGTGGCTTCAGGATCTCAGCTTGTTCCTGTTCCCATCTCACGTGTGGCTTTAGGATCAGAGCCTGTTCCTGTTCCTGTCTAGTGTGTGGCTTTAGGATCTGAGCTTGTTCCTGTTCCTGTCTAGTGTGTGGCTTTAGGATCTGAGCTTGTTCCTGTTCCTGTCTAGTGTGTGGCTTTAGGATCTGAGCTTGTTCCTGTTCCTGTCTAGTGTGTGGCTTTAGGATCTGAGCTTGTTCCTGTTCCTGTCTAGTGTGTGGCTTCAGGATCAGAGCTTGTTCCTGTTCCCATCTCGCGTGTGGCTTCAGGATCAGAGCTTGTTCCTGTTCCCATCTCGCGTGTGGCTTTAGGATCTGAGCTTGTTCCTGTTCCCATCTCGCGTGTGGCTTCAGGATCAGAGCTTGTTCCTGTTCCCATCTCGCGTGTGGCTTTAGGATCAGAGCCTGTTCCTGTTCCTGTCTAGTGTGTGGCTTTAGGATCTGAGCTTGTTCCTGTTCCTGTCTAGTGTGTGGCTTTAGGATCAGAGCTTGTTCCTGTTCCCATCTCGCGTGTGGCTTTAGGATCAGAGCTTGTTCCTGTTCCCTGTCTCGCATGTGGCTTCAGGATCTGAGCTTGTTCCTGTTCCCATCTTGTGTGTGCCTGGCGGCGCCGTGACAACCAATCCTCGCCAGGCATTTTTGAGACGCTGACAGACAGCGCCGTCTCTCTCTCTCTCTCGCTCTCTCTCTCTCTCTCTCTCTCTCTCTCTCTCTCTCTCTCTCTCTCTCTCTCTCTCTCTCTCTCTTCAGCTCTCTGAGAGAGGAGACAACGTGCTATTCTTTCATCCTCCGCCCTTCCAGAACACCTGCGTGTCTGCAGCTGTCGACAGGAAGTCTCAGTGCCGTCAGCCGCCAACAGGAAGTCCAGCTTGGTTGAACACGCCAAGCTGGAAAACCAAAAAGAAAAACAAAAAACTAAATCTGAGCAGAATTTTGAGCAGAACGGCCTCCATACACTTACGGAGGCCCTGTCTGCGGAGATATTTTTGCGAAAGGGTGATCGTCACGTCCTCTCAGAGTGGATGCGACTGCCACAAAACACTGTAACAGCGGTATTATCGACCGCAATTTTTACTGTGCAGAAAATGCTAATTTTGTGTGGCTAACAAGCACTTAAAAGATGGTTCTACTTTACTGCTTATAGACCCAGAAAGGATTTCTGCGATCTGAAATGCTGAATTTAGGAGTCAGTTTAATTCACAACGCAACGAAAATGTGCATGTGAACGCGTGCGTAAATGCTCGTTTGTGAATGCGCACGTGTTGGTGCGTGTTTGCGTTTGTGTCTACTTGTGTGCATTTGTGTGCGTGTGCGGGCGAGTGCGCGCGCGTGTCTCGAATGTGTTTTTACACCGTGCTGCCGGGGAGCTGACGGTTCATTCTAACCGACAGGCAGCGATGTGTGAACTAGCAGCAGTGATTAGAGTTCATCTTTTATTACTGTTTGCTGCCGATTTTCACCCATCATTTGATGCGTTTTACTGTGGCCTCACCGGATAAAAAAAAAATATTTTTTAAAAACCCGGATTAATATTTAAAAGTCTGCACGAGTTCCCGGGAATATGTAACTTTTTAATTCTTGTAAATGTCTCATTAATGTGTTGCTTGCCCGAGGTCTATAATGGGCCTCCTCTCCCTCTCTATCAGCCTGTCCCCAGAAGTGATTATGCTAATTGCTGTTTGATCAGATGATTAAATTATAATTTGATTAATCCTGAGTGCTAAACGCTCAGAATACATTTGCGTCTGCTTGGCTGCCTGGCTTTTATAGAGCCAACGTGCCCTGTCACTGGGGTTGCGTACGCGCGTGGGGTGGGGGGGGGGCCCAGGAGAGAACCGTTTTCTGGGGGAGGAGGGGGGGACCGGACACACTGATGGGAAACGTAAAGTGGAAGAGCGGGGGGGGGGGGGGGGGGGGTAGGAGGCTTTTTTTTTATAGAGGGATATAATGAAGATGGTTAATTTGGGCCGAGGCATTGGGGGTGGTGGGGGGGACGTTTCGCAGGTTTAAACCGCGGTGATTACGGTAGCGCTAATAGGGCCGCGGGAGCCAGCTGGCAGGGTGTTGCGGCGAGCGCGCCGCGCCAGATGTTCGCCCGGCGGCGCCGGCGGGCGCGGATCAGGGGGGGGCCTATCGCGCGGCGGGCGCCGCGTTCCGTCGCCGCGCACCTGTACGGCGGTAACGGGCGGTGAAGCCGAGGCCTTCGGCCCTGGCGTGCGCAGTGCGTGGTGGCGCTCATCGTTACCCAGCACCACCTTGATCATTTAAAACACCTCGTCGCGTGGCGAGCTCGTCTTACTTTGTTTCCTGGGCCTGAAACGTCGACCGCAGTTTGAGGAGCGTGGCTCTAATGGTGAAAAACCCTGCGGTGAGCTGCCTTTGGCTTATTTGTAAAATTATACGTTTTTCACAGATAAGCCAAAGGTATGTCATTTTTACTGATGAAAAGTTATATTAGGAACAGAATTCCAGGATCCTCCCGAAGTTCTGTTCCTGATATTTAACATCTCATCAATAACACGCTAAAATATGTCTATTAAATATAATTCTGTATATATATATTGTGTAGAAATGATAGATACAGTATACATGTATACTTATATATAGTATAGAATACATTTTTTCACAATGGTGAGCAAGAGTATAATATTGCATTAACTTGATTTTTAAGTGTAATTAAACATAGTGTGTGTTCTTATTAAAACGAATACAGATTTCTGAAAATGAAACTAGCTGTTGTGTTCAGTAGAGAACTGTGTTATCATTTGGCCTGTGTTCTGTACCGCTGCAGCACTTCCTTATCTTCTCGAGTCGAGTTCCTGTAGGCTAAACACGCATTTCTGCTCTGCCAATCACAGTGAGTTATTATGACAGCAAAGCAGTGCCTTCTGGGTAATCTGTGGACTTGCTTCGTCTGACCCGCACGATTGGCTGTACGTGCGCGCGTCCTAACATGACCCTATATGGCGCTTTGGATTTCGGCTCCTCCTGTATCCCAGAGTGCCCCACTGCGACTGACCCCAGATCAGGCTTTAAGGGCCGTGTCCTGAAAACCATGGTCGTTTGTTAATGAGTGAAGGTGACATAGGGGCTTCCGTGTGACCAACATCTTGGTGCTGCGCGTGTATTCTGGAGAGTTCGCAGTAAGATATATGGTGGTGAATGACACTATAGACATTATATACAGCCCACCACTTTCCTTGAGTTCAACTTGATAGTCTTTGAAAGGGTTATAGAATCAATGTCAAGTTTTTCTTCAACTGGCTTAAATTTCTTTCTTCGTTTTTTTTTCCTCTTCTCGGGTTTCCTGATTCTATTTGAAAAATGTACCTTGTACAGTGCTGTGACAAGCTGTGTGTAAATGATGGATTTATTGAGTGATCAATCGATTGGCCGATTGTCCTGCGCAGGATTTTAGCCTGAACGCATTTATTTTGGAATGCGAGCCACCAGTGAGACACAAACCGGAACGTTCTGCCAGACTAGGACTGAGGGACGAACGCTTGACTTCTGGACTTGAGTTTAGTGGCCATGCAGTCCGCTTTGGGTCGGTTTTCCATGGACACGTCGGTGGCTGGCATCAGGTGGAGCTGAACTACAACTAAAGCAAGTCACAAGAACTTCTAAAAAATTATTTTTTCAACCGAATTTTCACTGTTGTCTTTTCCCAATTTGGAATTCCCAACCATATTTCTTTGCTGATTAACAGTAATTTGCAGTAAATCTGCCGCTCTCCTTTGAAGCTCCACAAACTTCTGCTTCTTTTCACTGCACGGTCCCCCAGCTGGACCGCGCGGTCTTTGTGTCTCTGTCTCTACACGGTCCCCTAGCTGAACCACGCGCTCTTTGTGTCTCTGTCTCTACACGGTCCCCCAGCTGAACCGCGCGGTCTTTGTGTCTCTGTCTGGACGCGGTCGCGCAGATTGGGCCTTTGTGTGTGCAGCTGGAGCAGACGTGCTGCAGGTGCCGGGCGGACCGGAGGACTCTCTGGCACGCGACGAGGCGCCGGCGGAGGCAGATGCTACGGGAAAACGAGCTCGCGCCCCGTGGCTCTCCCGGCCGCAGCTGCCGCAGACACAGTCTGTATTTAGGAAACTGTCGGATGCATCCACACACTGGAGCAGTGTCTTAACACAATGAGCCACCCACCAGCCCCAAAGCAGGGCTCTGAGCCCTGAGGTGGCTGGGCAAATGGGCTTACCGGGTTCCTCTTTTAAATGCGTAATCCACACTTACAGCCGGCTGTTTGCTGAAGATTTCAGGTCAAGGACCTCGCCGTGGGGGACAAAGGCAGAGCTGCACCTGGGATTTGAACCTGCAACCTCCTTAGGTGCAACTCTGTCCTGCCGTGGCCCTTCGTAACGTGCTAATGCATTTGAAGCACGCGTTAATTTTGGGTTTCTTGCGTGCTGTCGGTAGGGAGGTTGTGTGCGTGCAGACTTAACTATATGAGACCTCTGGAGCTATGTGTCGTTATTCTGCAGAAAGCTTATTGGTAAACAAGCGAGCACAAGAACACGAGCAATATAAAAAGCTGGCACACACTGGGGCCTTCGGCAGTTCAGTAGCGCTGGGCCATTATTCCAGAGAACCTCTGTGATGGTGGGTGGGCGGCATCGCTCTCATTGACTCTAATTGATCGGCTTGTTGTGCGCGCACAGTGCGTTCCGTCCTCGGCACCGCGATGTGCCGGCAGCGGCCCGAGGGCCGGCAGGATGTTGCGGTTTGCGCGCCGGTCACCGCCGTACTGCCATATTCAGCCTTCCGGTCCTCGTGACGGAAAGCCCTCCAATAGGATTACCGCCGGGTTGCTAAGAGACGTAAAAATAGCCAGGTCTGTGCGGATGAAAATGGGTCTCGGGGCTGCTTGTTCCATCTATCCACAGCGGGCTGCGGCTTTGCCCTTCATTCTGAGTGATAGGGTTTGATCGAGGGGTTGCCATTTCTCTTTTCTTATACAGGATTGTGAGTTTGGCAGTTCCTTAATGAAAAAGGAGAAAACAAACAAAGCAAACAAAACATTATGCTTGCTAATTGCTTAATTTTAAGCACAAATATTTAAGTGTTTAAGTGTACCTTAATTAGCATGATATTACCACTTTATAAAGCTGTTATACATAAATGATGTGCTTTAGGATCGATCGCGCGTATAGATAAACTGCATTATCTGCTGCATGGTTTGAGTTTTTCAAATATGTAACAGTCGCTGTGTATCTCCTGCCTTGTGCCGGTTCCTCTTAGTTTACAATTGTAGGTCTATATTATTGTATACTTGCGATTTATTGTTTAATTTCCATTCACTTAAGTACCCTGGTATGTTTGCATGATGAGAGCTAGGCTATAAGAGTCATGTTTTTTTAATTGTTTAAACACGCATTAGGAGCTCCCAGTTGAGTACTGATTTCTCATTTTCAGTGATGACTCGTGCCAACGAGTGGGAAGTTGGGTATGCAAGGCTCTGCGTCGCTATGAAATAGTTATTGGAGAGGGGGTAACACCTCTGCCCTTGTAGGAATACCGCAGGTTTGCAAGCATAACAGTCCAAAACGTCAGTGTGACTGCGCCTCCTCCTACAGCACAGTGTCCCTGCGTCGGCAGAATTGGGATTACTAGGGCAAAAGAGAGAGAGCGTACATTACCGTGTTTTTTTTTCATGGGTTAAAAACTAACCAGACCAAGCCCAACTCTAAACCTCAATCAGCCAATCAAAAAACACAAGAATATAATTGATTAGCATTGCATTGTGACACGTTTTACTGAGGCTGTAAGTAGCCAGAAGGGTGGAAGCTGTAAAATCATTCCCTGTCCCCCAGGTGACGCTAGCTCAGAGCTGCCCCTGTGTAATGGAGCTAAGCATTCCTTTCCGTGACCCGTTTGCCAGTATTTATTAAACCGGCGGAATAACCGACCCAACAGTCTCTCGTTAAGTCGTTAGCGGGGCTAACGCCCGCGCGCGCGCTCATCCAGCGGGCCGGTTAGACGCTCATCTGCTCCGGCGACGACTGGCGGGGAGCTGCTCCTCGCCGCGGATAAGAGAGCTCCTTCAGCTCAGCGGAGCGCGCTTCCTCATCAGATTGCCGCCCGGCCCGGGCGCGATTCAGACATCAGCATGCCTAATGTGATTGGCGGCGATCGGCGCGGCTCCGGCGGGGAGAGCGCGCGGGCTTCCCGAGCAGACGCGCGCGGCCCCCTCGTTCAGACGGGCCCGTTTAGGAGACGGAAGCGCTTCCCTCTGAAAGGAGGCCCTTGACGCCTGCGCTCGGCGGGGGGGGGGGGGGGGGACTTCAGAGAGCGCGTCTCCCGCGCGCGGAAGGCGAAGAGACAGCCGTCCCTTTCTCCCGCCCCTCGTCCCCGTTAATATTCATGAGAGCAAATTGGGAGACAGTAATTTGGCGGGTCCCAGCGCTGGCTGCCGGGCTGTAGCCCCGGGGCAGCCGCTGAAATGCTTACTCACACGCCCCCCCCCCCCCCCCCCAGCGCCGCCCCCCCCCGGGGCATCCACAGAGCGCTGCCTTAATTACCCCCGGTCCCTAACACGGGCCGTCACTGTGCCACTGTCACAGAGGGTGGGGGGGGTGGCGTTCTACGGGGCACCTGTGTCTGCTCGCACAAGGGAGACTGTTCTCTCCAGACGAGCCAGTGGGCCAGGCCGCAGTCCCCCCCCCCGCCCCCCCCCTCGCCCGCCACCCCCCCACCACTCTCCTTCCTCTCCTGGGCTGTTACACAGCTCACATTCACGCCTTCCTTTATACATTAGCTTGTGTGTTCATCCCTCGCTCCCTCCCTCCCGCTGCACCCTGGCTCACGCTGTTCCGGATAAGTGTCTCCTCATGATCTGGACTAGTCCCCTTCCAGCATTCACTAGTACTGCTGCTGCTACTTCTACTACTACATTCATAAGAATAAGAATAAGAATAAGAATAAGAATAAGAATAAGAATAAGAATAAGAATAAGAATAATAGTTTTTATATTGCACCTTTCATCTCATGCATTTTATAGTGGGGGGGGGGGGGGTTGGGTCACCATACCCACTACCAAGGTATAACACCTGCCTGGGGTAGTAGTCATAGGGCTGGGGTACCAGGGAGCCTTCTCTACACAGTCCTACGACGAGCCTGATGAGGTACATTTTGCTGATCTAGAGATCTGCTGGTTCTATTTCCAGCCAAAATGGCTCTTTCACTTTATTTTCACTGTGAGTTCCCACAATTCCTCACACTGAAACACTGACACAAAGGCCCAGATTGAGTCTATCTGAGTAGCATTTGTCCTTAACAAATCTAAGCAAACATTATGCTCGATTTGGATGCGGAGCATTATAATCCGTTCAATGATGACTGGAATTAATGAGAAAAGATGGGTAAGGCTATCATTGTTGCACTTACTGCATTTCTTCTCAGGGGAAAACAGCGTTTTTAACTTTGATTAGACTTTATAATCTGTAAGCTGATCTCAGATCATCCACTAATTATTCAAAGTCAGGATTGTATTTAATACACAAGTAAATTAATTTTGTGAGCCCTGAACACATTATGTGCAGCTTAATCGCAGCATGTATAGTGACTTCTGTGAGTAGATTCTCATATTCTGTACATCACTTAATAATGGGATGATTTTGAGAATCGAAACCGTGGCGAATCATGGAGGGGCTCAAAGGCATTAGCAGGTGACTAGAGTATCGTCATAAAATGTAAATTATGGAAAAGGCTTGGTCGGACATCCTAAGCATGTTTAAATTACTATGTCGAGGCTGGTGATTTTGTGTGTGCTCATTACTTGCAACTTAAGCATTTCCGGAGGATTAATTTTTATACACTAATTTGGTGAAATATGTAAAATCCCACACTACAATGAGACACAAAATGTTAAAATTATTACTCCAATATAATGTGCTGATAACCTTTTTGAGAGTAGACATAGGTATACAAAAACATGTTTGGTTAGAAGTCTGCAGTGATCCAAAAATGCAAACACCTATATTTCCTACCGGCATTCCTTTGTTCTTACTGAGGGTGAAATTGTGATGTGGCGTGGAAGCGGTTTTTGTAGGGTCACAGGTGGAGGGGGACTACAGCGACCTTGACTTTGAGCCGTGACCTTGAGCACTCCCTTGTTCTTTATTGTGCTGTAAACGCTCAGTGTGTAAACCACAGTGCATTCATAAACCGGCAAGGCCTGAGAGACAAAATGGCTGAGGGCCAAAATCAAATGCCAAGGGAAGACTGACGTGGTGTTCGTGTGTGTGTGTGTGCGTGTGTGTGTGTGTGTGTGCGTGTGTGTGTGTGTGTGTGTGTGCGTGTGTGTGTGTGTGTGTGTGTGCGTGTGTGTGTGTGTGACTTCACTCTCGCTGTCTCGTCTGTCCTCTGTATAATTCACCCTGAAAAAATAATAACAGGAATACAGGAAATAATAAACTTGTGTATTAGGTGAATTGTATCAGTCATGATAGTTCATGATAAATGACTTCAAAATTAAATTAAATACACGTTCAAATAATTGATTTTTGCCATTGCATTTATATCAGTTAATTCTTTTTATGATTTAGTTGTATTTTTACCATTTTATATACATGGAATACCAAATTACAGCAACAAATTTCAGTGGTAATATATGACGATAATCATGCTATTTCTGTAGTATATAGATAATATTCAATACAAGAATATAGTGGATAGCTATATATGCACATATAGAAACTGATATATGCATTCAAGTTGTATATTTTATGCGCTCTCCGAGGGTTAATTTATTTAGTGAAAATTAGTGAAATGTAGGTACATTGTGAAAATTTTGGAGGGAACGTAAGTATAATGGGCTATACACAACTATGCAATAAAAATGCTTCTGAACTGATCAGTTACAAGAAAACGTATAAATAGTGCAATAAAAAATTTTTTTAATGTGTAATAAAATCTTTAAGGATTATTGGATTATATCTAAAAACACTTCACTATAACACAGGGGTGTTAATATTGTTTTTTGAGGGTTTATTTAAAAAAAATAATTTAAAAAGAGTGCATGAATGGCGTGCCTGTGCACGGTTATCATGTGGCCATCGTGCATCATGCTGCGTTTTATAAGAGAAGGAATCTGCAAGGAAATGCGGGACTGCTTTGTCCTTTCGGTGCTATTTCATTGAGGATTTAGTTTTGTGTATATTCTGACCATTTTCTGGAATTGCAGTCAATGGTGATGGCATTTCTAGCTGCTGTATGAATTATGGAGATGTATGTATGTGTGTGTGTGTGTGTGTGTATAGTGCAGCAGCGTGTGTGTGTGTTTGTGTATTTGTGTATGTGTGTGTACGGCGCAGCAGCGTGTGTGTGTGCGTGTGTGTGTGTGCATGTGTGTGTGTGTGTGCAGTGCAGCAGTGTGTGTGTGTGCGTGTGTGTGTACAGTGCAGCAGCGTGTGTGTGTGCGTGTGTGTGTGCATGTGTATGTGTATGTTTGTGTGTGTGTGTGTACAGCGCAGCAGTGTGTGTGTGTGTGTGTGTGTACAATGCAGCAGTGTGTGCGTGTGTGTGTGTGTTTGTGTGTAAAGGTGAGGAATGAGGTGGGGGAGAGGCAGGGTCATTCTCTTGTGGAGGTGAGCTGAAGGTTGCAGTCTGCTGCAGAGTAAAAGAGAGGGAGAGATAGAATGAGAGAAAGAGAGAGAGACAGCGAGCAAGATGGGGGGGAAAAGGGAGGGTATAGCCAGAGAATGACAGAAAAAGAGAGAGGGAGAGCAAGGAGAGGAGGGAGAAAAAGCAAAGAATATGAGGCAGATAGAGGCAGGGTGGGAGACTGAAAGAGGGAGAGAGTAGGAGAGGGAATGAGAGAGAGAGAAGGAGAGCAGGAGATGGAGGGAGATGGAGAGAAACAGTGTGGAGAGGCTGCTGACCTCCCCCTGGGGTGTAGTGCTGCATGCTATTGTCTGAT